>CM021774.1:19804770-19932270 GCA_011076525.1 Nettapus auritus
ACTGCAATGCCAGAAGATGATTCACCCCACTGTTCCTGTTGCATAATCTTCCCCACAGCTCAGGAGAATGAAACTAGAAAACCAAAGGTCTCGCTGGGTTTTCAGTGACATTTATGTTTAGACTGAACTTTCAGCTAGGAAAGTGTGAGTTTTGCTCTGATAACAAAGAGAGGAACTGATAGAGTAAGGTGTTGTTTCAGAAGTGATAAACTACGGAGCGTACCAGATTGCGATCTCCCTTTGCCCAGCGTAAACCCCGAGCCAGACCACAGGCTTCATTTGCCCTTTGTCACTTTCACATGGCTCCCCTTGCAGTGGCAACCTGTCCCATTCAGCCTGCCTGGTCCCCAGCCACCACACACCACAAAGTCCCTGCAAAATGTGCTTGGTTATTGGGGTGGAAGGAAACCTGGGGGGCTCCCTGCTGAAGATCTTCCAGCAGCAGTAGGAGGCCTGGAAAATCCAGGTAGGACTAACACTTTCCAAAAGCACCAGCCTGGCTGCACACATGCAGGATGTCCCTGTATTTCAGTGAGCCCTGGGTGTAAGCACGGTTGCCAAATTGCCTGTGTAAGCACCCAGGAAATTCCCCCCTTTGGTAGCTGCTGGCAGCTGGGGGGAGCAGGGAGAAGGGGGGAAGAAAATGGCAGGCAGCAAGGCTCAGTGCTCCAGAGCCTCTGCTGCCTGTATATGGAGCTACAGGGGCCCAATCTACCACTTTGTTCCTTAAAATCAAGTCGACAGCTACTGAATTAGTGGGTACTGCACGTCTTCAAGGAGATGTCAGGCTGAAGACATCCTTGTTAGGCCACGTTAGCCTGGGTTGGAGGCTGGGTGCCAGGCATGTTTCTGTGCTGAATGCTGTTTCACAAGACCCAGTGTGAGCAGCACACGATCCCTCCACACCTCAGCAGCTTTCTGCTCTCTGTTACACCACAGCAAACCTGGTTAATTCCTCCTTCAGGGCAGCATTACTACAGGCAATGTAATTTCTTCCCCTCTCTGTCGAGAGCAGATAAATTTCCTTTATTCAGAGAGAAAAAAAAATGTTAAACATTCAGAGGGTGGCTTTGTCTTTTCACCATCTCCGCTTCTGCGGGATTTCCACTGCTGCCTGATTTCACATCCCCTCCCTCAGGCCCATGTGCAGCATGGTTTAAATGAGCTGCCACTTCCCAATTTGCGGGGCAGATAAGACATTTGCTGAGCGCTTGCCTCGAACAAACGCCCTTTTCAGCAGGGACGGGCACTCTTCGGCACAGCCCCGGCTCTGCAGGTGCGCGGCGCTGACTCACGGGATGGAGCCGTCTCTTTCCTGCAGCAGGGAAATTCTCCTGCTGGCTCCTTGCCCCGTGCTCTGCCCTCCCTCCTGGTCTGGGCACGCCATCGATGTCTGAGGCCGGGCCTGAACCATCCTGGGCCTGGCCTCCAGGGCCCTGGAGGAAGGGAGCGATCCCCAGGTGACAGCAGCGGCTGTCAGAGGCTGTGGGGAATCCCAAAACCAAAGAGGCCCCAGTGTTTGAAAACAAAAGGACGGGCAGAGGGCAACCTCAGTCAAATGGAGAACACTGCGAGCCCCGTGTGAAGGTTAGTGACATGAAGGTTGCTCGCCTTTTGCCAGCGGAGACCACAAGGCCAGCTGCCTGCGGGTTCGAGGGGGCTGCCTGACTCGCTGCCTCGGATCACTTCTTTGTGCCACCATGGGATGAGAGCGGGGAGCCGGCGCGGGGCTTTTTCTCTACAAGCTAGAGTGAAGCTGAAATAGGAGCAAATACCAAAAAGGGAACAAAAACTCATCAACTCAACCACGGCTGTGGCTAGAGAAGGGAAGATGGGGTTTCACAGCCTCTCTCCTCTCTCATGAGGACCGCATGCCAGAGGAAGGAGGGGGTAAGCCAAGTCGCTCCCCACCCAGGCCCTCTCCGTGGCAAGGAGATGAGCCTTGCAGCGTGATTTCCTTGTCCTGCTACAATCACTGCCCTCAGCAGCAACATGGCCACACGGCAATGTCACTTGGCTTAGGGACAAAGAGCCCTGCCAGCAGGAGGAAACGTCAAGGGGTAGGTGCCTCCCGCATCCCTGAAGTAGTTGCGTTCAATGGAAAGTCGTCCATGAGCAGTAAAGCGGAAAAAAAAGAACAAACTGTGTGTGGAAATACAGGTCTTAGATGCTAGGCTGAGCAGGGAGATAAAAAGCTGGGCCTGTGGTGGTGAAGATGTCGCTGAGAGAGCACACAGGGCTTATGGATCACTCTGAGGGCCTCACATGCAGGATACATCAGAAGAGGAAATACAGACGTGCACATATTTAAAGATACCTGTCAGCCATAATTCATACAGTAAACAATTAATGTGTCATGCTCTGCACACTGAGGAGGTTAAGAAGTGGAGCTTTCCCTTGCTCCGATGAGCAGGATGGTGTCTCAGTTCACTCAGAGATACGAAGTTGTTTTGAAGCAACAGGAAGACCCAAAAAGGAAACTTTATAAAGCGTAGATATTCTGCATTAAAACACTTGTGGAATTCTCAGGAGCAGGGTGGAGGGAAATGTTTTCACAACTGCTGAAGGACCGATACTTCTGATGCCAAGTCTCAGTGTGAAACAAGTGTTTATGGCCAAGTTGTTAGATGGTGTCTACAGGGCTTCTCTTGGAAAGGCTGGCACCACCTTAACTGTAGTAACTTTGGCAGGAGCTGCTACAGCTCCGATGCTATCAGCCGTGGCTGCAGAAATGGGAAACAGCCTCTTGTTTGTTCCTCATTCTGATTCGGGAAGGGCATACGTACCTCCCATGGAGAACCCCTTCTTCCTCTTGTATCCTCCAATTTGTAATTTTTAATATCCTGTTTTAACTGGAAGTTAAGATTTTAGCTTCAAAAGGCCGCCCATATACTAAGAGTATGAAACTGAAGCACAGCATTAACTGCACATTAAGTTCAAAGTCCAGAAAAACAAATATATGTTGAAGTATTCACACAAATCCATTCTAATTCAGGAAATAAATAAGATATTTCAGTGTTTTGATGAACAAATGCAGCTTAAAGCATACACTTAATTTATTTGCAAACTTTGGGCCTGTCCTGCTCCTGAAGACTTACAAGATGTCCCCTTTACAGAAGATCTTAAAGAGATGTCTCCAAAGTCTAATGTTATTATTCTATCTTAATTCATTATAGGCTAGAGTTTGCCACTTGAATTAATGCAAAACCATCCCTTCAAACTGAGCTGAAAATAGCTAAAGGTAAAAATCGAATTTAACTCTTACCATGAAAAGAATGTTTGGCAGTATATGTTACCTGAGAGTGTAGGTTCTGCAGCACTTGTTTTCTATTTTATCTGTGTTAGCTGCTGCAGCAGTCAGGCCTTTGACATGCATTGTTCACTGGAAATGAAATTGCACACTGTCATAACAGTCTATTAACAGCACTGAATTTCTGCAGAACTTTACCTCTTTTCTAGAAGATAACATCTCTCTTTCCTTCCAAGGATAAAATAGCTTCCTTTTTTGCAAGGGTACATATAATGGTGCTATTGCTTGACGGGGATGTCAAGTTCTTTGATTATTAAGGAGAGGGGAAATGTCTTTGTTACACATTTCTGTTCTCCTTTTATCCTCTTCAGAGAGGCCCCCAGCTCAATATAAACAAAATAAAGCCAGGGTATCATTTAAAAACAAAACCATTTTGAAAACTCTTTGATCTCCTTGACTTCCTGTTAAATATACAATCGGCTGTTTCTCTACATCCTCGACCACTAAAGATCTGATTTGCTCTGCAATTTATATTGTCTTTGGCACTACACTAAATTAACATAGCATTGGCTGTAAAATCTCTTAAAGACAAAGGAATCCAGCCCCTCCTCAGCTTCACCTTTGCCTTTCCATGGCCTCTTCTTTGCGGCCCTGCCACCCACCTTTCAGTTTCTGTACAAGGACATAAAGGCTGATCTGTCTGTGTTGTTGAACTCTTATTTTCCAGCTCCCCATCAGTCCAAATCAGACCGTCATCCTCTTTCCCCCAGTCCAATGAAAATCCCTTACACATGTTAGTCCTGGAAAAAAAACTCAGGATCTCTTCACTCAGCATCTCTTTTCCACGTCCTCTATCTACACAGTTTTGTTATTTTTCCCTGAGAAGCTTCTCCCGCCTTACTCCACCGAGTCACTCTGTTGACTTTGGTATTCTCCTTTGCCACAGCAACCTTCTCCTCCATTCCTTCCTGAGGTTTGTGTCGTACTTGGCTGGGGGGAGTATTATTGCTCAGCCCTCCCCATGCGTCCCTGCCAGCCCCACATGGCTGGGCCCTTCCTTCCCTTGTCCTCCCCTTTCTGCTCACCTCCGACATGTCACGTAGCTTAGCTGCATCTCAGCCCTGCCCTTCTTCCTTTTCAGAGTTTAAGTTTACTAGTGTCCTCACGATGCCATTTCACTTCTCCTTCAATCAGCTTTATGCCTTTGTCCTCGCTCCATTGTAATTTGAACAATTGTCTTCTTTTATTTAGTTATTTATTGAGGTGGGTAGAATGGGTGGATAGCAATGAGACAGCTCGCTGACAGCTTTCTGTTCCTTAACTTTATCTCTAAACTGCCCAGTGCTCATCAGCTCTGGTGCATTAATGACTCAGGCAACATATATTAATTAGGCTGAGAAGGGAGTTATATCTGATATAGATGAATAGACAGTAAGGTATTTAGGTCTTACTGTATTTGTGCAAAGCACTGCACATAATCTATTGAGTTATACAAGTAGCAACAGGAAGTCTAATCCTCTATACTGGCAAACTGTTGACTTGGTGTCTTCCAGATTTAATTACATTGAAGAAAAACAAAACATTGCAGCTTTAAGGACTAACTGCTCCATTAAGTGTAACATTTTAAGCAAGAGAAATGTTCGCACACAATGGAAAGACACATAATGTTGTTCAGTGCACAGATCAGATAAATTGTTCTCTAGCTTTAGTGACAGCAGAGACAAAAGGCTCTGTCTCCCACATTGCAGCAGCAACATCTGGGTGGCTGCCTTCGAATTTCTCCCCTTACTTGAGGCCTCTCTGCGCTCAAACAGCAGAAGAAAGAGCATTGTTTCACATACCTCAGGTAGCACCATCACCACAGGCCTGGAGCAGGCTGTGGGAGCGTGATGGATGCAAGTTTTGACATGACAGTGCAAAAGTGGGAATTGAGTTTGCATGCATCATGGGGAGATTTGCTGTCAGAATAATAGATCTCGTGGGGCTTTGAGTGGCTGATCAGAGAATTGCAACTCGCTTGGTTTTGCATTCTCGTCTCAGAGGTATTTTAGAAAATGAAGCCAATATTCCATAAAATAAAGGGCCCGGAATATCAAAACAAATTGCTATGTACCGCAGTCTCTCAACTTGCCATGTACCATGCAAATGCAAAGCAAAATGCAAAGCAAAGGCCAAATTCTCAGCTCACCTAAATCCATTCAAATCCCAGTGTGCACTGCAGCATCTTTGTGTTCATCCTGTCTTGCAGAGCTCTCATAACCCCAGTAGCAGTGGCCCCTTTTAGGATTCCTCTCCCATGAAAGCACAAACAAATGGTGAAGAAATGACACTGATACTGGAGCTTCTTCCCTGCTCACAGCCACCTTCCCTTTGGTCCCCAGCTCCCATTTTATAGCCAGTGGGAAATTTTGACACTTGGGCTGCATAAAAGCCTGTGTTCCACACAGTGTCAGGCTTCTGACCCAAGAGATCCTCAGGTTACAACTCGATAATTTTTGAGGAAAATTCATAACTCTCAGAATTGTTGGAAGAAATCAAAAATGAGCTGGTTAATTTCAAGCGTCCCTCAACCCCACCAAGTTTGGTAAAGTTTTAAAAACACACAAACAAAAAACAAAGAAAAAAAAAGCTAAACAAAAACAGAAATCTGGGTTGAAAATACACTTCTTTGTACTCTTTTATTTTAAATTTATTTTCTAGCAGGACGTCCTTTCTTTCAGAAATAGTGCATCTCTTTGGAAATGGCTGGTTCCACAAACCTCTGTACCCCTGAATTGTCATTATCCCATCTGGTCAGAAAGAGTGATGGTACAGGAGACGAGTGAACTGTTTCCCATTTACTGAGTCAGCTTCACTAGCAGGAAGGTCAGCCAAGAAGACAGCCCCTATAGACCAGAGCACAGATATGGGCCCATTTTTTAAACATATGCTTAATGTAACAGTGCATTTAATGTTCTTTAAATATATAGAACAGTGAAATTTCCACGCAGAGTGATTGCTTTCTTTTTGTCAAGATACTCGTGCTTTCTGTAGTTTGTCTACTTGACTACAGTTTAAGCATTCTGGGTTTAGGCCACAACAAATACAATTTATGCAATATTACAATGGGTACTGAGGTAAGTATGCACTTTTCTACGTGAAAATGATAAATCTATATGAGAAGTCAAGGAAACAATGGGCTTTTAATAACTGAGCTATGCTCGCTGTCTTTTTTAACCCAGGGGTCTTCAAACCCCGATTTCTTGCCTGTATTGGGTTTTGGATCAGCTGCCCCCAAAATAAAGAAGCCAAGTCTCTTTTATCCAGCTCTTTCTTTGCACTGTAGGCGTAAATTTCATTTGACTTTCTCTAAGCAGGGAGCTGCAAACAACTCTGGTGTCTTTGGGGTAGGCGGGGAAAAGAAGTATGGTTGATTCTAAATAAAAGTTACTTGTCAGATCAACCTTGATAGCAGAAATAATGAGGCTGATCACATGAGAACATATATTCAGGGTTTAGTTTAATCATCGTTCCGTATCAGCTGCACTGATCCAGTTCCGCGTGACTAAGTCAAATAAATGTTAGGTAACTGAAATTATCCCCAGCTTCCTTACTTTTTATTCTTCCCTCCAATACCCAAAGCACTTGTTTCACTGACTTTAAAATAGGTATATTTGTAAGGGACACGAGGATATCTTTAAGAGGCATAAGTGTTGACAGGTAAGGAGAGGACAGAATCTTCATGATGAGGTGTTTGAGATAAGCTATGGAAGAGATTTCTAAAGGCAAAAAATAGTAATAAGTTCATCAAAATCATATGCCATTTAAAAATCTCTGTGATAACTTTCATTAACTTCCATTATCTTCACAGGAACTCTCTGAGTGCTGAAGCACGTGATTTTCAATTCTGCTCCCAGCTCCACTGTGGGAAAAAGACTGTCAATATTGAAAAAATTGCTCTCTGATATATTATAAAAAGCCTTATACATGGTGATGTGGCATCTTCACTTAAAAAAATATATCCCAAAACCTTGTATTAAAACCAACAAGCAGCCTTATATAGGCAGCTTTGGGCTTTGAAATCTTGATACAGATCCAACTTTTGCTGGTAAGCTCATCCAAAAAGAAAGAATAGATAGTGTGGGGTCCCAAAGTGTTATGATAAAGTAGCATCTGAGGTTTCCTTAATTTGTTTAGTATCTCAGGTAAACTTTCTAATTAATTGCATTTGTTCTATGGCTTTGGCTTCCTCTGCAGTGTTCTCACCTCTCCTGAATCTACTGCAAGCCTCACACAGGTGATGCTTCTTATTGCCCTTAGCTTCTGGAAACATATAATTGCTGATCAGAAGATCAGCCCTCATTTCATTTTGTCTCTCATGGGGGATGAGAAAAGGTAAGAAACATGAACCCTTTCAGATGGATGAAAATGGAAAGCAGGAAAAAGGAGACAGCATTATTGTTTTAATTTAATTGCTGCAATTTTAAGCCTACTTCATGATATGGTGGGGTCTTGACTTGGGAATTTTGAACGCTTGAGTTGGTAATTCTGCCTTTAGCATCCATATGAAGAATTACACTGTATGCTTAAACTGATTTGGTTTAGCTTTAATTTAGGGCAGTCTGCCCAGATAGCTTTCCCCGCTCCTGACAAGACTTGGCAATGCTTTAGCAGAGCCCTGAGAGCATTTCAGCCTCACCAGCAAAGGGCCCTCACACAAAGCACTTTATTTCTCCCAGAACAAATAAACAAGGAGTAAACATCCCTCCTCACACACGCAGAGCAGGAGCGTGATTCTCTTGTCCTTCTGTGTGATTCATATAACCGAAGCAGGGCTTGAGCTTTATGAAAATGTTATGAAAAGGCAAAGCCGCATTTTTTTTTGCAATAGTGAGCAACCAGAAGACCAAAGAAAACTAAATCCGAAGTTTTTTTATGTGCACTGCTTGCAGGCTTGTTGCAGCTCAGCTGTGTCTGAGGACCGTCGCACTAATGTGACTGTGCTCTCTAAAGCCTAATGAGATCCCTAGCAGAAGACAAGAGCAGGCAGATGTATGTAGTGCTCTGATTTTTATTTATTTGATCCTGAAGAATGCACTTTCTCTGGTTACACATTAAGCTGTCAGGAGGTAAAATCAACACTTGGGGTTCTACATGGAGCTTGAGATGTTGTCCCACAAAGCATGGCTATACAAAGCTTCTCCCATAAATCTGCAAGTTGTTTTTCTTATCTAAGTAAGCTATGTATAAATATTAACATATTATTCATGGGCAAATAATTCTACGCCATTCCTTGCTGCTGCTTGAAAGAGGATTCTTGATTCAGTTGGGAATGACGATCTCCCGTGGGGCCTCAACTGCTTTTCAGGTTAAAAGAATTAAAAAAAATAAAAAGGCAATGGCACTTCTTAATTAAGTGAACCTCAAAAATGAAAAAGTAAGCAGCCTTTAACTGCTGGTTTTAATGTAGAGGAGCCACCACATAAAAACCACTGGCTAAACTCTATGGTAATTGAAAATAAGTGAACTCCCACTTGACTTTGGTGAGGCAGGGCTGAGATCCAAGGCGTTTGTCCTCTGGTGTGTGTGCATTTGTGTGTGTGTCACCAGCAGCCTGAAGCCCTGCCCAGGTTCAGCACGAAGGCTGCAGCAGGCAGATGGTGGCTGAGCTGTGCAGTTTGAAGCTGGTTGGGGATCTCCCTGTAGCACGGGGGCTCGGTTCCAGCATGCTGGTTTGGGTGGCTTGCGCTACCCGAGTCTCCAGCACAGTAGTGATGTTTACCTCCTGAAAAAAAAAAATATATATATATATATATATTATTTTTAATTAAAATGTTCCTTGAGAATCCCTGTTGTGCACAACAACTAGAAGTGTATTCTGCCCTTAGAGGGTTCGACGTGCCAGCAGTTGTGGACAAGAGGCCATTGCAAGTGGAACATGTGGAAACAGGGGCCTATTCATAAAAATCATATAAATATATTGACTTGTTAAAAGCCTTTGCTCAGGATCTTTTTTTAAAGTTCAGCTGGATACGAAATGCCCACTTCAAAAGCCAAAATGAAGACTTTAACAGATGTGCCCTGGCAAAGAAAAGGGTGTAGACACAGCAAGGAATTCAGAAGGGACAGACAGTCATATATGGGCAAGGAAAAGAATCTCAAATGAAATGCTTGTGGCTGGGAGCTCGAGTTTTCGTGTTACCTGTAGCGAGCCTCTGGGCTTGGGACTTTGGGGCCTGGCCCATGCCCTTCTTTTTTGTGTGCAGCCCTTTTACTGGAGCTTTCTGCACCATTTTACAGACGCCCATCACTCTTGCAACCAGAGTAGGGAAATGTTTTACAGGGATCAGTTTCCCTCAGACTGAGGACTTGGATCTTATTTGAATTGACTTTTTTTTTTTTTTCCTTAAAGTAAGAAACTTCAGGTTGCAAGACATGGAGCAGGCCGGTGTTCGCATGCGTGCAGCCTCTCGGAGGGCCAGCCTGGCAGCAGCTAGTGGTATGCAAAGCTGAGCGTTTGCAGGTGCTGGCTCCTCGCAGGGCTGGGTGTTGAAAATCCCCCACTCCGTGCTGTCAGGATATCTGCGCAGCTGAGTGGATGTCTATTCTAGTAGACAGTTTTATCGCCGGGTTAATTGGAAGCATATTAATTTGAGGCTGTTAACACGTTTCTAAAGATTAGATCAGGCTTTATCCAAGTGATTGTGGTTCGACTGAGGGCTCAGCCTCAGGAGGCCTCTGTGTCCCTGCCTGCACCTCTCCTCTGTACTACGTTGACTGCCATCTCCTGTCCCTTACTGAGCACACACAAACCATGTTAAGAATTGTAGAATATCCCGACTTGGAAGGGACCTCCAAGGATCGTTGAGACTGGCTCCTGAGAGTTACCATCCTAGGTATTTTAAGATTTCAAAGTCAAGCTTTCAATGACTAGGGGAAAACAGGATTAAAATCGCCTGTGGAGCCTCTGTATTCCCTGTGTATGTTCCTTAGCACACTGTTTTTACTCTCATGGGCACGTTTTTTTTTCCAAAGGTCTCCCATCTCACGCACAGTATGTTCCTTGTTTCCTCAATGGGTACTGAGCTAGTATTTTGTACTATCCTCCCTATTCAATGTCTGGGCCTTTTATCTTATTTATGGTACACTTTCCAATCTTCTGATGAAACAATTGTCCATCTCTCTGCTGGCTTGCATATGGTAGTAATCTGTTGCCTCTGAGTGCTCTACAGACATCAGGGGGTATTCAGCCAGCAACGTTATTAGACTGTGGTGACAAATGGGGCTAGCCCTCCAGAGAGAGCAAGCTGAAATATAAAGGTTTTTAACAGCCTGTAGGTTCCTACAGATTGATTTCAGTGGGATTTGGGTCTCTAAACGCCGTAGAGGATTTGGACCCTGGCCATTTTCAAAACCATGCTAGACGTGTGGTTTTTTTAAGGAGGTTTGTAGGGACCCCAACCACCAGGACGTCCCGCTTTACTGGAGCAGAGCTCTCAGCAGCTTCCCGTGCAGCTGTGTGCCCGGCTGCAGACCTACCCCAGGGGAGCAAACAGGCAGGGGGAGGCACCCACAATAAACACGCACAGTTTTGCTTGAAGTTGTCCTGTATTATGTGGGAATGCTGTGGCAGAGAGGGGTAAACTCTAGTTTCCCAGGAGAATGCTCGCCTGCCCTTTCTCTTCTCTGTAATCTGCTGTCACTGTCACCAAGCATCACAAAAGGGCTGAGGTTGAAAGGGACCTCCGGAGGTCGTCCGGTCCAAAACACTTTTCAAGCAGAGATACCTAGAGAAGGTGCCCAGGACCGTGTTCAGGTGGCAAAGATATCCTTCAGTCTGTAAAACAAATAATGAGGGGATCATACAGGCAATATAACTGGATGCCTTCAGTTCATCTTCAGAGTAGCTCTACCTGGTGTCCCAGATGGAGCGGGGCCCGGTAGGGGCCAGTTGTCACGTAAGGCAGAAGCAGAGAGGGTTTGGAGGCTAGGACTGGCTCACTTGGGAGATCAACTCCAGGTCAAAAGTGTCAACACAGATAATTGCCAGAAATTAGGAGAGTATATTAGATGAAAAATCGTCCTGGACATGCTGCTACCTTGTCCTTTTTCCTTAGGCCAGAGGTGCCATCACGGTCACAGACAGGCTTCTGGCTTAACTACACCTTTGGTCAGAGGTGGTTGTGTGATTTTTTTCACACTACAGAGCCTCTTGGAACATGCAGCAAATTAACTTGTGTGCATTAAGTATTATGAATTTTCAACAAAGCAACATTTTGTTAGATGTGTGTACATTTTGTCATATGTAGAAGAGAATAATTGCTGCACCCTGAAAGGGTTTGTCTGAGCAGTGTCTCACAGAGTTGAAGTTAACTCTGAAGACATTAACTTTGAATGACCTTACTTTTTTGTGACTCACCCCAAAAGTTATTTTCCTGTAGGTTTGTTCTGAGTGATTAAGATAGGTTTGCTTGCATATAAATGCTGCTCTACATATATATATTACCTTAACCAAGGAAAGCTCCCACACTTTCCCTTGTTTATGCATATTATGTGTGACATAGATTGAAAGTTAAATGTCATAGCACTTATTTACAAGGTATGAACATAACCTAATTTAAAACTCTCTCCTTATTTTCTCAGCTGCCTGTCTCACCCTTCAGTGCTGCTGCTTGCGTAACGTGGAACAAATGGAGCTGAGGAGGTCACGGCCCTCCGAGCAGCTCCAGGAAATCCTTATCTGCTGTGAACTTCACAGGTTTGGCCACCTGCTTCTCAGCTGTCCTGGTCAGTGCCATTGTAAAATTTCCTTTCACAAATAGGTAATGCCCACGTAGGAAATTTATACTTAATATTTGAGTGAGTGAGAGAGAGATGGGGGCAGTACATTAAAAGCTGGTTCTCAACCACTCCCTGATTTTCAAACTAGCCACAATTACATGTTAAGACAGCCTGGGAGCTGTTTCAGCAGGCACCAGGCTCCCCAAAGAGCCGTCTGTTGGCTGCATGTAGCCAGAGAACAGCATGCTCTGGCCACGCTTCCTCCAACCTGCCTGTTCCAGCAGGCCCCTGCACGAGGGTGTCAAGGAGGGCGCCGATGGAGCTGGCTTCATGTCTGCCCAAATATCCCTTGTTCCCTTCTCAGCTTGAAAGATATAAAGGGAATGTAGAGCAAAGCACAGAAGCGATTATTCGGTCTCAGAAGCTGTTAAAATATTTCCAATAAAGGTGCAGATGCATGTGCGTGAGCTTCAGAGGACACCTTGTTTTTCCTGCTAATTTTATGTTGTTCCTGAATCAAAGCCCAATTTTCCTTTGTGAAAGTGACTGCTAAATCCTGTTCCTAGTTATTGATTGATCCTATGAATGAACGTGTTATGTGAGGATTATTTTTAGTAAGTGTTAAGGTGCTAGTACATTAGTAAATGACTAAGAAATGTAAGAGAGCCATTAAGGCTCCTTTTTGTCAGCTGGATGAAACACGGAGGGCTAGGTTTTCTCACGTTATTGCAGACAATATTATACCCTTACTTTTCAGTAAGAGCAAACTGCAACAAGTGGAGTCTCTGAACCTGTGCTACATCACAAACACAAAGATAACAATTTTTAAAAATGAAAGTAAAATATATAAAAAATGAATGGATAGAATTATCCTGCCCAGAGGTGGCTTCTGAGATGTCAGACTTTGTAAACCAGAGAACAGATCCAGACCATGCAAAACTGGGACAGTCCTGCTTTTTTCTGTCTGATGACTTCTCTACTATGATAGTGTCCAAAACTACCTGAAATAAAGGATGACTGTCTAGGGGTTCAGAAAGTTTTATTTTCATAGAACTGTTCATTCTGACAGATAACCCCAGCAGGCATACAAGTTGTTCCCTAAAATGTAACATCCCTAATCTCAAAAATTACTTCTACACCTTGAAACCAAACGTCTATTTGTTTTTACTAGTCTTCACAGTGCTGCTGTGGCCTGGAGTTTAGATCGGTGATCTAGCTGCCTACGCCTCATTTGTGATGCTGTAAGCAAAGTGAGACACAATTTGGTTTAGTGTTTAGTTAATTCTATTCACCCTTTTGCCACTAAATCACTGTACAAGTGTGAGCAAACCACTCGGCTCTTCCTCTCCTTCCCCTTATTCAAATTTACCCGGTTGATCACTTGTGATATGACTGTAATGGACTGAAGATTAGCCCATGAATATGTACAGAAAATTCTGGAAGCCATGCTGAACTGAGGCCACAGCATGAATTCTGAGTGTAGAGATGAGATCTGAGTATTACTGTGAGCCTTCTGGCTGAAAAAAAGTATGGAACGGTTGCTGTGCTTTTCTAGACAGAGTGGCTAGAAAGTAATGGATATGGTCCCCAGCAGAAATGTGCACTGAGGTTTTCCTGGCATAGTATTGACTTGACAAGTTTGAGGCAGGGCCTTCAGGCTTAGTTGTCTTCTGGGCTTCTTTCGGTTGCAAAATGTGCTGGTCTAAGTATTAGGAAAACAGAAAATGATGACTTTAAATCCTTATGATTTTAGATGTGGTGAAGTTTATACCGCTTAAAGTAAAACATATTAAATACTCGGTTCACATGTTCAGGTTATTCTCTACAGCTGTGAGAACACTTTTCATCTTTAAATGAAAGCTCAGATTAACTCATCTCCAGCTACCAGGAACTAGGCCTTTTCTGAAAAACAAATGTACAGCAAGTCGATGAAACCAGCAACAGTCAGTAATCTGTGCATCCTGCTTTTAGAGCAACTAGTGTTAATTTTTTTTTTTTTTTTTCCTGCATTGTTTTAGAAGTACTGAGGAACGACTTCCTCAAAAGATGTTGGAATTGTCTACAGGGGCTCCACATCTCTGTACTTCAGTCATCTCAAAGCAGCCAAAAACTGGGTCAGGGCAATGATCCAAAATTTTAGTGGTGAGCCTCCAAAATTCAAGACACTCAGGGAATGTGTGTTGGGGAATAATATGAGAATTCTGGAGAAAAAAAAAAAAAAAAAAAAAAAGAGGGAGTATTTAATTTGTACCCAATACTGATATTTCAAAATTTGGTAGTCAGTTTGGAACAAAACACGCTGTTTGTTTTAAATCCCTGTGAAAGCTGAGCCAGTTGCCTTTGAGCCTCAGACGCTGTCTGAACCCATAGGTTTCTAACTTGCCACAAGGCAATCCATACGGTTGGCTGCTTCAAATCCGCAGGCACGGGAAGTTTTTGGATGCCGGCTTTCGAGGAGTCTCCCCACTGGGTTGCACTGGAACCTGGAATATGAGAATGTGGGTTGGCAAGAACCTGTGCGTCTGGGAGCTACCGAGCAGCCCCGGAGGCTTCCCAAATTCAGCTCCCCATCATCCTGTCTGGTAGGATGGAGGAAGCTGGGAAGCCTCTCTCAGCCTGAAACCTCAGAACTGGGGAGCAATCCCCCCAAACTTTCACCCCTTTGTTTCTGGGCAGCTGTTGTGGGGAGCTGTGAGGCAGCTGGAGCACAGAAAGATGAACCAGCCTTGATGGAGGCACCTGGTGACTCTGCAGGTGGCCCCGGCCTCCTTGCTTGCTTGCCAGGCTGCTGTGTGCTGCTCAGCACCATTTTGGGGTGATTTATCACAGCATTGGACCACTGAAGAGCTACGGTTTGTATTCACATGGGCTCCATTTCAATATGAGGGGGTGATGCCAGAGACTGGGGAGTGTGACAGCCCAGTCTGCCCAGTTATGGAAAGTGAGGAACTGGAAATTTACCTGGATGTCATCCTGAGTTAGTCAAAACCGAAGCATCTCTACAAAACACCTAGATGTGAACAAACTGCCATTCTCTGACAAAAATGTTCCGTCTGAGAATTTCTGACCAGGTCTGGTGGTAAACATCTCCAGGATGTCATTTGTGCCTGATACAGGGCAAAAATTATTTGGGTATCTGGAGTCCAGGGTGGGAGGATGAGGGAATGGAACAGTAAATTAAAGGGGTTGAAACAGAAACTGCTGATTGTCCAAGCCTGACTGGCCGAGTTGTGCTCAGCTATCTGTGTGGAAACACTTTATTATTATTTTTTTTCCACAGAGAAAACAGCCACCTCAGGGGCCGCATCCATTGTGCCCTGCCTGAGGGTCCCCTTGCTGAGAGGGCCTCAGTTGTTTGTGTTTATTTTCGCTGCTTTCCCCTCGGTGGGATTTCTCCAAGGGTTTATGGCCATGCTGACCCTTGTCAGCCCACAGTATGAAGGGTGAACCCACACCGTGGGGCTGCCTCGGGGGGGGGATCTCCACATTGCGGAGAGGCCGAGAGCAGGGGTTCGGCCAGGCAGAGCCCCCGGGGGTCTCCCGGTGGACGGTGAGGGGGTTCCTGAAGGGCTCCGCGGGGGGAAGGCCGCGGTCGCTGAGCCTTCCCCCGGGCTCTGGAGCGGGGCTGAGGGCGAGGAGAGCCCGTGAGGGCCGGTGGGGGAGAGGGAACCCGCACCGAGCCCGGCGGCGGTGTCGGGGAAGGGGGGGAGCGGAGCTCCCGGCGGGCCGGCCGCCTCCCCGCCCTCCCTCGGCGGCGTGAGTGAGCGTGTTTGGGAGGGAAGGAGGGGGTGGAAGCCGGGCCGGGGCGGCCAGCAGGCAATTTGCATGAGAGACAGACTGGGAATGAGCTGGAGTGGGCGCCTCTCCGCGCACACAGAGCGGGGCAGGAGGGGGGGGAGGAGGGAGCTGCCGCCGGGGAGAGGCGGCGAACTCCGGGCAAAGTTTGGTGCCGCGGGCCCCGGGCGCTGAAGGCGGCTCCGGGCGGAGCGGGGCCGGGCCGAGCCGGGTTACCGGGGCCGGGCTTTGTGCCTCCGGCGGCCCAGCGGGGCCTGCGCGGCGTGGAGCGGATCGGAGCAGGGGGCGGCGGGGCGCTGCCGGGCGAGCCAGCATGTCCTCCATCCTGCCGTTCACCCCTCCCATCGTCAAGCGGCTCCTGGGCTGGAAGAAAGGGGAGCAGAACGGGCAGGAGGAGAAATGGTGCGAGAAGGCGGTGAAGAGCCTGGTGAAGAAGCTGAAGAAGACGGGGCAGCTGGACGAGCTGGAGAAGGCGATCACCACGCAGAACATCAACACCAAGTGCATCACCATCCCCAGGTAAAAGGGGGGCAGAGGCTGGAGAAAGGCACCCGGGGCCTGTGGGGTCCTCCCCGGGCTCGGGGCCGGCCTGAGAGGGGGTCCCGGGGCCCTGCAGCCCCCCCGGCGCCGCGCTGGGGCCGGTTCGTCCCCGCAGGCTCGGTCCTGGCTCTATATATAGCGTAAAAGGGGAAAAAAAAACCACCCAGGCTGCAGAATTGGATTGCTGTCTAGTAAGAAAGTGAGAGGGGAACGTAGGGGGGAAATATGTCTCCAGCCGAGATTCCAAACAAAAAGTTGGAAGCGCTGCGGATAACAGCTCTGCTCATTGTGGGTGCTCTCGTTGTCAGGAAGTTTCAGCGTGTTCTCTAGTGCTGTTACAGCAGGATTTATTCTTGATAAATCTATCAGGGATACGGTTTTGTTTGGGTTGCCTGCCTGCTTCCACGTTAGCTGGGCAGACACCGCTCCGAAGAGGTGCTTTGGAGCCCGCTGTGCTTCCAGAGCGCTTCTAAACCGGGAATGCAAAGGGTAGAGCTGAAGGGGCTTGTGTGGGGGGAAAAAGCCCTGTGGGGGTGAATACAACCGACTTTTTAAATAGCATAAACTAGCATAAACTTTATTTTTAGCCTCGGTTCCGAGATCGGTCCGCCAGGCCATTATAAATCATAAAGGACGTGTATATACGTATCCCATCTAAGAAGAATTTTCCAAGTAACTTTCAAATAGCTGGCCACGAGCAGCGTTTTATTGCTGTTGATTTCTGTGAGCCCGGCCAGATGACCGCCGAGGCTGTTACTGGTTGTTGTTTGGGGGGTACTTTTTTTGTGTGTGTTGTTTTCAACAAAGGGCAAAGTTCATTGCAAATATTTGAATGCTGCATAATTGTGCGCTTCTGCCTGAGAAGATATCCGTGTGTGTGTGTATTCATGCTTCCCTCTCGCGCAAACAAATGTATGCTTTCTTGGTTGTCAGAATGATTTAATATGCAGTAGCTAATACAAAGCAGCATCTGTTGCATGAAAAAGTAAGCAAGTAGCTTAGAAATGTGGATGTTGGGAACTCCGAAAAATTTTCTTCCAGCAACTGTGGTTCTTTCTTTATTTATTTTCAACTGAACAAAAAAAAAGTCTTTTTGGTGCTGGATGACTGTGGCAAAGATTTTGTCCAGTAACACAAGTGGACCCCCCTGCCTTTGTTAGAGTTGCTCTGGCCTCTTCTCCTAGTTGAAGCAGGGATCAAAACACGCCGAGCTACCACCTGACACAAATGCCTTGAAACCTGTATTTTTGAAATTCTTGGTGAGCAGTGTGCTTTCCTCATCGATAATGCCCTATTTAAACCACTTCCCTTCAATACCTTTCCAAAAGGAGAAAATGACTCGAGCAGCCCCGCTGATGTGACCCTGGGCATTGTGTCCTGCTGGTGCTGACCTGTTAGGGGGCAGAGCGCGAAGCCTCCTGGTAACGCTCGTACCAGTAACAAGGTGTTGTAGCAAAAGGGAGGGAGGTCTGTGTGTTTCATGACTCAAAGGAAGCAGGAGTGACGTGGAATAGGATGTTTTAGTTTAGAAAAATACAATTGTAAAGCTTGAAAATAAGTAACAACACAAGCACATGTCATAAGTCATGAATTATTACCTCCAGAGATTGTCCTGGAAGAGCCTACTGTGCAGAAGTGACTGTTTCTTGTAGACCTTGCTCTGTTAAAGGAAATTGATGCAGAAATGAAAACATTTCGTATCCACCTGTAACACTTGTAATTAGCTCCTTTTGTCTTGGTGCTAGTTTTTAAACACAGTGTCATGTGTGGGGTTGTTATTGTTTAATGCGCGTATTACAAAGATGCGAGTGGCGGTGGTTGGCTTAGTTCCTGCTGGGCCTTCTGCAGGAGCTTACTAAGAGGCTGACACCTAAATGCTGGGGAGTGGTGTGGAAAGGTGAAACTGCTCATCTGGAAGTTGGTGGCAGGGTTGGAACTACACCAAGGCCTCGTGACTTTGTGCTGGGTCTTCTCCTCTGGACTGTCCTGTTTGTCGTAACATCTGCGAGTCTGATCCTCGTGTCACTTGAAATTAACGTTTGCAAGACCGTTCTGGAATGGTTTTAGTATTGACTCCTTAAATAATACTGCATGTGTTATTTTGCTATTTAGGCAAAGAAGTATGGTGGGGGGGACAAAAGGGGAAAAAACGTCGTTATGGATTAGATCATGTTGCGCATTGTCTGTAATGCATCGGTAGGCTGAATTTCCGTGGAGCTATGCCAGGGATGACTCTGGCCCAGCAGGAGCAGGGTAAGTCCAAAATTAGCTATTGTATCCATGAGACCAAGCAAGCTTCAGATGTAAAAGTGCTCGAGCTTTGCAGGAACATTGCCCGTGGGACCAAGGGCTACAGATGAGCTGGCAGCTTCGCGTTCCCGTAGTGACCACGTGGGACTGAATGTAGGTTTTAAGACAGAACAAGAAATACATACATTAGTTTTTGTTGTAGGGGTAAGGAATTAGAAGGCCAAATCTGTTCCTGGTTTCATTTCTATCTGCTTGGAGCTAGAAATATGCTCGGTACACACTCTCCCACCAGTTTATAAAACAAAGAGTGGTTTATTTGCTTGTGTATTTGCTCAGCATGTGCTGCTTTTCCAAGCACTCCATTTGGAAGATGGCAGGCACCTCAGGGCCCAGGTTTCTGTGGGGAGGGCCTGCGGCAGACAGCAAAAGCCTGGAGAGACCTTCAAGGATTTCAGCACAGCACCGATGCGGGCAGGAATCTTCTTGCTTTTTTTCTGCTGGAACAAGAAGTCATTTCCACCTGAAAAACCTGCCGGTCTCAGACCACCTGGTTGTTTCTCGTGCTGCTGTTCGCAGTGTTGGATGGAGTATTCCTCCCTCCCTCCCCTTGCAGCCACCAAAATCTGCCCTGCTCCACAAGCTGCCTCAAAACCAGGGTGTGCTAAGCTCTGGTGCTGGGAGCTGACCCAGTGAGTTGTAGCAAGCTGTAGCTGCATGGCAGCAAGGCTATTTTTTCATACTGTATCGGAAGATAAAGTTGAAAACCCACGTTCTTTTGCCCATTAAAATAAATCCTTCATGGTAGTTGCGTTGATCTTGAAAGCCCAGCTTTCAGAGCGGGCGTTTTTATCGCTCTCCGGACCGGCCGGGGATAGAGTTCCCTTAGCATGTGCCCCAGCACCGCCAGCTCTGCGAGTTTATGGCCTCTCCGCTTTGCTCTGCAAACGAGCTCAGGTCTCCTCCAGCTGCTATCGGATCGTGTGAATTTTTAGTGGGTCTGTTTGCTTCCGAGACCTGCTGGTGGGCGTGGAACCTGATGGTACCAAAGTCAATCCCGCAGAGCTTGGATGCATCCCTGCGGACTTCATCCCTGGGACGAGAGCGGTGAGCTCGCGATGCTGTTCCTGACCTGAAGAGAGGCCACGCTGTGCACCTGGCAAACCATGAGCGTTTTGCGTTAGGCTGAGTTTAACTTTTAACCTCAACAGGGGTCTGAGCTGTGGAAGCCAGGAACACGTGGCAAGCACTTAGTAACTTCTGAAAGCACGTACAGTCTGACTGGTGCGGCAGGAGATGGCAAAGGCTTTGTTTTGAGAGCCCTGGCGGTGCTGCACATTCAGACACAAACCTTAGGACGTTCTGTAGTGTATTTTCATATGCATTTTTTTTTTAAACCCATTACTGTATTTTTTTTTTATATATATCACCAGGGGGTTTAGGGGAGCCAGGAGTCTTGTGTGTAAGAAATACCTCCTTTTAAGTGGTGTGTTTTTTTTAATTTAGAAAGTAGTTTTGAAGAGAGGTGGGTGTTATTTCTTGAGGAACTCATCTGATAAGGATAGAACGTACCAGCTGAAATGGAAACACGGCACATTTGCTTTTTAAAAGAAGCTGAACAAAGTGTTCCTTACACGATTTGCATGTCGGTGGGGAAAACCAGGAATAATAAATAAGCCATTTTCAGAAGATCTTGGGTGTGAGCAAAGCCGCTGTTACGGTGATAGCTGACCGCACAATATTTACAAGAGCTGACCGTGGTCTTAAGGCTGCCTCGATACCAGGAAAGCATGAAAACTACAAATACAGCAAGGGGCAGAGGCAGCCTCCAAGACCGTGAAGGATGTTTGCCTTTCAGCCCGGTGTCCATCTAGCTTCAGTACCGTGCAAAAAGCCGCTCAGTTCAGTGTATCCCCACACAATTTCATATTTTTAATGCCAATTTAAGCCGTCTGTGTTTTAGTTCGGCCTGGCACGGCATGCGGGGAGCTTTATTGTTGCAGAGATTTGTTTCAGGGTGTGCTCAAGGCGAGCTCGGCGTTACAGCGGCGTGCTGGAGCAGCCCAGTCCCTGCGTGCAGACACAGCCCGTCATGCTCAGCTCCCAGCTGCAGGTAACGTTACCGCCACCAAACTGCGTGCTAACCTGCGTGCTGACCTCGCTTTCTGGGCGGGTTTTTACAGCCCTGTCCTAAACTTTGTGCTGCCACAGGCGTGCTGCCGGCAGTACCCACGTGAGCGGCTTCGGCTGGGGCGGCGGTAGCGGCTTGGCAGGTTGGTTGTGACTGGCTTTTGTGGCATCCGTGTGACTTCGCAGATAGGTCTAAAGGTGAAAACACGGCCTTTAGTCGGTGTTCTTTCTGCCTGCAGTCACTCATGCCCTTCAGTGACCTTCTCCTCTGCCTCCTGGTCGTCTTGCCAGAGGTCCAAGCCCCACGGGCAGGGGCTTCTTCTCCCCACAGCCCCTCCAGCTTCTCCCTGCCCTTGCTTCAGTCACTGCCTCTGGTGTTAGCCTGAGGAACAGCACGTGTAGTTGACTTCTAATTCACACTGTGCCATTTTAAAAAAGAAAGCTCTGCTGATAAACTGAAGCAATAATCTTGGTACAACCAGTTTGTGGCTCCACATTCGGTCGTGTTGGTCGAGGCGAAGGAACTGGGGAAAGGAGGTCAGGGAGGAGGCATCGCAGCCCCCTAGCTCAAAGCAGTCGCTGCTGGAATAGCACATCCCACCCAGCCCTTGGTAAGGCACCTCCTCAAATCGTAACCTCATGATCATGCTATTCAAAATCTCTCAATACACACGTTTTACTTGTGTTTTTTTTTCCCTGAGAAGTGTAGGCCAGCCAGCATTTTGCAGTAAAACCAGTGCTAAAACTCCTCTTGACTTGAAAGCCCACAGGACAATGTATGGAAGCACTGAGGGGCTAACGGGGAAAAAATCGTATTTTACCATTTCTTGAGATGTTTTCAAATATTCATCTGCTTTTTTTTCATCTCCCCTTTCTCGAGAGACTAAATATTTAAAGTAGCTTCTGAAAGGACTCATAAGATTCTCATTATATTGTGTAGTAAGTGTTGAATCTTTGCGAAAAAAAATGTTTAAAATGGTTGCTTAACTTTTATAGTATTAGGAAAAGACCCTGAACATTGCAGTCATTTAAATATAATGAGAAATAAATGCAAAAAATGGATGAAATCACGAAATGCGCACTGTACGGGATTATCACATCAGGGATCCAATTAAAATGAGCTCTTCTAATAAATATTGGTTTAATAATGTAAACTTGCGATCGCTTTATTATTGCAACAAAAATAAAATTAACAAGATTTAATGGACTGAGCAGCCATTAATTTTCACTTGTTAATTTATTAGGAGCCTCTAACACTGTTAGATGCACAATAATGCTATTATCCTGCATGAACTACTTTCTGAAATAAATAGGGCCAAACAGTGCTTGAATTAAATTGAAATCAGATTTTATTCCCAAATTATCTTTGTTTTTATTATTGTTGTTGTTTTCTAGCTTTCCTCTACTGAGTGCAATTAAATTTTCAGGGATGGGATGCAGCACTCTCTTCCAGTAAGGCTTATGAATAGTCCTAATTAACTTTTGTCCTTGTCTGCCTTGATGTGCTGCGCAAAAAGCTCAGTCCAAAGCTGATTGTGCTGATCGGGAGCGGGGGGAATAAAGACAGGGCAGAGGTTCTTGTCCAGACACTCCAGTTCTAGCGGGCTGACTCCACCGGGCTTAGCAAATGTTTGCTAATTGCGTTTGGTTACACACGCCTCCAGCCCAAGGAGAGGTGGGGAAGTTGTTAATAACCCGGCTCTTGTGCTCGTCACCGGTAGCACAGCTTTCTGCGCGGCAGAAAGGACGGTAACGTGGCGCTTGTTGCAGTGATTGCTGCTTTTAAAGATGTTTTGAAGCCCCGTGGGCCTGATCCTCATCTGCTCACAGGTCTCTTTGGCATCGCTGTCGGCTTAGACTGCCCTGAGGCAGGCAGGGCTGGGGCACCTGGAAGCAGAAGGAAAGGGCAGAGCTCTTTTGGCCTTAAAGGCTTGATCTGGAGAAGCCCAGGTCAGAACCGTGGGCATGAATAAATCACTGATGTATGATAGTAGGAACACTTTTTAAAAATAAATAAAGTAATCCTTATCTCCAGAAGAGCTCAGCCAGGTAAGAAATCCCAACACCCTGCTTCCCAGAGGATCGGGCAGGGATTGCGTGAGCTCCAGAACACAAAATCATCACCAACTACGAAGCTGGGTACACCATGGATGCTATAGGCGCACTGCGTTGGGTGTCACCTGCTCGGCTAGAGACAGGCAGGTTTCTGTGTCCTGTGCGGCCACAGACAGACTTGAGCTATTCAAAATGAACAGGTCAGGAAGTCGGCGTGTCCCAGCAGTTGCTCGGAGCATTGAACCAACCTTCCTTTCTCTGCAGTGTGCTCAGCGTGAGCGATAACCGCTGATGCTGGCCTCGCTTGCGTCCCCAACGCGCTCCTGCAGAGGCAGATGTCAGTGGGTAGGAGCAGCACTGGGGAAAGGACACCGGGAAGCGTGGGGAGAAAGCGGTGCCTGTTCCTTCTGGGTTTGCCTTTGCCAATTTTTCTGCTTGCGTTCAGAATCACGCTGTTCCACGAGGAGTCAGTTTGATTGTGTTTTTTTAATTACTAGGAGCTGCTGTTGGTGTGGGAGAGATGAAGAAATAATAAAACCAATTGGCGAGCCTCATGAGGAAGTGTACTTAAAAATAACAGCGCAGTAAAATTTACCTACTAGCAACATTACCTGTTAAATCTAGGACAGGTGAATAGCTGATATCGAGAACTTCTCGCTAAAAATATGTGCACAGCCCACCGGGACTGGGGTCTGTGTGTGCCTGACCCCATGGCCAGCAGCGGCTACTTGTGCATCTCCAGAGGAATGTGCATCGGTTTGCAGAAGGTGAGTCTGTGCATCCTGGAGAGAAAACTGAGGGCACGAGGTGTCTGGAGAGTCAGTCCGACTGCCCACAGCCCTCACCTCTTCCAGGCTTTGTGGTCCTCAGGAAGGAGAGACCTCGGGGTCAAGGTATTAGGTGACCATCCTTAGCTCTGTTCATGATTTGTTATCTAATCTGGAAACTTCAGTAAACTTTGGCTTACAAACTGCGTTATGGAAACGGTCGGAGATTGTCTTGGAATTGGTGATGTTCATTAACCATAACACAATCCTTTCAGAAAAGGAACTCGAGCTAAGAATTTCTTACTTTGTGGTGAGGTTGCAGCCGGCCGTAGTTGAATGATGGATGCTGATACTGACTCTTTGCGAACAATAAAAGAGGAAAAACTTTGTCCTTCCTGTTCCAGTTGCTTTAACATAAAAGAAGAAATTCATTCACTCAGATTCCCTTCCCAGATGTAAACCAGTTAACATTCCCCAAAACACTGGGCATAGCAGAGGACATCTGTGTGCATGAGGTTGCTTCTTTGTTTCTGTGCCGACTCTGCAACTGTTGTTAGGGCTTTATCTACCCTTCTTCCAAAACTTCCTTCCCTAGCTGGACGGTAAGTGTTGCTGTGTGGGAAGACAAAGACCCAACTACAAGCACCTTTAATTTTGTTGTACGCAGAAAGAGCAGATGTGGGTTTTTTTTTTTCATAGAGATACAAAGTCTGTGGTTTCTCCGCATGTGGAACTGTACAGAAAGGTCCTTTTCTTCGCGTTATTTGTGGAACAAATTGTTGTTCCCCTTGAGTCAGATGCAGAGCCAACTTGTGTAGAAGTATCTGAAAAATTATATCAGCGTTTAAAAAACACGCTTTGCCTAAAAGGAAGGCTGACGAGCAGCTGGAGCTGGGTCTTTTCCCACTCTTCTTGCATTTGTGTAATTGCATGGACTGCAGTAAACTTCCTTGATTTACATGCAACCGAAAGGAGAGTCGGGCCAGCGTGAGAAGGCGGTGAACTGAAAATGGAGGAGAGAGGTGTCTGCAGGTTGAGCACTAGCAGGGCTCTTTCAAATCCAGGGCTCCTGCTGCTCCTGGGGGCTCTCCTTCGCAGGACTGGATCCTGCATGGCTGCAGCGCGTCCCGGCCCCGTGCTGGGGCGCTGGCAGGGCTCCAGGCGGGGCTGAGCTGTGAGTTTGGTGAGAAGGAGCCTGGGCTGGGAAGCATTTTGTTCCTGGAGGAGCTTTCGCTCCCGTTTCATTGAGGGTTTTCTGATGGGCGCCGGCGTGGCTTGGCAGAGGGCCCCCGCGTTTCGTAGCTGCGATACCCCTGGCAGCGGGGCTGCCCTTGGCAGCATCTCCCGGAGCCGGGCCTGTGCGCAAGGCATTTGGCTGTTCTCACCGTGGTCTGTTGTTTTTGTTGTTGTTTGCTTTGTTTTTTCCTCCTTTCTGCTGTTTAGCCAGCTTGCGTGCCGATGGTGAAACCGTTACAACGTGCTTCCCCTCGAGCACCCCTGCCACCTCCCCGCTACACAGCCTGCAAATCCAGCAAAGAGCCGGGCTGCGCGCTCAATTAAGCCCCCAGCAATCCAGGCCTTGAACTCAGAAGCTAATAACATCGATCCTTTCTTTCTTCCCCCGTTGCCAGCTTGGTGGAGGCAAGGTCTAGAAGAGTTACTGATGCTGGCCTGGAACCTGAGGCTGAACTCGGATGAGCTCTGGAGACCCCAGGTTAATTACTGGTGCGAGATTCCCAGGCTGGGCATGGTAACACTCGCATCCCGTTGGGCTAATCTTGCCCCGAACATGCTTCTTGGGCCTTCAGATTTGCTCAAGTTTGCTTAAACTCACTTTTTTGCCTGCTTAACGTTATTGTATTATTTTCAAAATTCTTTCCTTTTCGTCTCTTCTTAATGACCAGCGGAGTCTTTGCAGAAGATTGCTGTTAGCACAATGGAAAGTGGGATCGAGCTGATTGGGAACCACTGCATTAGAGACAGGCTTCACAAAATAACTAAATGTGAATTAAAAAAAACATAATCACTGTCTGATTATCAACGCCAATGTTACTGTATGGCTGATTTCTGTCGCCAGTAGAAGTCTGCTGGCATTCTGCAGATTGTTTGGAGCCTCGCTCTGATTTTCATGCCATAAATAACTCGTGTGTAGGTAGGCAGCTGATGGCTGAAGCTTTTTCCCAAATGTAGTTTTGTTTGTTTGGTGGAACTCTGGGCTGAGGGTTCGAGTATCGGGCTGCAATTGCATCTCGGCTTTTTCCAGCCATAAATGAATTCAGGTAGGTTTTCAGTTGTGGATTACGGACTAATGGAGTACGTTATTTTCAGTCTTCCCCCACCACATCAGGTTTTGTTCCACACCACCGCGTACCATAGAGCAAAATATTTCACCTCCTTGTACCTCCCTCTTCGCTACCTAGAAAATACAGCACTTACCTCACAAGGGTGCCAGGGAATTTAATAACGAGTGGAAAGCTCTTCGGGTCTTGAGAGGGAGTTGCAAAATGCATTGCCTCGCCCCTTTAAAAAGCCTTCTGTTGCTGCTCAGCATCCCTTTCACACTAAGAAAGCAGTTTGAATTTTCGTTGGAAACTTTTATTTGAAAATCTGTATGTGCTACGTCAGTGGCAATATTCGAATTCCATGGATGTTTCGTGGTCAGCCTTCTCTGGCTTTGCATAATGGTTATCTATTCATCTCGGCGTGGTACCTCCCGTACGCACGGCCTGTTTTGACTGGTCGACACACATCGTACCACACTGGGCTGCTACCGAGCTTCGGCTTCCAGTCTGTGAGCACGAGGCCGGGGGAAACACTATACATGTAGCCTCCTGGTTTTGTTTTAAGTAATAGTGGATAACCGTATGTGGATGTAACGCCATCCAAACACAGAACGTTAAATGAAACAAATGTGTTCGTCGAGCGATTGCGCTGCTGCTAGCAGGCTTGTACGGCCGTGACCCGCAGCAGCACGTGCTGGAAAAGCTAAACTCTTGTGTACCTACAGCCGGGCTCTTTTCCGAGCTTCTTGGCAGCCGCTGAGTGCTGGGCAATTGTGAGCATCTATTTGCTGTAAAACTCCTTTGCATCTGAAGACTTCTGGTGAGTTGTTCTGAAAGAGGTGACTGAAAACGAATCGCTGGCCATCTGGCTGGAAGCGACATTATTAATTAAGCTTTCTCTTTTTCTTTTAAATCATTTACAAGTTTGAAATAAATACTCTTTTCAAAGGTATTGAAGCAAGATGAATTTGAATTCTTGCTGTGGGAGGCAGTGTATTTAATGTGTCTCCTCACCAAAGTTAAGGATCAAGAAGTAATGCTTGAGATCCCGGTTATTTAGATTTCTGAAGAGCAAAACAACCCCTGCATTAGTCCTTGTGTTTTAAACAGTTACTTTCTCTGAAAGACAACAATCAAGCTCCGACGCTGTCTCCTACTCCCATTTAAAGATAAAAAATCTTTACTATGCAGTATCCATCAGGTCCTTTTAAGCACCTTTTTCATCACGGTCTTTCCACAGCCTGTTGAAGGGATCGTGCACTCCTGAAGGGCGTTCGTGACCTCTCATTTCATAACGCAGATCTCAAAGCCCTTTACAGCAGAGGCTGTAGCATTTTGTCTTTATCCAGGCTGCTTTCTGACGCTTTTGGAGGAGAGGCCATGGAGCTGGGATCCCCCCGTGTCTGGCTGCTGCGTTTTCATCCTGTGGGTAAGCAGGCACGGTCCTCGCAAGACCTTCTGCCGCGATGGCATTTGGGAAAGGTGTGTCCCGTGAACACAAAGGCGTTTGTGGCCTCGGAGATGTTTGTTTCTGCTGACCATGACCTTCTGCAAACGTCATTGCCAAGATGATTTTTTTAAAAAAGGACTCTGTAGAGCTGTGTGTTTTTGTGTACAGCCGTGTGGCTGCGTAACCTATGTGAAGAAGGGCTCAAAGTGCTGCGGACCTCTGTGGATAGTTGAAAGATGATACGTCGTTTAGTATTTGATTTACTTGAATATTTTCCAGGCTTAGGATGAGTATCTACTGTCGTGATTGGTGTCTCCAGGGTCCCTTGCAGTTCTTATTGATGTGTCTGAAGGCCAGAGGAGTGAACTTTGATTCAAACCTGCCTGTGAGTGCTGCAGTTCTCCAGACATCCTGGGGATATCAGGAGAGCAGTACAGCCGTGTAGGTACACGGGGTGGTGTACAGCCACGAAGAGAGAACCTTTAAATAGCACTCTGGCGTAGAATTGTTTCATGTAAACATCCCCTCGGTTTCCCCTCCAGTTCTCTGTTTGCTGATGGTGTCTGTGCTGTCAAATCGGAGAGCCAGGTACAGCCGAACACACGCAAGTGAGGGGAGGCCTTGGAAATGATGGCTTGAAACTGAGTTTTGTCAGCCACTGCTTTGCATGCCAGGCTCTACTGGTTTGAAAGCCCTGTTGAGATAGCTGCTTCTAAACAGGAATAAAAATAGACATTTGAGTGTTCTGATTTTAGAAAAAAAAAGCATTTATTGGATTATGATTGGCTGGTGGCTTTGAAGCTGGAGACAGTTTTATATTACAGAGCTTCTCACTCTGCTTATTCTCTCAGTTCCCGTTCGTTCCCCCCTCCTTTTTTTTTTTTCTCTTTTCTTGCTTTCTATTTTTAGGATGGCATTTGAGAGTTCCTGCTACTGGCAGGCCGGCTATTCCAGAAGAAAAAGAAAGAAAGTTGGGAGGTAGAGCTAATGAGCACTAATAATCTGTTATTAATTTGGGTTATGAGTACTTAAGTTGAAAGTTTGTGTGTTTCCAATTTATCTGATAGCGGATGAAAGCTCTGCTCGCGCTCGAAGCCATCAGTTCACGCGTTCGGACAGTCCCTGTGCACTGCAGTGGAAGAGAGAAGTGGGACGTTTGGAGCTTCAATTCTTGGCGTCCAGCAGAACTAGCTCCAGGTAGAAAATGGGATTTTAGTTTGCCTGTTTATGGAGGAAGAATAAAAGAATGCACTGGGACTTAATGGAAAAAAATCACAGTACTCTATTAACATTTGAACAAGAGATAAATAACCCTTGTTTAGTGTGCCTGTATGGATGAACCCATGGGATAGTTCTTCTCCAGTCAGCTCTGGTGCTGGTCAGGGATCCCAGTCGCTCCATGGTGCGATAGCATGGGTGTGATGTGTGCCTTTAGGACTTGCGTTTTCTTGCGGGCTTGGTTTGCTTTTCTTTGTGTGTTTAGGGGCTGTGGAGGTTTTTAGGCTAAATACTGTTTTTCTTCCTCTGCTAGGTCTTAAACAACAGGGAGGGATGGCTGCTTGGAGGGCACGATGGACAAAAGAGTTCTTTGTTACGAAAGCAAGCAGCGCTAATTAGTGTGGCCGTGTGTAAAACAACCCAGGCATAGGTGCTCTTGTTTCTGAAGTCTGAGCAGGATTTAATTCTTGTTATTAGTGCAGTAAGTCGTTTTTTCATCACTGTGAGTTCTGGGCTGTCCCTTTTGCACGTGGAGAGCAGCTCTGAGTTTACATCAGTAATGAGAAAATAGTTGGGGAAACATAAAGAACTTTGTCACGCTTTTGCTTTAGAATCGCATCTTGATTTTACAAATCACATTGTATTTAACCCCCAATTGTGGTTTGCAGCACTTGGAACTACAAAGAGTATTTTTCTAAATTCATTTGAGGGTTGATAAGTCGTCAAAAGCTGGCCGAAAGCTGGTTCAGCGTAGCTGCGTGTGTAATGTATTGCTACACGTTAAATCACTGAAGAATTATTTTTAGAAGAGCAGGATTATTTCAAAACACAGGCCATGGGTTTTCTGACAGCGATTCACTAACTTAGTCCCGTCCGTTAGAGATTGCACCTCCCATTGACTTGAATCCAATGCGAGCTTGCAGGATATATATATATATTATTTTTACAGCAAGTAAAGCTTCTCAGAGGTACTTCTCCTCCTTCGAATAGCACAAACGTCTCTTGTTTTGTAAGAGCTGATACGTGTAGGCTGTTTTGCAGCTATCACGGGGACTGAGGTCTGCTTCTTAATCTGCCGTTGGCAGCCCTTTGGGAATGCAGTGTACACGCTTGCTCATGGGCTAACCTTTCTCCGGTTTTGTTTCTGGTGCTGTCTCCTGGCACAAAGGACTGGAGGAGTGGGCAAGTGAAGGGCTGAAATTTTGCATTGGTTTGTACTTACTGCAGTGGGCTTTAGGGGCTGAGGAAGAGGTGACAAAGGAAACTTCGTGTGTGTCAGCAGCGGTCTACGTGGATGAAACTGCTCATGGGGTCTTTTCTTGGGGGAAGCTTTGCTAAAGTTTTCCCCAAGTTGAAGAAAGCCGCTACGAATGTGTGCCACTAGCCAGCAGATGCATCCAAGCCAGCTTGTCGTTGCAAGGCTGCTGAAAGTTGGGAGAGCCATAACCCCCAGTTCTTGTCAACTTTTTCTCTTATACTTTAACCCCAAATACTTTTTGCTATTGTGCCACTAAGTGGCAAAGCAGATTTGGACAGAGTTAACATCTGAGGCTGCACTTCTGTGTCTCGTTAGCGTTGTTTGGAAGCCAAGTTCGTTTCGACAGAAGCGACAACTCCAAAGGATCTTGTTTCCATGTGCTGTCATATCTCTGCATATTATGATAATGAAACATCAGTAGCATCATTTTGTTTGTAATTTCCACTTCTCCAAGCATAGTTCTCGTTACCTACAAACCACCGTAGGAATATTACTCACCGAGGGAACCACTTGGCTTTGAAGATGCGACTACGAAGAAGCATTTTGTTTTCTCAACATCCTACGCCGGTGACTGGTAGTTTCTTGTTGCTGTCACTTCCAGGGACCGTTCGATACAACTCTGTGGCTTTGCTAGCAAGAAAGTATGTAGTGATTCCTTGGTGAACGGGCATCTAACCGCACACAAAGCCCTCACAGTTGGCCGTGTGGGTGCCTCTGGAGTGCCTAGTGCTGAGGATTCAGGCCCTTCTGATGTCCACTTCAAAGGGAGCTCTAAATAATGCCTCCTTGTGCAAGGTAAGGAGCCTGCTAGAGGTCACATCCCTAATGAAGAACTTGAGCTATCCTTAGCCCAGCACTTTTCGTGAGGGTTGAAAGTGTTTTGCATGCTGGAACAAGGTGTTACAGCCAAGCGAAGTGTGGGTACGGGACTGGCCGGGTGTTGCCAGACTCTGCAGGGATTTGGCGTTCTTCTCGTGGAAGGTGAGCAGCCGGCTGACCCTTGTGCAACTCGTAAATGAGCAGCCTTTGAAATATTCCTCCGTCGTCTTAACCGAGTCTGGCCCTGCAATTTGAGCGTTTGTTAGCACACAGATAAGTTAATTACACGAGAGGCACCATTGCCCTGCAATTGCTTAATCTTTCCGTGTGCAATCACTGCTTACCGAGGTATCTGGGATAATGCAGATGTGAAGTGTTGCAGCTTTATGGGACTGTCCTTCGTTGAAAATCTGCTAGGTCAGCGCTGTGCGTTTCGTCAGAAAGGAGCACGTTCCGGAAAATGGCAGCATCACTGGCATCAAGAGGAATTGTACCGAATGAAGACGTACTTCTTAGAGTCTTGTCTTTAAGTAGTTTAAGATCAATAAAATCAGCTCGTGTAATTTTAACGTATTGTTGCCATCAGGTGGTGGTGTTCAAATGCATCTCTAACGTACTTTCCTTGTCTTTTGCCGTAGTTGAAGCCCTTCATGAGGTGATTTCAGCTAAACCCTCTCGTTCTCTGGCATTCGGTCTCTTCTCTGCCTTGCACTAGCAGTGCTTGAAGTGATAGATCAGCACCTAATAAAAGTGGGATTATCTCTAAGCTGAAAGTAAGTAGAAAGAGCCTACTGTGGAAATTAGAGGGTTTGCTCGTCATTACTGATTTGTTTCGTAACACTTGTGGTAACTTCCAGCGCTGTAATCAGCACGGCGAGGGTCTTCGGAGGACTTTGTCACGAGCTGGATTTTACTGCTTGCAAACTATTCAGACTTTGGCTGCTCAGCCTGTTCGGATGATCTCCCCCAATCATGCAAATATCACAAGCTGTTCGACCAGTTCATTTATTCTGTTGGAAGGGCAGAGGGGGAAAAACAGCCTTGACTTGCACCCTGGAGGGACGCGATGCAAAACCAGTCGAAGGTTTCTGGGGCGGGAGCTTTGGAGTTTTGTATTCTTTTGTTTATTATACTTTGCTTTCTGTCATCTCTTGGTGAATAATGAATAACAGTAATAGTATGCTGCGAGACATGAAATCTGGAAGTCTTTATTGCAATGTGTGTGTGAACCGTAGTCATCACCAGGACTTATTTTCTCACGGGCTGGTCCGCTAACTGCCCGGGGGAAGGAGCTCGCAGCTATCTCTGTAATACGGGCTCGGGACGCTGGTGTTTCAGCTTCCCAGCTCTCCTGTGCATAGCAATTACCGGCCGTTGTGCCATCAGCACCTGTCTCTGATTTCTCGTAGCAACAAAGGACGCTGTGTGCTGTATAAACCCTTTGCTGTTTGTGTACAGAGCGCTTTGCTTTCACAGTCGAGGGCTAGGAAACACCGCAAAGGCAGATGAAAGCTGAGTAAAGCAGCTGTTGCAATAGGCCTAAAACAAACATAAATTTTGGTGAGGTTTTTCCTTCCTTCCCTTCGTGGTTTATTTTTGTCTTTATTTTTGATAGGGGGGAGGAGGTGTGGGGAAGACATCTCTAAGCACGAACGCTGCGAAATCGTCTTGGGGTTTGTGCGCGCTGCTCGGTGCTTTTTTTGTTGTTGTTTTTTTCCCTCCAGCAGCCCCTCCTTTAAGAACAGCTCTCTTCAAATTAGGATTTCCATGAGCTCAGTGCTGCAGCGAGCTTCCCATGGCCGGCCCGGTGTGCCTGCAGAGCTGTAGGAAGCAATTTTGCCCAGAAAATGCTGGGATGAGTAAGAGCAGACCCACCAAATTCACATGTGCTCGAGGACAGACGGGTTCTGAAGAGTCCTTGCCAGGCTGAGTCTCGTAAAAGCCACTGGGACTATTCACATGTCTGAGTCTAGCCATGCAATTCCCTTCCCCAGATCTGCAGCTCCCTGAGCATGGGATTGCCCGAGGCGTTGTCAGATGCCTGTGTTTCTGAGGGCCTGCTTAGCCTGCGGTGATAATTCTTTAATTTTCCTTTTCTCTTTTTGGAGCAGATCTGTTTGACGGTCGGGTTGCTGCCGGCTGGGCTCGGGAAGCATTTCGAGCTTTGGATGAGGATTGCTTGGGAAGTGATTTTTAGCTTGCAGCGACTGCAGTTGGCTTACTAAATACATATTTAACATTGTTAGTTGGGTTTTTAAAGAAAATGGAACATGTCATGATTAGTTTAGGTACTTGTTTCTAGAAACCCAGCCTCTACTGGCAAGCAAATAAACAAAAGGGAGCGTTCTGGGGCTGAGCAGGGATGCAGCTCCCTGTTTACCCTGAATTAGTCTAATAGGAGATTGCTTTTGAAAGGCACAATCCCATTTCTGTCTGTCCCTGCCCTGCTGCTTGCTTGTGCGGGGTTTGCTGTGCTTGTCGGAGCTGCTGGGTGTCTTCACAGCGACAAGATCGCCTCGTGTGATATCCTGTGAAGGAGCGCTGCTCGACCGCACTTGTGGGTAGAGATGGGACCTCTGCGCTGAACTGGGTAACTTGTACAACTGTATCTTCTAGAAACGCATCCTGTCCTCGCCTAAAGAGATGCCACTCTTGGTTTTGAAGTGTGGAGACTATCAGCTGTTGCAAAAAGAGTGGCAGGTATCAGCTGAAGCTGCCTGCTGTCAGCTTACAGCGTGGCTTCATTGTATGTACCTCATGGCTTCATTATATTTACCTCTCTTGGCTGGACTGCAGTCTTGCAGTATTCCCTTTTCCCCTCCAATTAGCATATTCTTACATTGCTGTGATTAAGTCATCTCTCAGTCATTGTCTTATTGAAAACAATGGATTGAAATTCTTATCTTTGGTTTTAAGTCGTTTTCTTTAGCCCTAAACTGTTTCTGTGGGTGTATTTTTACCAAGCTGTACCCAGCCAATTGCCTTACAGAAGTCTAAACGTCCTATGTCTAGAATATTGCCTTTTATCAAGCAAACTTCTCCTCTGGTAAAGGAACAAAACTAAATTTGAGAAGACCTTTTCACCAAATTGCCCAAAGTTGTGGTGTTCTCCTATAATTCTGCTGTGCTCGTGTATTTCTGTCCATTGGAGATAAAATTCACCCTGTACCAGCTTCTAGAAGCCCCCTAGCCCTCAGATGGTGTTAAATTTTGTCCCATGCTGTTTGTTTTGTGTCCCCTTGTAGCTTGGGCCATCCTTCAGAGGAGCTTTCAGAGGAGCAGAGGTCCCTGCAAGCACAGCTTTGGGCCCGCTGGCACCGGGAGGGTAAAGGCGCTTGAGCAGCGTGATGCACTGCTGACTGGGGCTGAAGTGAAGTCTGTGGTTTGCCTCATGATTTGAGAGGGATGGAAGAGAGCGTGTTGGAACACGGCTGTCCCCGTGGCCTGCCACTTGTGACTGCGTGGAAGTAAAACTTCACAAATCCCTCCGTACAGCCAGAGGGAGGAGAGGCAGCCACGGACCGCCGGGGGCTCGCTCCTTTCCACCTGGCGAAGCCCTGTGATCGTTTCCTCTGCTTCTGCTTAGAAGTAGTTTTGAATAGCACAGGGCATTGTCAAAAAATGGGCAAATTGTCCAGGAAGGTGTCTGAAAAGGTTTCATTAAAAAAACCTGAAAAAAAAATCCCCTGTACGTATCTCCAGTGTTGGAGCAGAACAGCAGGCGGGTGTTGAACAAGCTCACGTGCACACCTGTGAGCGCATCTAAGTGTGATTTCCATAATTCTGCGGAAAAATGGCCATTTAAGGTCTGCTATATTCTTTTCAATTTGTTTTTACTGAAGACACCGGTACAACCTCACAGTTTCAGGAGGGGTGTGGGAAAGGCATAGGTTAACAACGCTCCAAGGATTTCTTTTATGGGTAAACTCAGGACAAAACAGTGTCTTGTTGTTTCAAGCTGCGCTTAGCATTTCTGCCCCGAGGAGCACAATATGATTACACAGCACATGAGGCTTGCTTGGACAAGTTACAATGAACGTTGAATAACGGTTTGGTAGGGGCGCGCGTGCTTTTAACTTAATAAATATACATTGTGGTAATGTTCGAGAAGACCTCAAGATTATAATTATTTGAAATACGCTTTACAAGTGCTTAGCAAAGCAAACTGGTTCGTAGTCCCAGTTCGCTCGAAGGGGATGTGAGGAATTTTCATTCACCCCACGTGGCTCGAACCAGCAGAAGACATCTGCAGGTCCCTTGGCCCTCAGCTCCCTCGCGGGGGCTGCACCCTTGTAGTGCTCGCTGCAGCAGGACTCGAGGACGTACCTCAATACCTGCCTGAACTGGGGTTGGGATGGCAGGCTGGACTTTGGGGGACCCCGGAGCCAAAGTTGCTGAAGATCGGTGGAGCATCAGGTCAGCAGCGTGGGGCTGCGCCGAGACACCCGGTGCTGGTGCTTCCTGTGCCGAAAATGTGGCTCCGAGGTCCAGAAGCAGCATCCTGTGCCTGTTAATCCTTTAAATTTTATAAAAGCTAGAGGATCCCTTTTCGGTGTCAACGGCTTGGCGACAGAAGAGGGGCTTTTACCAGCAGAGCTGCGCGAAGGACGGTGATTTGCCATTTTGAGGAGCTTTTTCTTTGCTTCTGTCTTGGTTTTAATCCAACGTTGGATGAACTTTGACGCTTTGGGGGAATTAAAGTGGATAGGATTACTAGATGTGGTGGTGGAAGTTGTCACAAGGTGATTAATGCTGGAAGCTCAAATTTTTTGTTGCGTGGACGCTGTCCAAAGTGAATCTGCGTTATTAATTGGTGTGATGCAAGCTCTGTGGGGAACGCTGAAGGCTGCTGTACTTCTGCTCAGGATTTCTCAGACAGAAATGTGTGTGCATTCATGGAACTACATCCGTGCAGTAAGCCTGCACTTTGGGCAGGGTGTTGGAGCCATTACCTGTGGGCTGCCCAGATGTTCGTACCACGTATGAACTGGTTCTACAAAACGTGTGGTAGCTGAGATTGCTCTTGCCACTGTCAGACTTGCTGCGTGCATGTTTGTAGCTGGTTCGTGCATGCACGACGGATGTTTCTGGACTTTCTGGATTTCCATGGCTTTGACCAGGCTTCAGGAGGTCTGGAAAGCACGAAGAAATGTAGAAAATCTTCCCCCTCTGCCTGAACACCTTTCTTCGGATGGAAAAGAGATGGTACGCCTGGGGAAACCTGGAAACACATTAGCTGTAGGAAAGCTGTTTCAAATGGCAGTGTGATTAATTTCCACTTCATTTCTTCAGCTGGAGTCAATACTTGGACAGGAGTTGCACCCTGGGAACCAAGCATTCAAATGCAGGCTGAGAAGAAAGGAGATTGCTTGCATGCCTTTTGGCTTGTTTCTGCTCAAAATAGCACATAGAAATGGAAATTGGTGCCCAGCTCCTGCAAACTGCACTTTCTCTCGGCACTGGGGGGACTGTTAAGGCCTGTTCCTAGGTAAGCCCGTAGCGTGACATGCGTTTAGTCATCTTTCCTCTCTCTGGGGAAATTGTAGGGTTGTTGTGGCTCTGTGCAGGGTCCCTGGGGCAGAGCGGAGGGCACACGCAGGGTATCACACAAGCACAACGAGGAAGAGCTCGGGCACTTTCTTGAGCTCAGAATTTCCTGGTCGTACTCATGCGGTAGCTTGTGGTAGCTCCGATGCTTTGTGGGAGCGTATTCCTTGCTGTTAATTCTCTGTACAGCACATGAGCCCGTTTCCTGCTGGCAGCCTGTTCCCCGCAGGGAAGAGCTGTGGTTTAGAAGCAGCCTCAGCCAGCTCCCTCCTGCCCTCTTCCCCAGACGCTCCTCACATCTAAGCAGGGGTTGGGATGCGGACTGGATGAGTTCCCTTTGTGGCAGCAGTAGGCCAATTCCAGCCACCATCTTTCCTAGAGAAAGCTTGTCCTCCACCACGAGGAGGAGGAGGAGGAGGGCGGCAGGATGCGGCCGGTGGGCTCTTGCCTTGTGCTGCCCACCCGTCCTCCTGGAGCTGCTGTCCGAGCTCACCGTCAAAGCCTGTGGGTTGCTCAGATGTACAGGTATTTTGGTGTCTGAAAGCAGGATCAACTTGCCGAGTCTTCGATGTCGACGCCAGATGTACTTGGATGTGGTTTGCTTTGTTCTTAGACAATAGAGAGTTTTAAAGAAAGAGGAATATTACTTTTGCCCATATGTCCCATTGTTTCCGTCCCGGGCACAATCCTGGCCACGGAGTTGGGCATTATCATGCTGATTCTGCTCGCAGTGACTCACGGAGCTGCACATTTGTCATGCATTTTGGTGAATCTTTGATCTCGTCTTCTTTTTTTTTTTGATCAAATTTGGAATTTGCATCCTGTGCTGCAGTCACTGGTGGCTCTGCGAAGCAGTCTCAGGGAGCAAACCCTGTCCTCGGGCATTGACTCGATGCCTGAGCTGCTGGGTGTGTTTGGGTAGTTTTGCACGTTTCTGTCATTTTTCCATGGTCTCGCTCTTTACCAGCAACAGTTATAAAGGGAAATAACACGCAGATGATTTTTGAAATACTTTTAGTGGCAGGCCAATAGCATGGGCTTAAAAATAACGTGCAGAATGCTCCCTGTTAAAAATGAATCAATAAATCTCCCTGACGCCTGCTTTTAATCTAAGCTAGGCATTTTTTCTTCGATAGAGGCTAGACAAAAGGGTAGTTTGAAAAACAGGAAGCATTCAGGAGGTCATGCAGGTGAAGATCATTTAGCTTTTTCTATTTGGAAGTCTCAGGTTTTAATGAATTTACCTAAAATATCCGTGAGTAGCCTTCATTTCTCTCTGAATGCAGGGCTGATGGCTGAATGTGAATAAACAGACACTGTAACACAATTTCCTGGCTGCTGTGTGAACCAAACTTGAGAAACGGAGAGTGATGAAACCATAATTGGATTAAATGTATTCCTTTACCCGGTGGGAATATGGATAAAATTTCTCTCTTTCAATAGTTTTGTTTTGACCACGTTAGTTTAAGATCCTAGGCTGATGGCTTGTGTTACAATGGCTTGAATAGCAGATGGCAACTATGGAAGTGTAAATTAGCTAGCAGCTGACATTGCTTGGAGAGCTATTGATTGCGTTGATACCATTATACGGGGATAAGTGCTAGGTAGCCAGTTTAGGGGAGAACTTACTTGGAATCATTTCATTAAATTAACCCGCCAAAAGTTCTTCCTTGTATGTAATTATACGACTTTTTTTCCAAAGCAGCTTGTTGCTTTGACACCTAGAGTCAAATTCTTCACGGGCATAAATTCCTAGGCTGTGGAGGAGCAATTTTTAAAAAATTATTTTTAAATATGGTGCCCTCGTTTCCTGGACTGCTCACGTTTGGGCACATGAAGGTGGGGGCCAAACGCTCCCATCGGAAGAGCCCGGGGGAATCTTTGCTTCTCTCGAGCAATTCCTTGCTGCCTGGGGAGCGGTGGTGACAGGTTTTGTAGAGAGGAACATCCGGCTCCCTCGGCCAACGCAGCGCTAGAAGTGATTCAAGGTTCTTCAAAGGACCGGCGGATTTAGCAATACAGGATTATCGGATTGGCTGAGCAACTTGGGTACCTGCCTTGGATCGTAGCGGCGGTGTGATGCATGGTAGGAGTTTCCAGGCCTTCCCGTAAAGGTCTTGGCAGAGCTGTTAGCAAAAGAAAATAAAGTCTGTGCCTCGATACAGCACTCAGCGTGAGACGATTGACTTGCCTTCTACGGGGGAAAAAAAATCACTCGGCAATCCCACTTTTAAATCTGTTTTCAGTGTTTGATGTGTTGTGTTTTTTGTGTCAGAACTTAGAGAAATCTGACCAAGGTAAGGCGTAACGTGAAGGCGGCGAGGAGAGCAGCACGCCCAAAGCATCGGACACTTTCCCCAGGGTAATAAATAAATAGACGAGCAGCCTGTGGTGCTGCGGCGTTCGGATGGCGATGCTTCACTCCGTGACTTCCCTAGCACGGAATGTTGCCTTAACACTGGCCAAAAGGCAAACAAGGGACTTAAGTTCAAGCTGTCTGGCTTCCTCTTAATGATCTGAGCTAGCTGATGGAGGACCGGGGACCAGCCTGGGAATTACTGTCGTGTGGTTCAGAACTTCTCCAAGTGGCTCTTTGCTTCAGCCCCGGGAAACGTGGAGGGTGAGCACTGTGCACAGCACCCTCGTGACGTGGACACGCTGACGGGAGGCTTCTGCTACCATCCCCAGCACGTGTCGTGGCAAAATCTTCGCCCGTTGCTGGGCTTCTTTGTGGCCAAGTGGAGCCGGTGGAAGCTGAGAACTGAGCCCGAACTGCACGTTAACCACATGATTGTAAACATAAGCAACGTAACGGTATGTTGTTGAGAATTTATTTGTGGCCTCGTGTCTCGGTTTGGAAATATTTCTGGTCCTGAGGGGGGAGAGCCTTTGCTTTCCGTGGATCCACCGTCCCAGATTGCTTCCGCAGCTGCTGGAGGCTGCGAGCCTTCCACGCTCTGCAGCCGGAGCTGCTGCTCCTTTCTCAGGATCCCTCTCCAGTTTTAGCCCTGAGCAGCTGCGCTCGCTGCCCCCGTTCCCTAGAGCCGGGTTATATCCAGCGCTGCGGGGAGGCCTCAGCGGGGTGGACAGGCAGCGAGAAATGGGTCGGTACTGCAGGGAAACCCGCACTGCGTCCCTGCTGCTGAGCCCGGCAGGTTGAGCTTTCTCCCGGCTGTGGCAGCCTGCCTGGGTTTGCACAGCCTCTAGAATAATGTGTCTTTTTCCTCCTGAGCGCAGGCCTGACTTCTGGGGAGATTTCTTGCTATTTGGCCACGTCTCGTGTTGGGCTTTCCTGCCTGAATCAGCGGGGAAGTGCGTGCAGGTAACAGCATCACCCAGGGGCTGCATCTCAGACCTCGCACTTCCAGCGATGCCCAGACACCTCTGGGCTGCGGCCGAGAGCTTCGCTTTCATACTTCATTCCCTTTCCCCCTCCCCCTCATTAATTTTCAGCCTTCAGTTTATGAAAAAGAATAGAGAAGGCTATTCAGGGGCACCTCATTTTTAAGCAACGCTGGGAAAGGAGTTAAGCTGGAGGCAGGAGGGGTGCCCCAAGCTGCCACCCCAGCCCTGGTCTCTCTTTGGGCTGCGAGGAGCCGTAAGAAAGCGGCGCGGGCTCGGGGCGACTCCTGTTATTCAGCGCTCAGGAATGCAGAGGCATGCTCCAGCCGGGGTGTGGGCGGCTGTTTGGTTTGCGGTTCTTGCTAGGGGGTGGGTGATTTTGAAAAGCACTTGCTGAATTCGCATTTGGTTGAATAATGGCTACTTTATGTACAAATGATAAATGTTAGTCACGGCGGAGCGAAGACGGTTCCTGCGTTGGTCATGGGTTTGGCGTATCAAAAAAGGGAGGGGGGGGGGGGGAAAGGAGCAAGCCCGGGGTTTTGCTGCTTCAGAAAGTGCAAAATTAAACAGAGCTGCGTTTATGTTATGTGACATCTTTAAGCCTTTGGCTCCCTCCACTTAATGCCAGATATCTACATGGGAAATATTTCTTGCAACTGGCATATCTTTTAGGAGCCTGTCATCACAGAAGAACTGTCATCAGACTGTCCTTGCTAAGTTGTTTCTGTTAAGTGCTTTTTCTTTCAGTGCTTCAGCGTTAGATGAGTCATTCCTGCTTTCCTATGGCAAGTGGTGGCTGCTGCAGACAAACTTACAGGATCTTACAAGGATTTACATGATTTTTCTTTCTCGTTTCATCCCAGAATCAAATATTCTGGTAAACTAAGCTGTATTGCTAGATTTATGCAGGTTTCTCTGACTAACCACCTTGGTTTCTTTTCCCCCGAAGTGCTGCAGGATCACCAGCCCCTTTTGGAGTCACGCTTCTCTGACACCCTTTCTCAGGTTGTTTCAGTGCATTAATAAGCGACGAGAACAGGACTGCGTGTGAAAAAAGAGCATGTTAGAGCTAGTTTGCTTTGTCAACACTTCATTCCCTTATTGATCACCTGCTGTTATTGCTTATCTGGAGAAGCAAACAAAGTGCGTCCATCCCTGCGGCAGCTCCCAGAGGGCTGTGAAGTTGCTTCGGTGGGTGCAGACGCTGTAATTTAATCTCGGACCCGAAAGGAACCGATTCAAACCTCTCCTGATGAGGCTGAACACCAGCTGCTTGCTCTGCTGAAGGCAAAGCCTCAGAGCCTGGGCAAGGTGGGCTCCAGGAGCCGCTTTCACCCAGGGCAGTGGGATTCCTCCTATGGCCTCGAGCGCGGCAGCTGAAGGGATTGCTGCCGCAAGGTTTTAATTAATGGGGGAGGGGGAAACCCGCAAATATTTCCTTGTTTTCCGAAAGATGAAAAGGGGGCTGCATATCGCTTTTAACGTCAATAACGTTAATCACGCAAAGCCACAAAAAGGAAATTAAACTTTAAAAACCATGTTAGAATAACACTGAGGATTTGACTGTAGCCCACAGAGGCAAGAAAGTTCAAAGGGAAGACTGAACTTCATCTGACCCTGCTGTGCCTAGGAATTGCGACACAGTTTGTCTGTAATATTATCCAATTTTTCGTCTTTCCACGGAGCAGGAAGAGGAAGGTCAGTGGCACCCTGTGTAAACTTGCAGATCCTACAACGCTAAAAAGAAAGGCTTGAAAATTGCGACTTAATACATCCGAGCTATCAGATGATGATATATGTGCGGATTTATATGATACGTATCAGAAAAGAAAAGATCTCTTTAAACATGTGTTTTGCTCTTTATTTTTTTGCCCAGAGCTGGTCTATGAGCAGAACGCCTTTCCCTTGGCATCAATACTCTGTTGTTCCTCTAAACTTTTCAGCCTTTCAGTTTAAATCCATCTTAGAAAAAAGCTTTAAACTCTTCTGATGGTAGCTAACTGCGTCTCCCTGACCTTTTTTCTCGTTCTGCTACCGAAACCTTGGTGTTGGTGCGTGGGGGGAGCTTTTTAAGTGTTTCTCGCTCGTTTGGAGTTTTCTTACAGATGTTGGTATTTTTTGGCCCGGCACTTGAAATGCTGTCAAGAAAAGTAACACTTAACAAGCTGGGAAATTCTTGAGTTAATTACCGCCGCCTTTCTCACAGGTGTTGCAACTGTTTCACTTTTGGCTTCACGAGAGGTTTTTAATCAGAGCTTTGAGTGTCTCTTGTGCCTTGGCACCTTGCAGAAGAGCTGGGTGCCAACTGCTTCTTCGCAGCGTGCTGGTATAACCCCTGCTGCAGAGGAGAGGTGAACCTCATGCCATACCTTTGGTTTTAGAGCAGCCTGATGAGGGTTTGAACTCGCTTGGTTGTTTCCTTCACCCTTGAGTCCTGAGCTCAGGAGGTGCATCCCCACCAGCACCGCTCCCCATGGTCCATATATCATCCATCCTGCCCGCCATGCCTGAAGCCTGGTGTCACCTCCCTGCTGTGATGCTTTCCGCTCCGTCTACCTCTTCAGCTCCCTGCAATTTCCCCTGTTGCCACTTTCCCATTTCCCCCATGTGCCCTCATCCATCGACTTCTCTCTCTTGCCTGGGTTTGTCCGTGCCAGGAGTCCACCCTGACCTCTGGGTCTCCTCGCTGCACTTTGCCAGTTCCCCCTCGCACGTGCAGAGGCAGCCTTTGTGTTTCCATTTCCCTCTGCATCTCCATCACACGCTTTTTCCTCGCCACTTCACTTTGAGGGTACAAGGTGCTGGGCCCACAGACGAAGGCAGCATGCGTGGATGTTTGGCTGCAAGGTATTAGCGTACCGTCAGCTTGCGACGTGACGTGTGGGTTGTTACCGGTCTGGTTTAAGTCATCGGCAAGATGCTTTCTGCTTCTGTATCTCCTGTTATTTACAGTGGGAATTCTGGTTTTGTGGGGGGTTTCTCACTAATGCCCTTAGAAGTTACAGCACCACAGCCCAACGCTTGCTCAGAGAAGAACCAGCAAGCCATGCAGACAGCCTCGCACGCACAGCTGACCAAAAAATCCCAGGACCCAGAGCAGCCCAAACGGTGACCTAGGATGAAATCTGCAAGTGAGTAACGTGGTGCCCAGAAGCAGCTCGCAGCTGCTCCTGTGGACCCCAGGTGTCGTGCTTGGGTGGCTTGGAGCAACCCGTCTGCAAGGAGGGAAATCCCCAGAAGATCCCCGCGTTCGCCGGGGAAGCCGCGGTGAGAGCACGGTGAGACACGGAGCGGAGCCTCGCCGCCTGCCCGCCGTGGATGCATTCGAAGAGCGAGGTCCTGCGTGATGCATCGCTCTGCAGGGAGGCAAAGAGCTTGGCGAGGAGTGGTTTTTTTTTCCCCAGGCCTGTCTGCCTTAACGCTGTGCAGAGTTAGGACCCCCTCAGTTTCGGCAGTGCTGTTTGGGGTAGGTTGTCAAACCCCTGTGGTTTCGCTGTGTGTACTTCACGTGTGCGTTGCTGATTCCTTAGGGGTGCGCTCTGCAGTTTCTCAGTGTGAGGGGGAGGGTTTTCTGGTGAAGCGTGAAGCCTGTAGCACGGGTACGTGTGGTTGGGTTTGTATTTACTTTTTTTGGAGCGGCTCCAGTGAAGCTCTTCTCCTCTGAGTAACTCCAGAGGCCTCCTGCACAGACTGAGCAAATGGAATTCCCACAAGAGACGCTCCAAAACTTATTTTTTTTAAATAACAGCCAATTAATAAAAGGCTGCCGCTGCATACACTCACCCCATACTCATTCAGAATGTATTTGATTACACCAAACCGCACGGCGTAGATGGGAGAAAGACACAGTTTGCAGCGGGGGTTCAGCATTTCATCTTCACAGTGACCCGTGAGAGACCCGGCGAGGCTGACTGGCAGAGGGCAATCCACAGACTTCGCCGCTGAGGCAACGTGGGAATGAAGTGTAAGCCCTGGACTGTGAGAAGATATTTTTTTAAAAAACTCATACAGGGCAAATATGTACACAGATGTGACCGGCCTGGTCCAAAGCCCATCTGCATTTCACAAACCCTGCCTGAGCTCTGGATTAAGTCCTAAGTCTCTGAAGAGAGGAACAAGGGAGCTGATTACTGGGATTCTCCTGGGCCCTGCCCTCGTACAGCAGGGGTGAGTGGTTCTGAGAGGAGGTAGCAAGGAGGCACGTCAGATAGCGGGGAGCGTAGCGTGAGCGCTCCCCTGCCTCTACGCACACGCGCCTTGAGGCAGAAGGACTGTAACAAGGAGGGAAGCTATTAAAACGTCAATTTAGAAAGGCAGACCTAAACAGTAAATGTTGCTCTTTGCTGTCGTAAATTGCTATGAAGAATTTCCTGCCTTGTCACCGTGGGATATAAGATGAATTTTGTTTTTCTCATTGCTCTCACAAAGAGCGTGCGCATATACATGGTGCAGAAGTGGTATTAAATGTTGGGCACAACAGGGAACTTGTGGACTTAACGCTCCTGTTCCCTTCATTTACTTCATTACATTGGTTGTCTCCCTTTGCCTCAGTTTTCCTTCTTTGAATTGGAGCAGATGATTATTTGGGGGCACTGAGACAACTTTGTGGAATTACCAGGCATCGGTACTGTGTTAATGAGGGCCATATAATTGCGTAATTATAAAATGCAGGGTTTTTTTTTTTCTGGTTATGACAAACGCTTTGTAGTATAATGATGTAAGGAGGGAAAACTTAGAGTGCTTGTAAACATCATATAGAGTTTCAGCACTGCGAGCAATATTTGTGCTTGGGGATAGAGCATGGTGTGAAGGCCGTATTGCAGCCTCTTGTTATTAATAAAGCTAATTTGTGCAACCTTCAAGTTTAGCCCCAACGCCACAAGGAAGGACAGATGCCACGGTAGCAGGCAAGCAGCGAAGTGTGACTTCTAACCCTTGCCCACTACGCGACCGCAGCCAGGAAGGGGAAGCAAGATGCCTACCGATGCTGGGGTGTGTGAAATGCGATTGTCACAGCGCTGGCTCACCCTTTCCTGCAGACCTCCGAGCTCTGCAGGGTTGTGGGCACAGTCTTCTGCTCCACTTGCCCTTTCTTGTACCTTGCTATTTAGAGTAAGAGGTGTAGTCGTGGGCAAGCCTGGCTTCTTATTAGACAGGGGTTCTGCTTGGACGGGTTCTTGGTGAGTGGCAGCTCTTCGAAGCTGTCTCTCATATCCCTTCTCCCCTTTCCTGCCTCCTCCTAGAGAATAACAAAATGGATCCCTGCCTCAGTTAGGTACAGGAGGGATCAAACTGCATAGTCCGTACAGAAAGCCAGGATAAAAAGTAAGCAGGTTCCTAAAGTAGCTAGGTTAGGGTGGTTTGGTGCGAAATACCTCTTGATGCCATATGGAGTTGTGGGTCTGTGTGTGCCAGGAGGGATGCCAGCAGTTAAGATATCATTAGGTACCTTGCAGGTTTTATGAGGACGATCAAGCAGGGCTTTCAGCTTGAGCTTCTAAATTACTCAAGTGTTTTTTAAAAGGAATTGATTCCAGCTTTCAGGAAAAATGCAATCAAAACTTGCCCAAGAGTCACGAGCAGATCAGTAGAAGGAAAAGAGCACTAAGTAAACATGTTTATTGGGCGATGTATTTTTAAAGCAAATAGGCATGATCAGTGAGTTATATTTTGGAATCGTGAATATTTAAAAAAAAATTAAGGGTCAAACATTTGGTCTCAATGATTTCACTCATTTAATTTTGGTCAATTATTTTTTACAACTCAGCCTCATGGGAGGGTCCCGTCACAGCACAGAGGGTCTTGTATTAGTATGTATCCTGAATTGCCATTAAATTTTCTCAGAACTTCAACGTGCAGTATTCTGACATCTGCTAATGAAGATCTGGCGTTTCATCTGGCTTTTTGTCTTGCACATATGGATAGGACCACACCGCGACAGCAAAAGGCGATGAAAGATGGAAGAAACCAGGGAGGGAGCTCACTCCTCGCAGAGCCAGAAGCCTCGCTCTTCACCCCTTTTCCCTCTGTCAGCGAGGAGAACAAGAGAAGGAAGATCCCAGGGGATATCTGACAGGAGAGGAGAGGCTCTTGTGCTGCAGCATGGACGAGAGTAGCTGGGTGCCTGGCCTTGACTGTGCTGTTGTTAGCTCCAGGCCTTGCTGCAAAGGAATTAATAGAAGCGAGGATGTTCACTACGAAGCTGTTACTTCTGTCCTGTGCAAGTGTTGCTTCTGGGCAACAAAGCAATCCATCCAGCTGTAAGAGTTTAAGCGAGGCTGAAAATCATGCATTTCACAGAAAAACGAAGTGTTACTGTAGCGTGCCTTAGCAGTATTCTCCAAGATAGCGAAGCAGTCTGCCAGTAGGATTTTATGTCGGTTATAAATGTTAATTACTTTATAATGGTAAGAAAAGACATCTCTTACTGATACAACTGCATCAACGAGAGGGCTATTGGTGAAAACGTGATTACAAGAATCACGCTTCTTAATTCCCATTGCTGTGCCAATCAAGATTTCAGGCCTAGCTTGGTAAAAACAAAAGATAAAGGAGCTGAGGTTTCACGTTATGAAAGTGTTCGCCCAGGAGTTAGAGCTGTGCAAAACCAGGCCAGAGCTAAACAGAGCTGCTCAACGACGAGATGCTGTACCACATGCGGAGCTGAAATGTGTCTGTGTGCGCCTTGTCAGCAGAAATACCTTCCTGGGGGTAAGAGAAAGTCACAAAGTTCTGCTCGGGATTGCTGCCAATTTGAAATATGGTCTTGTGCTTGCTTGCTTACCGGCATGTGACACGAAGCCCATATGTTGGTTATAACTGTAGTTAGATCATGGTGAAGAGTGAAAGGCCTTAATTGCATAAACAGAAACAAAACATGGGTAATAATTGCTGGTAGAAAGAACAAGGATAAAAAATGTTTTCCGGAATTGTTTTTAACCAGTAACACCCCACATGAAGGAGGGCTTGTTCTTTGGGAACGCAGTTCCCACGAGGAGTGGTGAGTACATGCAGCCCACGAGGCTGACAAGGTCAAAGCATCATTTTTAGTGAGGCTTTTTTTTTTTTTTTCCCTTTTTTTTGGCAATGCAAATTGCTTCTACTTCATCGCCTTTGGGGTGATCTTTAGGGATCGTCATTGGTGCGTTTTCCTTCAGTGAGGAAAATGCAGGTTGACGTTTTGGTGGTGTGCCACCTGTTAGGGTGGCCAGGTCGACTGATGGTGATGCTGACCTTCGTTTGTCACCTCTCTGTGCTCAGTCATTAAGATTTCCTTCAGTCTGGTAATCTGTTGTGAAATGCCATCAAAAAGCATTTTGCAATGCAAATGGAAAACAAAACCCAGCAATGGTTATTTAAAAAGCGTGTTGCATTTCCACGCAGTGTGTGGAAGATTTTCCCATGAAAGAATGTTATATGCTACCTGGAAAAAATACATATTAAAATGAACTTACAGACAGAAAGCATGGGCTGAAGTGACCATGTTGCTGTTGTATTAGAGGGCTCGTCCCATTCATTTCAGGGAACCGTGGACTCCCTTGGGACTTATTTTCTTTCACTGGGGACAAATTGTGACACGCTGCCTTTTTATCTCAAGCTGCCACCGACGGCACAGCAGAGGCCGGGTGTGCTGGGGGTGCCCCACGCTGCTCCCCCTTGCTCTGTCCCTCGGTGTCAGCCTCCTTTGTTACCACTCTAGTTTGAAAAACTGGAGCATGCTAGAGATAGGAATCTGTGGCTAGACAACAGCATCTTTTGGGTTTTATCTTTGCCCTATCATGGCACTTTTGGCCTAATTAATCTCCCAAGAGGCAAATATGGTTGTTACCAGCTTCTCGGGGAAGATTTCGGTGGCTGTTACCTTTTGTGCTCGTGATAGGAGGCAAAACCCCAATTCCATGGGATGGTTTTTTCAGTTCAGGAGTGAACGTAGCTATTTGTTTTATGCAGCCTAATTATTGCTGGGTTCTGGAAGGTAGGCTCTGGACAGCCATACCGCTAAAATAAACACGCTGCTGAAGGAAATCAGCTTGTGGTTAATTAGCAGCACAGAGGATGAATATGTATCAGTGTTCAGATGTTTGATTTGGAAGCTGTTTATATGACTTTATAGGCTTGGATGCATGAGCTCTTTTTTTTTTTTTAATGCTACAGGGCCACTGAAAATGTATTTTTAAAAGCTTCTTTGAAGGCAGCTTTCTGTATTAAGCTGATTGAACCGAGGGTCGGTGATGTCATTTCCCTCAAACTCACTGCAAAAATCACCTATAAAAGCGTAATGTTAGGAAAACCACAGCAAAATGAGAGAAGCAAAGGCATGTGCCCAAGGAATAATGCCATCAAAGGCGGAATAACAGCACCACTCCTGCACCACTGCCTGGAAAGGGCCCAGGTGTTGCCCCGAGGAGATGTCTTAAAATCTCCCCTCCTTCCCGAAGCCCGTTTGTGCAGGGCTGCCACTTTTCAGGAAGGGCGTCTTGAGGATTCCTGTGATCCTGACAAGAAGAAAACAGCCTTGTTGTAAAACAGCCTTGTAAAACAAAATGTTCCATCGAGAGCGAGTTGGCAGCACCATTGTGTGCTTTCTTTGAAACGTCCGCGGACTTCAAGTAAGGCCCTTCTCATCTGCCTTGTCTGCGAGCTCCTTCGGTGTGGTTTCTTTCATAGGATCCTTGGCTTTTTTTTTTATTTTCCAGGTGCATGCCCTCTTCACATAGAGCTCCCAGCATGCTAAATGTGATCGCTTCACATGCATGGAGTGAGCCCTGCCAGGATCGCTGCTCTTGAGCATCAATGCATATGGAAAGTCCTGGCGCTGTTACTGTGAAGGGAGCCTTGTGTACAGAGTAACTCCGACTGTGGATGTGGGAAAGCGATCAAGTTTAAAAAATATACGTTGCTAAATTTGCCCACACGTGTTGTAAACATTCTGTGTAAAATGTAAGTCAGAGGGGTTTGATGTTGCAACGAATACGGATTAGAGCGAAGTAATCTTAAAGAAGGAATGTGATAAATGCTTCGCCTCTGTTCATCCCTTCCCTCCCCAAAATATCAGGCAGGCCGGTTGTAGAGCAATGTGATGGAAGTGACCTAGTGCATCTAGGAGCAGGAATTTTGGGCAAAGTACACTTCGGGATTTCATTGGTAAGGCTGAAGGATGAGTCTCTGGATTTGGGAAGCTTGGGCTAGGATTGCTTAAATGGGAGTACAACCAGATTAAGTTGGGTGAAGGTTGAGAAAAAGTGGCCTGCTGGTGGGACGGCTGAGCTCTGCAGAAGGCCGGGATGGGGCCGAGCACCTCGTGTGTGGTGGCTGCACGTGGTGCTGGCAGCACAAAGCCCGGTGAGCTCCCTGACTTGAGGCTGTTGGCTTTGTCCCCGAGAGAACGGGCCTTCTGGATGGAGGACAGGCAGGAGACCTACTGCCTGAGGAGCCCTGCGGAGAGCAGGCCGCAGGGATGGTAACCCAGTACCACTGTGAGAACCCAACCGGTCCCTTCCACGAGCTGGTGTAACTCCAGCAACTATTTATTTTTAAGGGAAAGGCATTTGAAGGTACCTTTTCCATTCAGCAGAGTTTGGCTTTGATTTTTTTCAACTGTTCCAAAAAAGAAAATGAAATGTTGACTTTAAGCACCTCAGTTAAATACTCAGAAGCTGTGAAAGTGCATATTTTGTGAGGGAAAGTTGTGTTTTTAATGCGGTAGTTTGCATTTATAGGAAAGATAAACCTAGTCTGAAGTAACATTTCTCTAAGCCTTTTTTGGTAGAATTTGATCGGCGGTTTAAGCAACTGTAACTGATTCCAGGAACACTTCAAAGCAGGCGCTTCTCATTGGCCATTTGCAAAATCACCTTCCGAGACCGAGGCTCTGGAAATGCATTTATTCATAGAATATGTCTTGCATTAGTCCTCAGTTGGCCAATAAAATTATCTAAGGCATGTCTGAGGCAGCTACTAAAAAGTAACTTAAAAGGCATTACTGTTCTGGTGAAGATGATGCAATACATTTGTGCTATTATCACTCACAAAGTAAAATTAAATGCATTCAAATGATTATTTTTTTTTTTCTGAAGGAATGTGATTAGTACAGAGCTTTAAAGAAAAGTCACTTGGAGCAAAGGCTGATCCTTCTCCATTTATTGTGCAAGAAAGCTTAGGAGAGAGGAGGGTGCCTTCACCCGCCCGGTCGCTTAGCCCAGGTTTGCAGGCAGTGGAGAGGAAGTGACACACGATATTCCGTGTTGGTTTTCCTCGTCTCACAGACAAGGCCTGCGATTGTCAAGTCTTTACAGCAGGAAGCAAAATGCTAAATACGTTGGCTGTTACTCAGATAGGAGAGCAGAGCGCGGCTGAATGCTGCATGCGTAGTCGGTGCCACGAGGCGTGTTAGTGTTGCCTGCTGGAATTGAAGTAATAGGTGCTCGCAAAATAAAATATTTCGTGCTTTTTTTTTTAATACTTCATTATCTAAGATAACGGCAGTGTTTTAAGATTTTAAAGCCTCTTACACCCTACCTGAGCAAACCATTTAAGTGCTCCCTCAACCCATCCCCTTCCTGCAGAGCCCCCTGAGTGCAGGCTTCGATTTAAGCACTGCTGGAGCTGCTGCACGACCTCTAGCACATGCTTAAAGGTGCCACGGGCAGGGTGTTTGTGGAGTGCCAAGTTGGGTTGTTTGCCCAGGACCACGCTGGGAGCTCTCCGAGCCCATCAGCAGGTGAGAACGGCAGCGATGCCGACGGAAGCAGGTGGCTGCTTTGTGCTGCTCGTGACAACCGGCACGCCGTCCTCTTCCAAATCTCTGGCTTAACAGCCCTCTGGAGAACACCTAGTGGCTGTCAGAAAACAATTAGGAAGCCATTACGAGGGAATGCTTTTGCCAGTCCAGCACCTGACGCCGCCACCGGATGCACCTTAGCTGATGAGTCAGGACCAGCGTGATCCTGCGAGGATTCCCCGGGTGCTGGTGCGCAGCCTGGCCCTCCTCCAGCCCTCGCCTTGTCTTCATTCTTCTGGGCCATCGGAAGGACCTGGGCCAGGAAAATCCTTTATTTTTTATTGATCCTAAATCCACAGTGCTGTTTTGTGCTGTGCGAGCCAGACCTCGGTGCTTGCTCAGGGGTAAGGTGCTGCGTGCACCGTGGGGTCCCGGGTGCTGGTCCCACCGCAGCCCTCCCGCTCCTCCCACGCGTGGGGAGCTGCAGAGGTTTTGTGTGAGCGGCTGTGCATACCGAGCAGCCCTCGGCGGCTTCTGGGGGCAAGCCATTGGGAGGTTGGTTTTCGTCTTCTCCACACCGTGCAGCCGAGGACGGAGCAGGGTCTTAGTGCCTCTCGTAGCAGTCTGTGCTTTTATTGCACCGAAGCTACTGAGCAGTAGCTGGCTGAGCAGCCGCAGCTTTTGCGGCAGTGAAATTCTGGTATGTGGGAGGATGCGGCCCAGAGACAGCCTTATCGTCCTTAAACATAGGAGTAATAATGGAAAACAGATTAGAAAAGTCCCTAAAGGAGACGTGATAATTTATCAAGGGTCATCTGTAAAAGAAAACCGAAAGGGTTGGTGAGCTTTGCTTTGCTGATACACACATTTCCTCACAGCCTCCTCTTCCTGATAACGTGCATTTTTAGTTTTGTGTGCATCTCCCCTCTCCCCATTTCTTCCCCTGCATTTAAATAAAAATCACTTTCCAGATTTGCCCACCTGGATTTTAGCACACGTGTTCCGAAAGTGAAATCTGGTGAGCTGCAGGAGGAAGAATGTGGGGGCGACGCTTTAATTTCTTTTCCCCGTGAAGCCCTTCACACTTCTGGCACAGAGCAACCGCTCCTGCCATAGCTGCTCCGTCCCGTTGGCCCCTTTCATTTTCCTGTTGCATCCTCTTGTAAATGGAAACCCCGTTCCCTTTGGGTCCAGGACTTTCTCTTTTATGCTGGTTGTATATTAGCCTCGATATTGGATTGGGGTTAACTGGGCAATGCCATAAAACAATTAGTACCCTCAAAAGTCAGTGATGCAGAGGGCTGGACTGGAATTTACTGAATACATCCCCTGCGCAAATGAGCAGCTCTGCTCATTCCCTTCCTGAAAGGTAAGTGACCTGTCAGGTGTCGGGAACCTGTTTTTGTTTGTCTTTCTGAATATCCTTTATGGCTCAGAACTTTCCTTTACGTAGCTCTGGGCAGAGCACAGGTCCTGAGATAAGCCTGGCTTGTCTGAACGATTGCAGGTGTTCCTGGCTTTTTGTTTTAGTGACTGTTACACTGAATAAAATCAAGTCTGACATCCATTCCTGTGGTATGGAAGCTCTGCAAAGTGTTTCCAGTGTGCTTACATGCTCCTGTAAGAGGGGACCTAACACACGCACTTTGTATAAAAGCATCTGGACCAACAGGGATGATTTTGGTAAGATAAATGCCTAAAAGCTATCTGAAGGCTTTGAGGATTTGCGTCCAATTCACCCAAACCTTGGCAAACTGCGTCTTAGAACAAGGAACGAATCTTCTTTCCTCGGGTGCCCGCCGTGCTGTGATTTTTTTCATCCTTTACCCTTCATTCTGTCGTTTCTGATAAAGGGTTTTCCCCTTCAAGCTGAAGTTTCGCATGTGGGAAGAGGGAACGCAGGAGGTGATGGATGACGCCTTCTGGCCCTTTTTGCTGGTTACTGCTCCAGAGGGAAAAGAACTGGCGAGGGAAAGGAGCCAGCAAGGGCCCGTGCTTGCAGGGAGGAGCAGGGCTGCCTTCGGAGGACCTGAAAACCAGCGCCGCCGGCAGGGACCCACGCTGCAGTGAGTCAGCGCATCTCGAGGCCGGGCTTCCTGCTGTGTGCCTGCAGGTGCCGTGGCAGAAAATGGATGGCAACACCGCTTCTTCCTTCCACACCTCCTCCCCGAGCCCCCGCTGCCCGTGCCGGAGGTGGAGGCGGCCCAGCCGTGCTCCCCCCAGGTTTGTGGCTCTCCCCGGACAGCAGGAGGGACGTGGAGCGGAGCCGCTCTGGGGCCGAGGCTGCAGTTTGTACAAATTGCTGCCCTACTTTTGGTCTGGGTGGCCTGATTTGTACAGCAGTGCCAACGCGCATCGTGGTGTTTACAGAGCAAAGACAGGATGTGCGCTGGCCTGTCTCGGTGCATTATCTGCTCGTGTTGTATTTTTAGGCTCTTGCTTCCATGACAAAATACTCGGTGACAGTACATTTGCCTACAAGCCTTTGAAGGTCTGGTGTTGCCTCGTCTAAGAGTTGCCATTGTCTCGGATTCAGCTCCGTCCTGCGGGCCATCTCCATCACGTTTCCAGAACCAAACTTTGGTGTTGCTTTCAGCAAAGCCACGGGTCCCGCCTTAAAAAAGGTGGGTTCTTCGTGCCAAACAAATCATGGCGAGCTCTCTGAAACCAATAGGATGTGTGTGTGGTGCTGTTAATTAGAATAAGCGCATCAGGCTCTGGGGGAGCGGCTCGCAGGGGCTGCCCCAAGAAGCTTGTCTTGCAAGCGAGCCTATAAGCAGCACGGGAAAACCTCCCCCGTGATCCTCCGGTCCTTCAGCAGAGCAGAACAAAGGTTGGTGAAGGTCTCGGGGCTGAAATGTGAGGAAGTTGTGCTCAGAGGAGGAGGAGGACAGATGCTTCTGGTGTGAAGAGCTGGGCCAGAACTGTGGAACTTTCCACCAGCAGAGAGAGAGCTCGTTCCCCCAGCTCAGCAATTCAAAGCCTGAATGCAGAACTCATCTTTTCCTTGAGTAGTTTTTTTTTTTTTCACGAGCACACAATGGATAAAAATAAAATCTTAAGAACTAATCCCGCTTAAGCTTTTTCTTGCCGGCTGAGAAGAAAGAGAGACAGAAAGAACAATAAACACTTTGCTTCTCTTTTGCAATATCTGGTCAGTGGTCAGATACCAGAGGTAAAGAGGTCGTGGAAACACAGCTGATTTGGAGCGGGATACGCTGCGAGGTGGGAGATGGAGATTTTGGCGGTGACAGAGCCAGGACAAAGCCGTGTGGGCAGGAAGGAAGACAAATCCTCTCCTTCAGTCTCATCTATAAATCAATTACCATTTGTTCCTTATTAATAATTGAGCTGCCAAGAATGTGCTTGTTGCTTTAGAAGGGGGGAAAAAACACAGACTGTCCCTGCACTGAATAGCTGGCAGTCTAACCCATGCGAGACAGCACCCAGGGGAATATCTGGAGAAAACTGTAACCATGGGCTGTATTAATTACTTTAATATTTTTGCACCGTCCCCTCCCTGTAAACCTTTTTCTCTGCTTGCATCATGGTGGCGGCGTGTGGCACGCTCCATTTATCCGGCCTTTCCAACAACGTGAGTCAGAAAGGGATCATCCTCGCGTCCCATTGGGGCTGGCAGGCTTTTCCGTGCCCCAGAGAAATGCTGGAAGGAGAAAGAAGGGGGTGAGGTGGGCAGGGAAGGAGCAGCAAAGGGGAAACGCGTGGGGGATGTCCAGAGGGTGCCAGGAGTTCGGGGCGGGGAGGGAGCTGCCGCTGCGCTGAGCTCTCAGATGTGGGCTCTAAAGAGTGCCGGAGTGCCTCGAGGACGGGGCTCCGGGCTGTTTGAACTTAATACTGTGCAGAAGATAGCAGACAGATTAGGAGAGGAGTGTGATTGATGGGCCAGAGTGATAATTTTAGCAGCTGTGTTTTTTGAGGGGTTGAAGGAACAAGGTATTAAAGTGGCGTGGCAGCGAGGAGGAAGGGACTGGATGGGATGACAGAAGGACAGGCAACTTGTTTTGGTTGCAGAGAGGAAAAAGAAGGGGTAGGGTGCTTTTTTTGCTTCTTTTTTTTTGTGTGTGTGTGTGTGCAGGAAAATGTAGCGGGGCACAAGTATTGAGCTAAACAGCAGCTGGGGTAGGGTGGAGCAGCGGCTGCCGAAGGTGGGTAGGTTCCTGAGTTTAACATCTCAGCACGGTCTGTAACCAGGTCAAACGTCGTGATCTGTGCTGGGCTTACAGGAGTTTGTTCTGCTTTGTTTTATGACACTTAGACCTTAAAAGGCCACCTGTGTGGTTTTCCTGATAAATGAGGAATTTTTTATTTCACCATCACATTCTAAAAATCTGTCCCCAAGCCAGAGTCCTGGTGTGGCAGAGCTTTACACCAGAGCCCTCAAGAGACAGAAGGATTTGCTTCTTCTCATCAGGCTACCAATCTGAGGCGTTCCTCAACAGGAATTTTTGCATGTTTTTTAATCTTACGAACCCAAAGCCTGTTGCAGAGATGAAGAAGGATTCCTGCCACATCAGAAATGGGAGGACGGCGAGAGGTGGCCGGGCCGCGCGCCTCGGCGTCACGCAGCAGGTCAGTGCCAGGACACGGCTTCTGAGCTCTGTGTTGGGATCTTCTGTGGTCCCCCAGCACGCTGTGCACTGCTCCTTCCCCTGGGAGCAGCTCGGAGAGATTTCAGGCAGTTTATCCAGGTGAACGACGTTGTGTGCAGACGTTTGGGAATGGATAAGGCAAGTGGAGAGCAGCTGGGCTTGCCGGTGCTTAACGTCTCGTTGCGAGGGGGAGTTGGATCCTGTTCCATCCAAAGCAGACAGTTGGTGCAGACTCTTAGTAAATAGACTTGGTGCTGTGAGGAGGAGGAGGTGTGCTTGGTCACTGCCTGTGTGTATTTTAGAGCAATCAAATTTGTTTCGCCGAGTTGTTTTTTGAGGACGGAGTGGGTGTGTGGACCAAAGGCTTAGTCACAAGGGGAGGGGAAAGAAAACCGTCTTGACTTGTGAAATCAAATATTTGTGACTTATCCCACATTGTTTCCCTGTCTTCCTATAGCTCCTGGCCGTAGCCTCTCGCTGTAAGAGCGAGCTGTGCCGTGGGGTCTGTGTGTGTCTCGTATCCCCCTTTGCACCGCTCAGGTGTCGGGAGAGGATGGCCTGCTCCTCACGTGCTCTCCCTCACACCCGCTCGTGCCTTGGACAGCCCAGTAAGTATTTAGGGAAGGTGTAGGTAGTGAGACATCTCCCAATCAACAAGACCTGGAGGGCGCTTAAAAAGGTGTGGATGATTCACTGGAAGGCCCTCTGTTCTCTGAGTCACTGCTGACCCGGGGACCTCGCAAGTGCATTATGCTGCTGGAGAGGAGACATAAAAAGAAGGCCATAATTGCCTGTTACCTCTACGTGTCTCATCGTGTTGTTTTAGAGAAGCTGGGTGGTGTTCCTGGGTCTCCTGTCTGCAGTTCGTCTTGGGTAGTCATTATGGTTTGCTTCTCAAGTTGCCCTCGAGCTTTGATTTGGAGCGAGCGGTGGTCTTCGCCCTGACCACGACAGTGCTGCGCGGCGTGGTGTGAGCTGCTCGGCAGCCTTTGAATGCTGCTCTCTTCTTGGCTCTACCACGGCGATGGATGGATCTATTTGTGCGCTTGTATAGTTTTGAAAACACTTCAGGATTTGAAGAACCCAAAATTGGTTTGTCTTCTGTGGATTCCCCTTTCAGGTCACAGCGGAGGCCAGGAGGCCTGGTGGCCTAGCAAGCCTCTGGTCTTTGTCCAGCGCTGTCGCTCAGGCCAGTGCTCATGGAGGTTGCCAGGCGGCGAGGTGAGGTGCAGGAAGAGAGCTCTGTGTGGTTATGGGATGGAGGGAAGGAGAGTTTCCTTGTCCCTTTTCCAGGTGCCAAACCCACACGCGGCAGCCCAGCCAGCCTCCCGTGTACCTGGTGTTAAAGGCACCAACCAAGAGAGGCCAAAAAGAAAATGAGGTAGAAAAACCTGTCTCATTTCTGGAATGCCACTGATTGTTTTCCAAAATTCAGCTGATAATGGCCAGCAGTGTCACCATCACCCTGGACCAGCCGGCAGGGACGCCAGGCGCTTGTTCCCCCTGCGTGGCCATGTCCTACGGCACCAAGCTGGCATGGAAATCAAAAGCAGCTCTAAAATGTACTCAGGCTTTTTCAAGTACAAACTAATATTTACCTGTGAGTCTACTTCCCTCCTCATTCCTCTCTCCTTGGCAGGCTCTAGATCTGTTTCTGTTTTAAGCTTAAATGCTTCAGCCTTGATCCAGCGGGGTTCCCAGGATGTGAACGTTTTCTTTTTAGTTTGGAGAGAGAGGAGGGGGAGATGACAACAGGAAAGCTACTTGAGAACCTGTCTGTTACTGAAATGTGAGCTTGCATGCAGCTGATATTTTCAGCTGTTCGTTATGGACGCCTCATGGAAAACTTCTGAAAAACATCCCATTTAGGAACCGTTCCGTCTCCCGTGGTGGTTGAATGGTGACTTGTTTTTGTGTTGTTTTTTTCTGGGCCTTCTTTAATCACGTCTTGCCTCGAGTTTTTATTACTACTGACATTTACATAAAAATACGCTATTTGTTTATGTCGATTCAGCTGTCCTGGCCACTGGCTTTTTCCTGCTCCTTTTTAGGTCACACCAGCTGGATTTCCATGCAAGCGACAGTTACGATAAAACCTTTACAGGAAAGGTACTGTGCACGCACATGCTTCAGATCCTGTTTGGACGATAAGAATGACTTAGCGTGATACCGATACGTGCTTTATGGAGCTGTTATTCATGCCGGGTGCTGCGCTCCCACACATCCTGCATTAGTCAGAGTTAAGCACAGAAATCATACATCCTCGCTCCCAGCCCCATCGCCGGTGCAGAGCTGGTGCAGCTCAGGGCAGGGGAGGATGAAGGGTAGAGGGAAAACATCTGTGCCTAGTGCTGCTTTCCTTCAGGCTGCCAGTGCCGGAGCTGTTGGTGTCCCACCAGGAAAAAGTGCATCCCGATGGGGTTTGGTAAGCAAGGGAATTCCTCGTGCCTTGCAGCATGGGGAAAGTACTGAGGTTTGGTGCTTTTTTTTTAACCATAATCTGTAATTTAGGAACGTAGCATTGGGCTGCCGTGAATAAGATGGTTATCGTGGCCGGAGGGGAGGGCTGAGGGATCACAGCACCTCTGCTGTGCTCTTCAGCTGCGAGTGGCAGCCAGAAAAAAACCCTTTCAACTGATCTTAGATTTACTAGAAGAAAGGAAGCTTTCAGGTAGGCCACGTACACAACTTCCTTTTTTTGATGGTAAGTGCTTTTGGTGGGAAAAACAAATATTTCAGCCGAAGCCTTTTCCATCTCTCTGGTACAAATACGTCTCTTATTGTATAGGAGCAGTCCCACCAAGAGCCCGTAACACCACCTCCTCTCCTGCCTGCCCTCCTCAGATGTGCTGTAAAAGCTGATTATGAGAGGGAGAAGTTTACAAAGTTGCTCCCCCCAAATATACACGAACCCTTGCAGAGTCCTGACTCTGCTTTCACTCGTAATTACAGACATAAGAGACTGTAAAATATTAACTTCTGTGGGCTTTTAATGAGGCATTCCATCTTAAATCCGCAGCGCTCCCCTAAGACATCACACTCTCGGAGGTTTACTTTGTAAGCTGGATTTCTCCTGCGTTGCCGGTGACTCATAATTAAGGAAGTCGGAGTTGTAAAATTAACACAGCCCTCTTCCACTACCCTTTTCACCTCTCTCGCAGGGCGCTCACACCTCCTGTTAGCTCCTCGTGGAAACTCGCAGCCTTGTTTTGGTAGCAGAGGTAGCTCTTTGTCATCGGGTCCGTGCGACCGGAGAGGAAAGTCTGTGAGAATGCTGTGTGACGAAACGAGAGGCCTGCACATGGGAAGTGATTCATCTGCAACTGATTCATTAACAGCTCGCGGGACGCCCGAGTGGGTCGGAGGCTGGGAAAGCTTGGAAAGGAGAGGTGGTTAATCGCTGGGGACAACGGCAGGGACTGAAGGCGAAATAACCCAGACTAAAGTGTGTTTTTTTCTTCTGGTTTGTTTTGTTTGAAACAATCTGCGTTTCATTTCGAGCAGGCCCTCGTGGCGGAGCTGCCTGAGCACACGCAGCCCTGCTGTGGGACGGATCCCAAAGGACGGCCCCGAGGAGGGCTTGGGGTCCGGGAGCGAGGGCGAGCGTCCGTGGGACCCCGTCCCCGTGTCTGTGCGGGGCTCACTTAGCCCCGGTTGTGCAAAAATCCTGCTGGAGTGGCTCCAAAGCAATGTAATACAGAGGCAGAATTAATGACTTTAAGATTTGACAGGCCCACGTAACGCAAGGATCCTATAGATCTGCGGGATGAGCACCTGAGCTGCTTCTGAACATGGGAGGTGGGCACTCCGGAAAAATGCACCCTGGATCTTGTTATCCCCGCGGGGGAGGTACAAACACAGGCCTTGAAATAGCAGCTTTTCAAATTACAGGAAGAGCAGCAGCGTTTTCACTATATAATAAAGAAAATAACAGCAACGAGCCTCAAGTAGCCTCAAACTATTCCAAACAAGATAATTGGAGGCTGTCACGCGGTATTTTTAGTCATATCTGCTATAAAGTAAACATGTTCTTTGCCCAGGACCACCAAAAATGTTTCCATACGAAACGTTGGCTTTGTCCCAGCCTGATAGAATGCACAAACATTTAGCTGAGCAGTCAGTTCCGACTCCTGGTATTTATATGAAGCCTCTCTTGGAGGCACTGGCGATTGTATATGTTGTGAGGGAGTGTCCAAGGCCTTAAAACTGTCATTTTTCAGCACTCTCGATGATAATCATTCCTGCTTTTGTTAGCAGCCGGTATATTTGGGGCAGCAGTTCTCGGTGTGAGACTTCTGTCTGAACACTGTGCGGTGCCTTAATTTCTTTTCTCTTTGGGCAATTAAGAAGCGCGTTCATTCCATGGTTCCTTTGCTCTGGTTTTACTGAGGCTATATCCACAGCTGATGCTAATTTGCAAAGTGCTTCTGGCTTCAGTGAAGCTATGAAGATTTTTTCCTTAGAGTATCAAGAAGATGGATGCTGAAGCTAGATATTAAATGTAAAGCAGCGTGATTGCCGTGGAAGCTAACGCAGTAACTGAGTTTTGCAGCAGCTTTTTTGTTTGTTTGTTTGTTTTTTGGTGGTGGTGGGGTGTTACTAGATTGCTAACTGTGCTCCAGTTATTCAGCCTTTCTTGAAACACGTTTGTTTTGAATATCCTCTACATTATGGAAGGTAACCTGAGTGTCTTTGGCATTTCCATCCATCCATTTTCTCCTCACGAAACTCCTCCCAGCACAGAGGCACACGGAGCCGTCAGTATGCCTGGAATCTCCTCGGAGGGAGGAAGCTGCTGGTTCGGTTGGATGAGAGCGTGTTGTTGCTTTTTGGATTTCACGTTTGGAGTCAAACGCAGGGTTCTGGGAAGCAGTGACGAGCTTATGTGATAAATGGGTTTCCAAAAAGGCACGCTCCTCGGGAGAGGCTGAGCTCCGTACTGTGTCTGTCTCCTCCACCCCCGGTCCCCTCAAGGCTCGAGCTCAAATAAATCTCGATGAGTCTGACAGATTTGGGCAAATAAAGTTTGCTGAAATAAACAAAAGGACCAGGACTGCTTAGAAAAAAAAAAAAGGATTTAAATTTAGAGGGGTTATAGGAATCATGCAAGAAGTCAAGCTTGCTCCACAAAAGGTAACTGTGGCAAGGGGCTTGGATGCAATACCTTCAGAAACACTTTGGCTCTCAGATGCTGCCTTGTTCTCTACCAATTTCTGTTCAAGGTGAACTAGTAGTAGTGCACTACTACCTTTTTCCCAAAATAAAACTTTTGGCTGCGAGATTCCTGCTGCAGGTACTGGGCGCAGCGTCCTGCCACTTGAATTCCCCTTCATCGCCTTCCTTTAGGCATCGGGAGTGGGAGCGTGTGTCTCCTCTGAGAAATGCCATCCACCTGGCAGGTCCAGGTGTGATCAGGCAGGTGTAGATGGCAGAAATATCGGGATATATATTGGGAAGTTCAGGACTGGGCTCATGAGTAAATCAGCCTTAATTAAGCAGTAGGATGGATTGTGGCTGGTCTGGGGTGGGGGCGGTGAAGGGCATGCACTGCTGGATCTCCAAATTAGCCGTCTTCTGTGGTACTGGTGATCAGGAGGAGGTGAAAGATGTAGGGCCATATAATTAAAAAATGGTTAAAGGTAGAAGAAAGGGCTTTGATAGCCAGTAGCCAATATCCTGTAGCCGTGGCGTAAGCAGAAGTGGTGTAAGCAACAGAGAGATTAGGAGAAAGAACAGAGGAAAAATAAATCATGATATTACGTGACAAAACAAGATCTATCCATAGCTTTAAAGAAATCTAAATGAAACGAAGCTGTTATTTGCATGCCAGCACGGAGGAGAAGTGGACACGTCTCGGAGAAGAGAGCTGCGGAGTACAGGACAAGCAGGAGGCGGCTGTAAGGAGCAGCAGTGGACAGTTTATGGTAAACCAATAAAACGTACTTATGTCTGAATCTGAAATTAGACTCTGAAAAATATGGTCTCAAGGCACCTGCTAAAGAGCTTAGCATTACTGGAATCTTAATAAATGACTCATGCTGTCATAATCTGATCCTGACATCAACTCTCCGTGCTGTATTTCTTCAGCTTTCAAGGGGGGGTTGGGGAAGTCTGCGAAGCCTTGGTAAAGACAGAGATGTAAATAGGCAGCAAGGCACACGCGGGATGTATTGGTAATTTCTGTACTGTCAGCTACATTGCAAGCCCAGAACAAATGAGCCTAGAGTAGAAGAATTATGCAGCCTCAGAAGGAACGGGATTTGCTCTCTACCTTCAAAATCTTCACCTGGTGCTGCCGGCTGTAGGCTGGAGCAGGCTCTGCTTGGGACTCGATGGCCAGCGGACGCATGGAGCTGTGCCACCCACTGGCTGTGATCCTGTGCTTCCCCGTAAGTACCCACGCAGCGGTGCACCCAACCTTTGCACGGGCTCCCCGGGGTGCCCGTTGCTTCACCCTGCGTGCCTTTTGCTCCACTGCTCCTGGGAGCAGCTCGGTGCGAAGCTCAGAAGGCAGCTACCTACTAGAGGAAATGTGGTTTGCTTCCAAATCCAAAGGAAGGCTTGAGTGGGAAGCGTGAGCAGCCCAAATGAGGGCGGCCAGCACAAAACAGCAGTGGTCTCTGGTAGCCTTGAGGGGGTAACAAGTCCTTATTCCTGGTGGGGCTCTGATGCAAACTCCTGTTTTCTTTGGGAGAATCATTTAACCTCATTGCTTTGGGGTAGTAAAAACTTATCCTTTCCACAGGAACGTGTTGCAGATTAATTAGAAGCTTGTTAATTCTTTTAATCTATCAATTTACCTGCTAAGTAGAAGTATTACCAGTTTCCTCCATGGCAGCGTGATAACGTGCCTTGCAAGCCTCAGCTGGGCACAGTTACTTCTATTTCTTGAGCTTGAATGACAGTATTGTTAAAACTGCACCAGAAACTGGAAAATTTAGTGATGCTGAGCAAATTGAGGGGAAAGAGATGGCAAGGGTTCAGCTTTTGAATTACAAATGTGCTGCATGGGTCATTTTTTTTATTCAGTGTTTTTCATTTGGCCAGTGTTCAGGGAAAGTTGAGATTTTATCCAACTTTGCAGTGAAGCCCTGTGGATATTTCAGTGCTCCGCTCACAACAGCCAGGTTCTGCTACAAGAATAAGTGCTTGCTTTGCTGGTGAAGACCAGATGCGGGGCCAGTAAGGAACTACTTACCATGTTTTGCACTCAAGAGAAAATCACAGCCTGTGGCCATAATTCCTGGTGCATTTTAGAGCGTACTGGTAACTTATTTGTCATGGTTTTAAAAAACAGCTTCTGCTCGTGGTTTTTAATAAGAACCCCATGGAAATGTGTAACTGAGACTTTGTCTTCCTGGTTGTTTTTCTCTTTTCCTTAACCCCTTTTTGCACATACTGGTGTTGCTGGATACTTGAGCACTGAGACATCTTGCTCTCTTGGAAGATTAATGATGGTGATAGAAAACTGGTGGGTTTTGCAAGCAGGAGTGAATCTGTGGTGTGGAAGGGAGGGGAAGCAGTGGAATGGGTCTCTGATCCACCAGAGTCCTTCTGAAGATTTCAGCCTTGACAGAAATAACCTCCAGTATCTTATTGCTTACATCACTTTGCGTGATTTGTGCTACTGCATTCCACTGCTTTTAACTTCACTTTTAAAGGAGAATGAGTACAAGGAAGAGTTTTATTACCTCTCTGGAGGGAAGATATCTGCAAAATGCCCAATGAGGAAAATAAGCGTTGTGTTTTTATTTCTTTTCTGATTCAGGATCTTACAAATTAAATCAGAGTTTAAAAAAAGAAAGTAAAGAAAGAAAGAAAAGGAAAAAAGAAACACTGTAATCAGGCCTAGAAATCAAATTCCTGTTATGCAATGTAATGTTCTCCTATTTACTCTTCGCTCTTTTTCAAACAGTTACAGAGGATTGTTTAAAAAAATAATAATACTTCAGTGTTTTTGTCATTCTTTTTTCTTCCCTTCTCTGTTTTTGCTATTAAGAGTCACTATTGCCCTTTGTTCTTTCAGCTGCAGTAGTCTGGACAGTTTGGGGTAGCGGTTCCACATGTTAAATGTTCCTAGCAAATGTACCAGCGTGTACGGATGGATCAATCCTAAAGGTGTTCAGCCTGAGGGGCTTCTTGTTTGCTTCTCATGGCTACTGCAACGTTGTCCTGACCATGCCTCGTGCTGTTGTGCAAGCAGCTGAATTACCTGACTGCATTCCTGGAGCCTTGGTCTCTTTCCTTACTCATTATTTTTCATCTCTGGCTATCGCTGGGCTAGCTGTGAAGTAACCTCTCCCCTGGATGCTTCTTGGCCCTGTGTGAACACACCGTATTGAGTGAGCAGCTGGGTCTGGTGGGAACGAGGTGATCTTTAAGGTCCCTTCCCGCCCAAGCCATTCTATGATTCTCCAGCATTGCAGTCCTCAAGACATGAATGTGTTCAGCTGCATTTGACAGGGAAGAGAGAGAGACAATGTCCCACCAGAATGAGTGGTGCTGCTTTGGAGAACCCTCCAGCACTGATTTTTTGGGCAGAGAAGCTTTGTTATGTTTAGAAGAAATCCTGTTAGGTAGTATGGAATAATGAATATATCAAGTCAATTGTACATGGAGATCTGTTCGACACAGGCTGGTTAAAAGAAAGGTAAGAGGGAGGAACAGTTCTGTAACCTGATAGAAATTTTGGCAATTAGATTCTGTAAATGTTAATGAAGCTTGAATGTGCTGAGCTGTCAGCTGATTTTGGGAATGCTCCGAATCAGGATCAGACTGTGCTTCCGAACACGACTGTGACAGGCTCAAGGCTGTGTTGTGTGGAGTTTTTTTATTATCTGATTGTTCTGTATGTGGATGTGAGAGACGGCCACGTGTGTGGGTCGTCCCTGAGGGCTGCAGGCTCAAGAAACAGTGAAGCAGTCGAATGCATCCTCAGCTGTGGTGCACGTTAACAAAAGCATACACGAGCTCATCTCACAAGGGCTTTGGGCATTCATCAAGTTCCTCCAGGAACTGCTGCAGCCAGGGAAGGCCTCGGGCAGGAGGAAGGCCTCTCACTCGGCAGTGCCAGGCCCATTCCTAGCTCTGCTGCCCCTGGGACTGCAGCCTAAATCATTTCTAAGTGGGATGACTTGGGTGCTCAAGCCACTTCTTGTGCTCCCATGAAGTGTTTGCACCCAGGAATGAGCATTCATCTAGCTAATAAAGACGTGGCAATTGATTGTGGTAATTAGAATGCTGTCTAATTACCTCGGGCAAAAAGCTGCCTTTAGCAGAGCAGTGTTTGCCTATCTAATCTAAGTGTCCCATCTCAGCCACAAAATCATTTGGAAAAAATACTCCTTGAGGGTTGAGGGAGGACAACAGGAGGAGATAAAGCTGCCCTGTCACTCAGCCATGTCCTTCCCAAGAAGATGTTGTTTTGTCCCGAGTCTCTTAACAGAGAGCCTGAGGAGAGGTTTCACAATCACAAGAATGTAATTAGCCTCCAGGGCTTTGGGGGAATGTCATTTCTTTTACCTTATCTTCCTATTGGGGGGAGAGGGGAGAAGGGGGAGGTTGTTGTGTTTGAGAATAAAACATATGGCTCTGTCATTTTAAAAGTCCTTTTAGATAAGATCATGAAGAAGTCCATCTCTTCTGCCTTACGGACAGCATTGACACTGTGAGCAGTGGCAGACAGCAAGCCCAACATGCTCTCTGCTGACGGCAGTGGGTAGCTGTGATACCGACAATTGAGAGCTATCTCAGGCTTTCAGGCTGGTTTTGGTTTAGATAGCCACTGTGGAGCTATTCAGGATCTGGGGGCCGCACAGACAACGGTGGCTTGGTGTCTCTAGCTGCTGTCTCCTGCGAGATCTTTGTCTTGAATCCCAGCAGCACAATGAGTTCAGAAGTTGAGAAGGACCCATGAGGAAGCATCAAGGCGTGATGCCATCTTCATGGGGTTTTGGTAACTGCTTGGAAAGTGCGTGGAGATGTCTGTGTGTTCTTGCATGGTTTCCAGAGAATGAGTCAGGCATGTAGATGTACTGGCTCGTCTCCTGTAAGACCTGATAGCTTTTGTCGAGAACCCCGGAGCAATGGGAAAAAATGCACTTTGCCTCCCAGCTGGCTGGGAAGTTTGCTGTAGGTGGAAAGAGATTCTTCTCTCCTGGGAAATGCAGGGAGAGGGCCGTCCTTGCCAGTAATCTTGGTAAGTCGTGCACTCTCTGTTAGGCCCTTCCTGTACTTCTGGGATGTCCATCTGTAACGTGCTGCCGACAGTGACTGGCAACAGTAAGAAACCTTGCCACGGTCCTGCGTCCGGCAGAACACTTGTAATAATCTCTCCAAGTCTTCTCTTTTCTCTTTTCCCCTCACTAGGAGGCAAGGTATCCTTCCAAGTGGGCAAAGATGGTTGAAAGAGGAACAGAAAAAAGTCTTGGTTTGTTCCTTGCTTCAGCTCTCTGGCCTCATCTCTTTTACTTCAGAGATTTTCACTCTTTCAATGCGTGTGTGTATATTTTATGATACATATATTGATTTTTTTTTCACTCTAACAGGTATAGGGGTTGCATAGGTCAAGTGTTGCCCTCCCTGAAATCAGTACCAGGATCCCCACTTCCTCTCAAGATCAGTTCCAGACATTGCTGCCTTCCTTTTTGAGTCTCATCCAGAAAGCTTGTTTTCTGCTTTGTAGTTCTCAGAAGGAGCTTGGAAAATACACCAGATCCTCAGCTGGTTGGTTGCCCTGCCACAGAGCAGTCTGAAGAGTGGCATCCACCAGAGCTGTGGTTGCATGTGTAAAGAATGCATAGGCCATACATAACAGAGGCACAAAATAAATAAATTCATGTGTGTTATAAGTAGTAGCTGTGGACGTTGTGCGTGTTTCAGCGCTGTGATATACTTGGAGGTCTTAGATGTTTTGAAACCTGTACCCCCAGGTCCCTTGGTGATGGTGTAGACTCCTTGTATCTGATACGTGTCCAGGTGTGTGATGTGCTTCCCTGTTCCCCTACATCAGGTGTAGCTTGACTCGGGTGTGCTTTGCCTTCCCCGTTGTGGTAGCAGTGTGTACAAGACGTGTGCGTGTTACCAGGCTCTGCCAGAGAAGCTTTTGGGAAACATCTCCTAGGGCAGCCAAGACTAGCACAACCACTGTTTGAATAATTGTTTGTGTGTTTTGGTTTGGGTTTGTTTTGCTTTTCTAGATTGGCAGCCAACACAAAGAACCAAGGGAAATAATTCCGAGAAAAATTTGAATTTTCTTTATTTCTTTCCTTGACCAAAAAAAAAAAAAATCATTTCACCAAAACCCTGAAGTGTTTTGTTTCAATCATTAAGAAAAGCAAGGGAAGTGAAGGGTTAGACTTCAAAGAAACTGCCTGGGGGCAATTCAGTGGCTTAGGGAGTGGAGCCCTCATTCAGGATGGAGGAGACCCTGCTCCAACTCTTGCATCTCCTGGGGAGGATTTGAAGACGCTTGTCTTGCTTCCCAGGAAAGCCTGTTAGGAACAGGCTATTCTGGGATGAGGACAGGATTAGGTGAAAAATTAGTTGGAGGAGACACAGGCTAAATGTAAAAACAAACGCAAGCAATGCTGAAAAAAACTTTATTTGCTTTCAAGCTGCAATTTGGAAAATGAAAGTGGAAGCCTCACTTGTTTGTAATGTTTGTGAACACCATTTAAAGAAAAGGTACTTTTATGATTTGTGGATAATGTGTCGCAATTGAAATTCCTGTCTCTTTGTATTCTAAAAGTCCAATTTCATGAGCACCTATTTTAAGGCTTGAACCCTTTAAATGCATAGCACAGAATGTTGAGAGCTGTGCAAGCAGCATCTTTGCTAGGACACGCACAAAGGCTTCAGGAGTACTACTGAATGCGTGTATTCTGACTTTGCGTAGCTTTTTTCAGTGCCTCTTTTCAGAAAATTAATAAATCTGGAGCGAGGCTGTTACACAAAATAGATGTTTTTTCCCATTTTCGGAGACACGCTCCGTGGCGTGAAGGCTGGGAGCAGAAGGCCGGCCTCCTTGCAGACTTGGCCGGTTTTGAGGCCTAACACCCTTGGGGACGGTGTCAGGACATGGAGTTGGCTGGGCAGCCCCCAGCCTTCATGTTCGGCTCCCCAGTGTGGGGTTTGTCAGGGTGTATGTGGTCAGTGTGAGGTGTATTAATGCCGCCCTACATTGTGATCAACTTTGTGTTCTGCCTGCAGATCGTTAGATGGCCGGCTGCAGGTATCTCACCGGAAGGGCCTTCCCCATGTGATCTACTGCCGGCTGTGGCGGTGGCCAGACCTTCATAGCCACCATGAGCTGCGGGCCATGGAGATGTGCGAGTACGCCTTTAACATGAAGAAGGATGAAGTCTGCGTGAATCCTTACCATTACCAAAGAGTGGAAACCCCAGGTACTGCTGCCACTATGCGTGGAAACCTCAGCTTCTCGGTAGCAGCGTAAGGGATTTATAAGTGCATTTCTAAATTGAATAAAGCAGCAGGCGTAGGTTTTTAAAACCTAAGTGTATGTATTATTGATGATAATCTCTTACTGTATGCAGCAGAATAATTTATGAATCTGCACTCAGGGGGAAAATATCATTTAAAATCGATAAAAGCCAAGTCGAGCAGGTTGTGTAGTTGCCAGCTTCCTAATGTGTCATTGTGTGCCCCCAAACCAGCTCACACATAGGAGATACAAGTATAAACTACAGCAGTGTTGTGCATCCCTAGCCATTGGTATTGTTGATTCTGAATTAAGGAAAAACCTTACTGTTAAGTTGAAGTAGATCTAAGAATAGCTCCCAACACATCTGAGCTTCCTGTTCTGAACTCTCCTCCTGCCTCTGAAAGACTTTCATCTGGAACTGCAGATAGTTTTGCTACATGTCAGTACAAATCTGCAGAACCAGTCTGGATGTGTATGCTAATCCTACCTCACTGTTTCCTTTTTACTTGAAATTTCTTCATTTTGAATCATGTGATATAACTTCCTTCAAATGGTTTTTCAAGAAGACCTGTTTCTTTGCCTTAGAAGGGGCAGACAGACTAGGTGTGTTCAGCTAAGCACGTATCCCATCCCCGGCTGAGGTACGTTAAGAATAGCATCTTTAACTGCTGCTGCTATTTCAGAAGCAAGTATCAAATTGTGTCCCTTAATTAGCGACTTCACTGTTGCATGTGTTTAAGGGTGTTACTCCAAACTGGTTTCTCTTCATTTTCTAGGGTTTCAGTCATTTTATTTTAAAGCTGCTAATGTTCTCTCTGTTTTTTTCCTTTCCATTTGTGCAGTGTTACCTCCAGTGCTGGTGCCTCGGCACACGGAGATCCCAGCTGAGTTCCCGCCGTTAGACGATTACAGTCACTCTATTCCAGAGAACACTAACTTCCCAGCAGGTATCGAGCCACAGAGCAACTACATTCCAGGTACCGTATATCTTCCATCCAGCGAGCGGAGGGAAAAGGGTCATATTGCACAGTGAATCGTGTCTGTGTATGCTAAGCTGGATGAGTAGAAAGTCTTTGTTTCTATCATTGCTATGAAGCTAAGAAGTCGGAACCTGTATGAAAGCAGATGAAAGCTGTAAACGTAGACACACAGGAGTGCTGTTTATAGTTCTGTTTTCTTTAAACTCACCTCTTCCCTTTGGTAGAACGCAGTCAGTTGATTGTAGAATCTAAAGCTGAATGTTCCCTTAAGAAGTTTAGATTTGAATGAAATTTAGCCATTCTAATTTGAGTAGAACTCAGTAAATTTCTGATGGAATTGAGCTCTTCTATTTATGCATCTTTTTTTTTACAAGCAATTTACACCTTATTTGCATGGGCAAACTATGCAGCTGCACACCAGGAAAGGAAAAATATCTGGACAGAAAACTGTCGACAAGGCTTAAAGTTTTATGGGACTGAAAATCCTGATTTTGTTTTTTCCCTTCTTTGTTATTCACAAGCATACTATGCCTGTTATCCTGATTGTGCCAGCTCCTACCCTCAGAAGCTTGAGGAAGAAAATTAATTTAAAAAAAAAAAAGTTGCTTTGTTGTGAATGACAAAGTAAACATATTTGGTGTCTAAAATCCAGATTTTTCATCCAGTTGTAATGACAGTATGATCATTTTATGATTCTAGAGACACCCCCTCCAGGCTATTTGAGCGAGGATGGAGAAACTAGTGACCACCAGATGAACCCCAGCATGGATGCAGGTAAGTCATCTTTTGCCATTTGTAGCTTTCTAGGTCATACCAGAGACTTCTAAAGCTTTTCTTTGAAGCGCTGAAAGTCAGATGGTGGTGAGAGTTATTTTATCCCTGCAGGAGTGCAAATGTAGCCTGACATCTCATGTAAAGCACAGGACAGTATGTTTTAGAGCTGCTGGTGAAAGGTACACCATGTTTCTGTTCTCCATTGTGAGATACTGCTAAGCAGGAGTCTGAAACAGTGGAGACACACCTAACAATGATAGTTTATATTCAGGCATCTGTATGCACATGAAAATTGTGCAAGTAGCTGGCACCTTCTGAAGAGGCATTCTTCTGATTACTTGGCTGTTTACATGCTGAAATGTCCAGTTAAGTATATGTGAAATGACCACTAGCAGATTTGTTTTTAAATGGGTTTATCATTTAGTGAGTATATCCCAAAGAATGTTGGAAGTCTGGGTTCTCTCACATTGCCAAGAAAACAAGAGGCATTAAACAAGATTTAGACTGAGCAGCCTTAGACTTCATGATAACCTATATCAGCACATTAAAATTAAATATGTGGGTCTTATCATTCTGTGCGTAACTGTTTAAGGCATCCTGTTGATCTGAGTTGTGTCAGTACTTGTGAGTAAGAACTACTGAATTAGACGCTTAATTCCTAAAACTTCTGCTTGAAAAACAAAAACACGTCTCTGGTTAGAAGGGCTGATGTTTTACAAGAGGGATATGCAAATATGTGGCACTTGCATAAAGATAGACATGCAGAACCTAATTAATGCAAATACTGCACGCAAATATCCTGGTTTCTGTGTACGTCTTCAGTCGTAGAGCATACGTGGGATTCTAAAAGAGGGATGACTTGCAGTCTCTCACCAGTTATACAGATGGCGGAAGGGAGTGTGGGTTTGTTTGTCTACATCAAACATAAGCCTATTGACACAATACATTTCAGCACATACAATTACTGGTAATGTGGTTGACATTTGGAATGTATGTATGGCTTTTGGGGAAAGCGGACTGAAAGAGGATTGGCCTGGAAGATGCTATAAATACCTAGTTTGTGTTCAAATGCGATATCCCTTCCTTCAGATGTCAGGGATTTCCCTCTATAGAAAAACAAATTTTAAAGAAACCAGCTGAAGTCGGTGTGAGAGGAAAGAAAGGATGGGCTGTACCACCTGCCTGCATCCATGTGGCATCCAGAGGCTGTGGAACTGGCTCTAGACATCAAAGTGCAGATATCAAAGTACATGCACAAAATATGTGGGCAAAATTGTAATGACTGGGGATAAAATTCTCACAGTTGTTTGGTCAGATCTGTATAGCTTGATCCAATGCTCCCTTGTCCCAACACCAGTAAGATTCATTTGGATATCGAGTGATATGTTTTCCACTGTTATGTTTCGTGCCTAGCAATGTACAATAAAGTTCTTTAATGCACAGCTAACTGGGCTTGAGTGTAGCTGTGATGATGTTGTCTGGAGTTTTGATAACTGCATGTGAAAATAAAAGAGACAACTGCATGTACATTTTTGAAAATTAATGGGTAGAGTTTAAGTGAATTAAGCTCTCTGAGGGTGTTTAGCAGTACTGCAGATGTCGCAAGTTGATATCGTAAGTAATAGCATTCAGCAGCTCATGTAAATAGTAATCAGCATCGGAGATGTTGCTAGTGTCACAAAACGAGACTTAGCTAAGAAGTGGGATTTCCCTCTCAACAAGCCTGGGCAGCACAGATTTCGTGCAAGTGTTTTTCCGTGTGCAGATGCCATAGTAATAATTATAATGTCTTGATTTTCAGGTTCTCCAAACTTATCACCAAATCCTATGTCTCCTGCACACAATAATCTGGGTAAGCATGCGATCTTGGGCACTGTGTATAATTACAGTCAAGATAGTGACATTTTAATAATGACGTTATTTCTTGATGCTGTGCATGTTCGATGAGGTTGGGAGCACTGCTGATAGTCCTTTCTGCTAATCCTCTTTACTGTGATAACTGTGGTTCGTAGCAACTCTGCGAAATAAGAAATTTGAGTGTACATCACAGAGCTGAATTGAAGGAGGAAAAAAAAAGGAAACGTTGGCAGATGAATACCAGAAAGAATGAGTGATGAACTGCGGGAAAAATACTCTTCTTTGATTACATGAGTTTGCAAGGAATGGTATCTGACTGTTTTGCTGCTGGCTTTGAGTTCTTGAGAGAAGTCACAGATGTCCTTGTGTTAGCAGGGTCTTAAGCTTGCAGGAGCCTGGAGCAGTGTTGTGGGTGAGACATGCAGACCTTGGCTGCCCTGTGGGAGTTTTGTGACTGACCGGATCGTTGGTTTTCTTCAAGAGGGCTCAAGCTACGCCACCATCTTGAGTTCTCTTGAGAAGTAGAAATAGCTGTTGAACAGGGCCTTTGCCTTTGAAATACTGCTAGAGGTCTTGTGGTTCTCCCTGAACCTCTCCCTATCTTCCCAAATGGTTTTGCTCTTCATTTTCATACCTACAGGCATAAAAGGTCTGTTTGAGCTCCCACCTTATTTAAAATTGCTCTCAACAGTCTCTCCTAAAAATACTCACAGCTCGGGCTAGCTGCAGGATCAGTTCTCTACGTGTTCATTAAGCCAGCAGACACAGGCCACTTGAGATTACTCTTGAATAACCATAGCCATAAAGTTTACATATGCTTTTAATCCTGGCAGAGGGTACTTTGACACCGCTCCAAAATTTGTCAGTCATTGGCTGACTTGCAGATATCTTGGGGCTGTTGAAGGGGATTTCTTTTCTCTCTCTCTCTTCTTCTTCTTTTTTTTTCTAATTCTTTTTTTTAATGCATGGAATATGTTGCCACAGTGCCACTAAATTTGTAACTCATTTTAACTTTTAAAGGCTCAGAGAAGAATACATAGCTGACTCTGTTCCTTTCTTTTTTCTTCTCCTGTCTGAATCCATTATGCTCAAGCACGCTGCCTAGGAGTTGATGAGAATTTCTAGCATTTTTTAGTCAACCTAAAAATAAAAAGCCAATTATGTGTAACAAAACCAACCTGGCAAGCTGACTGTGGCATCTGCCTTACATAAGGAAAAAAGGAGTTTCTAGGAAAGAGGCCCCAGCGCATATCCTTCCTAACCAGGACGCTGCTTATTAACACATGCTGCTCAGCTGATGGGCCTGGAGGATGTCTAATGTGCAGTCTGGTGACAAAAAACTAAACAGGAGGAGGTGAAGCTGGTTAACCACAAGGAATCCCTTTGTAGACTAGGGAGCAGACATCAGAAACAAACATTTCAACTTATTGACATTAAAAGATACCTTTTAAGTTTTGCAAACCAAATATTTATTGCTCTTAGGCAAGATCTCCCCCAAATTAAGAACCTCTTGTCTCTTTTTTAAAATCATATTGGAAATTTAGAATCATATTGGAAATGTGGTGCAGGTGAAAGCACAAGCAGCCCATCAGTCCGTCAGCCTGCCAGTCTCTGCAGGCCACAACGTGGGCACATAAGCTGTAAGAGCACAGCTTCTTCTCAGCCTTGCCGATTCTCTCTCCAGTTAGACAGAAGCGGTGGCTCGTGGCCTGCAGTGCTGCTGCTTTTGCTGTGCCATACAGTTCTTTGGAGGAGCAGAGCCTAGGGCGTTACTTCAATCTGCAGACGTTGAACCAGGATTTCTCTTGTCTGTTTGTTAAGAAATTTAAATAGGAATTTAATAAAACAAAGCGGTGTGCAGTGAGGGAAACTCAGCAAGCTCCCAGCAGCAGAACGCGAAGTATTTTTGCAGTTTCACCATTAAGAAAATAATGTCACGGTACTGCAACTGGCCGCCTGTTTGAACAGAACTGCCTGAAGCTTTTAAGACAGTTTACTTTGCCTAAGCTGAACTTTGGACTTCCATCCCATGGCCGTGTTCCAGAGAATTACGAAGACAATAAACTAGCATGAGGCAAACGGACTAGAACAATAGAAGCGAGGTTTGTTGGAGCTGCAATGCATCTCAGTATAAAGCTGTAACTCTGTAACGTGGGACTGAAGGAACTTAGGGACTTTCAGTTCATCTTTTCATCCACAGACACAAAAAGCTTTGCAAGTAACGTTTGGGGATTTTTTTTTTCTCCTTTCAGCTTGTGCATTTGCTCCGGACGAAAGCTAGTTTGGGTCCACACTTTCAGTAGTCGAACAAAAGATTTAAATGGAAGTTGTGGATATCCAGTGATCTCTTGTGTATCACTGAAATTTGAATTGGAAAAAATACAGAAAAGCAAAATGAAAGCAGAGCTGCCAGCATTATGTGGACATCGGGAATGAAGTCAGGGAGTTTACACTGGCCGAGGGCCAGGCCTGAGGTTGCATGCGTATTATTTTGGAGTGAGGCAGTCCCTTGGTGGACAGGAAATCCATTGTCAGGGTTTGCTCCGCAAAAGACTTGACGCAAAAGCTGTAAGTGAAACAAGCACATACCCTATGGACAAATCCATCAGGAACGTAAGCCTCTGTGACTGTCTGTGTTGAAACACGAATTCCCAAAGCGGGGAAAAGACAGCCCTCCTCAAAGCACAGAGGGGAAGTGTGCACATGTATTTATCTCCTAACCTCTGCGGGAGGCAGAACTAATGTGGCTGCAACTAATGCACTGGGATAACGTAAATCAGTCACTTCTGATATACGTGGTGTATCAAAAACGTTAACCGAAACTGGGAGAACAACTACCCTTAGAGCACATTGTAGAGCCTGCAAAGCACCCAGCAAGTTTTTAACTCTGAATCTGAGCAGTCCTTTGACCTTATAGAGAAGATGCAATATGGGTAACAACAGGCAGTGGACGTTTATGAAAGCAAAGCTAGCAAGACAAAGTTAAAAACGTATGGAGATGATTCAGGCAGGATTTACGTGATTTTAATGCAGCTCACTCATTCAATGACAGCTTACGTTAAAGCCCAAGGCCACAAATCACAGAAGAATGCAGCACCATTAAAAGTGTGGTTGCATTTTTTGAGCGATGAGTTTTTCTTTAAAATAGGATTTTTTTGGTTTGTGTCTGTCCTCAAAGCTTGAAATACAATGTCTGTACCTCCCTCAGTGGGGTATCCCCACTTCCCTTCCAGTCCCCACCAGGCAAAGGTGTTTGCCGAAGAAAAGGACCACGAAACCATAGAAAGCAACACAGGCCTCGTTGTTTTTATAACTTGGAGTTATGGTGCACACAGGTAACTGCCCACTGAGTAAATGAGGCTGGCGCTGGAGAAACAGACCTGGTGTGGCAGTTTCCAAAGGGACAACCAAGATGTAATACAAGAGAAAAAGGCATCACCTCTGCATGGCAGGAGAGGGACTTGCTTTAAGCTATCAAAATAGTTTCCAATGTGAAGAAACAGCAGGTATGCAACAGATTCCTTACACTGGTGTAACTCCTGTTCTACTGAGCTGCCTTCTGCTAGCTTTCGCTCAGAGCAGTACGTCCTTTTCCATTAGGGGAAGATAGGCTTCTTCTTTTGTGGGTGTAATATGTGGAGGAGAACAGAAACAAGAAAAGATAAGGAAAGACAGAGACTGTAAAAGAAGCTGTGGATGGGTAAAGGCTCCAAAATTCACAGATTTGCAGATCTGCTAAGGATTAATGGAGTTCTCCGGATACACTTCTATTCAATTCCTTATTTACTGTCAGCAGAGCTTGTAACAAAGCTGAAATGAAAGTGCTTCACTGGGTTCTAGCTACTTGGGGAACTCAGGTGTCACTGTAATGGAGAGGAAACCCTCGTGCCTTGTGGCTGAAGCCAGGCTGCCACAGCCTGTTACTGAAGGTTACGGAGCAAAGCAGGTACCGGCTGAAAAACGACTCTCAGACCTCTGCAGAGACACTCTTAGGGGGAGAGGAGGCTGGGAAGGAGCTGATCTCTTAAGCCCAGAGTCACCTAAGCCTTTCCAGAGCAACAGATGGGGAAGCCTAGGGGAAAGGCTGCGTTTTGCTGGGCGGTGTTACCCCCTGGCCAGATGGGAAGCTGCTCTGTTCTCCGGTCAGGCACCTGGTGAACGGGGATGAAGTGATAAATCGGGGGTGGGAATGAAGAGAATTCTCTTCTGGCTTTTATTTCTTGCATTGAATGTGGGAAATAGAGCGCCTATCAATTAGCTTAGCCTGCTTTCCACTTTCTCTGCTGAGCAGATTCGTGGCTTACAGTGCGACTGGACACCATCGAGTGCAGCATTTCCAAGAATATTTGGCTTGGGCCTTCCTCTGCCGAAGTTACCAGCAAAATTCTCAGTGAGCAGTTAAACAAATCATCCAAAGCCATTTGAATGCCCCACCTTTCACGTGTTTATTGTCTTCCTGAGACTGCCTCGGTCTGTTCACAGAACTAATTTCACTTGGTCCACAGGCTGAGTCAAACCAGCCCCAGTACAAGAAATCTGTCATCATCTACTGGGGAAATGGATTTGCTTTTGAAAACCTGACATCAAGCAGACAGGAAGAAAGGATCTAATTTTTTAGAAAGAAATTATCTAATTTTTAAACGACTTTGATGGCATTATTATATACAGTTTGGTCTGTATTGCAGACAACCCTATTGGTTGCATCAGTGCTAGAGAGATCGTAACAGTCAGTACGAACAGAAGTCAGGCTGCATTATTTGCTGGCTACTTTGGTGTAAGTGCACAGAATTAGGATTAGGGGATCTGTGTCACTGAAAGCAGATTTGCAGTCTACTTTTTCTAGGGTTCTCTGTTTCTTCCTTTTTTCTCTTTTTTTTAGGGTACTGACATCCCCAAAGTGGTCCTACATTTCATCGAAAAGCTTATTCTATTTAAGATTTTCTCCAAGTATGAGGATAGCTTAGTGACACCCCACTTACCAAGTGACTAATATCTTTGAGTATTTGTGATTGTTCCATGTGCCAGAAGCTTCGGGGATGATGTAACTTCTAGCTGCGCTCCATTAAAATCTGTCAAGTAATTAAAGTTTGATTGTTAGAGTGAGCCCAAGGAATGAAGCAGAACGATATTTCAAAACAAGTGCTTTCTTCGTTCCCCCCTTCCCCTCCTGAGGGCCTGTGACTCACTTTGCTTTTTGTTTTTGTGCAGATCTGCAGCCTGTTACCTACTGCGAGCCAGCTTTCTGGTGCTCGATATCCTACTATGAACTCAACCAGCGAGTGGGGGAGACTTTCCACGCCTCCCAGCCCTCTATGACCGTGGATGGATTCACTGACCCATCCAACTCTGAACGCTTCTGCCTTGGTTTGCTGTCTAACGTGAACAGAAATGCAGCAGTGGAACTCACGAGACGACACATTGGTAATTCCTGTTTCCTTATTTTTGCTGGTGCTTTCCAAGGTGGGAGGTGGAGAGCTGCACGCAGAGATTTTTTGGTTAGCCACCTGGCATGCGGTTTGGTCAGCTGTAGAACACCGTCATATCTGAATGCTCATGTTGATTTAGCAGGTTAGTCTTCCATAAAGGAACACTAATGGTATTCTTTCATAAAAGTCTAATTAAAAAAAAGGCAGTGGGGAATGCTAACACCACTGCATGTAATATAGGCAGAATTTAAATTTCTACACAGATTCTTCAGAACTTTTTCTGAGTGGATGTTAGTGGTTAGCTTGTGTTTTCCTTTTCCCTCCTGCGCTCTTTTATTTTCGAACTTACTGTTCTCTTAAAAATGGAAACTTAACTTAATTTTCATCTCAATTTCCTCTTTCCTTGCTTATACTATAAGGCCCATTTTTGTTTTCAGTTAAGGTGGTGCTAAATAGAATGTCCCAGATCTATGCAATTTTAATGAAAGGCAAAATTGTTTATGATTTGCCATGTTTTCTGCTGGTTTCTGTCAGAAATGAACACGCTCCTTGTCCTGGCTTTGTTCCCCTTTATTCCTTTTTCTGGGCAGTAAAGTTTTACAGGAGGATCCTTCCTTACTTGTTTTTAAAACGATTTGTAGCACCGGTAAAGAAAGAAAGAAAGAAAGAAAAGGCAGCCCACAAAACAAACAAGCCAAGATTCAGAAATCATTCCTGAAATAGAGCAAGCTCCTTGTGCAGCATGGAAGAATGAAAGCAGGGTTTTTAAATAGCAGTGCAAGACCACAGCAAATATTTATTTGAGTCATGAGGATGAATTCCTGAAATTTGTCTCTTAATTAACTGAGAATTTAGCAATGTGTATAAACTGAAATGGGAAATAGATATTTGTCCTGGTTTACAAATGTAAGCTCAAGAAAATGTAACTAGTTGAAAACATTGTATGATTTAATTCCAGATCAGTAAGTAAGAAATAAACAAACAGCTGTATCCAGCTGTGATGCCTTTTGGATAAGGTTGAAGACCATATGTTAGCCAACAGTACCTTCATATGGAAAATATCAGAGTCGTGCACGTTTGGAATGAGCAGGCTGCGAGGTGTTAAGACCGTGCAGCCTGCTACTGACAGCGGGGCTGCAGAGCGCGGTTCTGAGGTGGCTTTCATTTTCCTCGCTCATAGTTCAGCTCCTTTTTGAGATCTCTTGGATGCAGATTGTCTGTCTCTGCTAACTCTTCTTCCAGTTTTTGCAGATAAATGTTCTAATCCAAAACTTCTGTGTGTCTCTTAGGAAGAGGAGTAAGGCTCTACTACATTGGCGGCGAGGTGTTTGCTGAGTGCCTTAGTGACAGTGCCATTTTTGTCCAGTCTCCCAACTGCAACCAGCGCTACGGCTGGCACCCAGCAACAGTCTGCAAGATTCCCCCAGGTAAGGAAGCGTGCCCCGTCTGTCGTCCTGCGCAGGCTTCGCCTTCTGCAGGCAGCGGCTTGCTGTGCAGAGTAAGCGCTTTGTCAAGGTAGGCATGGATTTGCTGACCTTGCTCGCGACAGTAAAGAGAAACTTGCACTTTATTACATGCAAAGAAAGCAACTTGACGCCTTCAGCGTGGCAATTTTCACTAGCTTAAAGGATGAAGGTACTAATAAGGGAAGCTACTGGTATGCTCCAACAATTATTCGTACTACCGTCATCCAAGCAGGAAGAAACAGGACTGCGTGAGCTGTGCGGAACTGGGAGCAGAACCTGCCACATGCTCTCTGCAGCGTTTTAGCAGTCACATTGTAATTATCTGATAGTCATGCTTAAAATTTTGTTCGTATCTTTAAGTAAAAGAAGATATATATATATTTTTAATATATATAATTTAGATTAACTCATAATAATTTAAATTGCTGCTATTTTCTATTCTGTAGGAAAACATTTTTCCTATTTTTTGTGAATGAGTTTTGTTCTAGGGAAACCCCCTTTACAGGTACTTTGTTGCTCTGGTTCCAGCAAACACTTCTGAGGAACGCTGAAAGGTTCCAGGAGAATTGATTGCAGCTATCTAGGAAAAATACACTTTTTTGTTAAATACATGAAAGGATAGGATGGGAAGATGCCTTTCCGAAGGGCATTTAGCTAGGCTTATAAATCCTTATTTTTTAGATTTAGAAGCAACTATATACTTTTTAAAAATAACTTTTTGTTGAGAAACATTTGAATCAAGATTGTCCTTTTTTAGAGATCTATGCACCACAAGTCCTGGCCCACGTTAACGGGTTTCCTTTCTCAGATGCTTAGGAAGCAGCTGCTAGCGCTACAAACATGACTTAATTCTCCAGCCACATCACAAGAGTCCACCCGGGCTGGAGTCAACATCTGAAAGCACAAACAACCCACATTTCCGCTGTAGATTCATCTAAGGCACATTTATTGGACTCCAGCTCTCCGCACTTTTGCCGCAGTCTTTGGCTGCCTTCTCAGATCCATCTTCAAATCTTCGTTGGTTTCGAAGCAGTTTCTTCATTCCCATGTTGACCAGACCACGTCGTAGCCCCCCTCCTACCCGGCACAGTCCCAGAGTGACCTGTTCCCATCCCGTCCTGCGGTCCGAACAGCTTGGCAGGCTGATCAGCCCGTTTGCTTTCCTTGCCACAGCTCTTTCTCTGTGCTCAGCCTGGCCCTGATGCCCTCACCCTTCTTGTTTTCCTCTCAGAAAACCGTAATATGCCTGACACAGCTTCCCTTCAAACTCTCTGCAAGATGCTCTTGGGCTGTGCTCTTTTATGGGCACAGAAATGGAAGGGTTTTTTCTGCAGCTGCTGAAGCCGTTGAATGCGGTTACGCTTTGCTGTATGCGGTTCGACCCAAAACAGATGACAGTATGAGGCCAGCCCAAGAGAGTAGGCTCAGAAGCGATTTTAGAAAAAAAAACAATTCATCATAGTCCAAAGGGTTGTTTTTCAGACTTGGCCCATATGTAATCCCAAATGAGCACCAGTTGCACGCCAAGTTTCAGAGTTTAACTTGTTTCTGGTTATCTGGGAGAAAGCAAGCATGGCGATGCTTTTTTTAGTTACGTATTTTTTAGAGTTTTGTATTTCTTTATTTATTTCCACCGTGATGAACGCGGTTGTATTTCACCTGTATCCCCTAGAGCAGTGGAATAGGTTGTTCTCAGCCCTTTCAGCTGTGAGTAAACACTGGAGGGAAAGCTTCAGTTCTAAAGGAGAAATCTTTGGCACATCACACTCGAATTTAAGAGAGGATTATAGCAGGAACAGCTCTGCTATGAGCCTTTTTAACCCTGATAACCGTTTCCTAGCTTGCCAGAATGGTTTCACTTCAGAACTTCTCTGTTAGTTCTGCTGACAGCCACCACGTAAATCCAGCACCAGCGAGTTCCTCTTTTTTCGCCTGGGCATTCCTTTGTTTAGACCCTGTAGCAACTGCTGTTAATTGGCATTATGGCCATAGTTAGGCTTTTAAATTAAAACATGAAGGAAATGGTTGTACAGGAGATAGGAGGAGGTTCCACACAGGGACCCCAAGTCTGGTTGAGCAGATCGCAGTCTGCTCTGAGCACTTGCACTCCTTGTTCTCTGTCCATTGCGTGGTTTTCTTCCTTCTCAGCCCACGAGCTGGGGATGTGTGGTAACTTTGATTCCTTCTCTGCAGTCCTGTGTTAAAGCAATCTGTATCTGCTGTCACATGCTCTGGGGACATGGGAGAGCAGCGCCGAGTTTCTTTCTATTCTCAGCAAGTAATTGACTCCTTAATCTGGTTAAGCTAATGCTTGGTTTTTGTCTTCTTTTTTCACAGGATGCAACTTGAAGATTTTCAACAACCAGGAATTCGCAGCTCTCCTGGCTCAGTCAGTGAACCAGGGCTTCGAGGCCGTGTACCAGCTGACCAGAATGTGCACCATCCGGATGAGCTTCGTCAAGGGCTGGGGAGCAGAGTACAGGTCAGCCTCTGGGGGAAGCTTGCGCCGTGCTAGTGCTTCCCTTTGCCTCTCACGTATTTCACAGCCTAGGGGAGTGTTCTGCAAGGCTTCTTTATCAGCTTGTAAGACGGGGAGTTACCAGAGTGTCTCCTTAGAAATGCAGATAGCTCGAATTTGTTGCGAATGTGTCGATCTCATCTTCTTGTTCCCATCCTACTGCTGTAAAACATGCATCGTGTGATGTGCTTGGAAAATCACGTGCATTTGGTCACGGTGCTGTGCAGACCACGAGCTTCACCTGAAGCACAGCAGATAAATCCGGATGGCCTGTGTGGGAACAATTTTTTCTTAAAATCAGATGTATATTTGATAGTTTGAGTGTCTCATGTCTACAGAGTTATCAGGACACCATTGGTGTGAGTGCTTCCTAGTAGATATGGGTTGGGTTTGATGTTGGTTGTTGCCTTTTTTAATCAGGGACCAATGGGATTAAAATAAAAGCAGATCAGCTTGAAAATCGACATGTGGAAGAACTGTTAGGGTTGCCACAAAATTGCTGTTAACTCTCCTCATCCTTTTCTTCCTGCTTGTCATAGGGCTGTTGCTTAAATGTGACTGGAGGCAGTGCGAGAAGCAGGGTCACTATTTTTCCCAGTGAATAGTAAAGGTAAAAAAAGGAGATGCAGTGGGGTCTGGGGTCTGGCATCGATGGTGTGGCTTTTCTGACAACACAGGGAGCGTGGAGAGGGGCAGAGTACTGCGTAGCTTGTGCTGCTGCTGCATTAAGAAGCAAACATCCCGTAGCAGCAAAGGGAATAAAATGAGGGCTTGGTAGTATGAGTAGGGGAGACAAAATTCATTGGAAAATGAATGGTTTTTTTCTTATGAGAGAAAAAGCTGGCAAGGATTTCGGCCAAATGTGATTTTGAAACACTTACTTGCAGTGTACCCTTGAAAGCCATGGCCTTATTTTAAGACCTGGGGGCAGCCCCGCGCACAGCTGCAGACGGGGGAGATGCCCTAGCATCAGCTGGAGCCCGGGTCCCGCACGGTCCTCTCCCGCTTTCTTCATTTCTCCAGATGTTTGGAGTCCATTTTGTTTTGAAATTGTGCTGCGGCCGGGCCAGAGCCTTTCAGCCCTGGCTCGCAGCCACGGCTCGTAATGAAATCCAGATGAGCGTGACTTACGGAAAGTCTACTATCTCATTAGAGTATTGTGCTCGGTGAAACCCTACGCTCGCGCTGACCGCGCCGGAGCCGCTCTCCTGCTCCTTCATTTCCTTGCCACAAAATACTACGTCTGATTGCCTTTGTCAGAGCTTTGTTGAACTGATTCGTATACGAAAACGTTACCGCGGGAGCTGCATCCAGAGCGCTGTTCCAGTGATCTCTGGTTCAGCCGCTCGGCCGGGTGAGCAGTCTGGTCGGCAGTGTTCAGTGCTCGTGTGCGCCGGGGATTTATTTGGTGGAGGGAAGCGGGAAGAAGCCGATTGCATAAGCAGCCGGTGATGCAGAGGTTCTCCTCTGCCCGGCAGAGCAGGCTGAAGCCATGGAGAAGGCAGAGTGAAGCTTGCCGTGACAGATTTGCAGAGGGCAGGAGTGTGGCAGCCCCTCGGGTCTGGGTTTCTCTGCGGTGTTGCCGGACTGCTTGGTGCTAACCTGGCTTTGAGCAGCAAATGGGATTGCTCAGGGTTCAGGGGCACTTCATTTTTTCTGCGTCCTCGTTGCTTTGTTTGCTCCGCTGAAGCTTACGGATCACGAGGGGCGCTCCCTGCCCTGCCGTCCTCCTGCCCAGGCAGCTGACGAGGTACCCGTAATGCAAAGCACGCTCCGTTAGGTCGCTGCGTGGGACGGGCCCTGCCCACACGCCCACTCTCGGGGCATCGTCGCCTGCCAGCTCCGCTTGGCCGCGCCTGAGCTGGGAATGGGTGGGGTGCCTTCAGGGAGCCGCTGCCCGTCTCGGTTCAAAGCAGAAGGGAGGCAGATTTCCTCCACACGACGCCTTGCAGCCCTCCGCCGAAGCCTTGCGGAGCTGTGCCCCCGAGCCCTGCGCCTCTGTCCTGCCGCGAAGGGGCAGGGAGCAGAGGGACTGTCCCCGAGGGAAGGGTCCCTCTTTCGGCAGCGGTTTCTCCCAGGGCCCCGCAGACTTTGGCTTCTCCCTCCCACAGGCAGATTCCAAGGACGGCTTCTGTGGGAAACGCGGGTGTAAAACAAGGCTGTCTGCGGGCTGTTTCTCCCTCTTCGTAATCCTCCTCCTCCACGGCAGCTGTCCCTGCCTCTCAGCCTCGGCCAGCAGTCCCGCCGGCCCTCGGCACAGCCCCGGACCCCGTGCCCCGGCCTCGCTTCCCTCCCCTTCCTCCCCGTCTCTTCCTGCTTCGCCATCTGGAGACGCTCCATGGGGTCCTGAGGGCAAAAACAGAGAGGCAGACAGGAGAGGGGAGCGTGCGTGGTGGCACTGACAAGTGCTCGGACCCAGCAGGGTGTCCCCGCTCGATTCTCTGGCCAGGGCCACCAGCTCCTGAGGGGCTTTGAACACAGCTCGGTAGCAGATTTGTGCCTCGCTGCCTGCGTGTTGTGGGGCCCAGCACATCCCCGGGCTGCTCTCCGTGCTGAAAGGGCGCTGAGCAGCGGCTCCGGCTGCTCGAGGGGCTCTGCAGGGCTGGGGAAGGGAATTCAGGAGGCTGAGCGGTGCCCCCGTCACTTCCACCTCCTGCCAAAACTGAAAATCTGGCGAAAAGAGAATGTCCTGGTCTCATACATCAACAAATGGAACGTGCTTGGTAAACAGCTGAAGTTGCTAACCGGCTGGGAGGCGCGAGGCTGCAGAATCAAACCGGAGTGTGGCTCAGATAAAAGCCTTCCTTTCTCCTCAGGGAGTCAGATGCTGCCTGTCTGCAGAAATCTGAGGAGCGAACAGATTATAGAGGGAGTTCTGCCTTCGAGATAAGAGACGTAAAGAGAAAAGATCGGGTGTTAGAGAAGCCGGCAGCATTGGCCAGAAGCGTGTTAAGGAGGAGAGAGACATTCCTTTGGCCCCGCATGCAAGACTATTGTCTAAGCAGGAAAGAATGCTTCGGTAGCCGTAAAACCTTTTCACATTTGTGAAGTTTTGTAAGTCGCATTTACGTTCTTTTTTCCCCTCTCTCTTCCCCCCCACCCCTTCTTTCTCGTAGGCGGCAGACTGTGACCAGCACTCCCTGCTGGATCGAGCTGCATCTCAACGGTCCTCTGCAGTGGCTGGACAAGGTCCTCACCCAGATGGGCTCCCCCAGCATCCGCTGCTCCAGCGTCTCCTAAGGACACAGCTCCTGGGGGCGGGCGGGGGGAGCAAGGACTGGAAAATGGAATTGGCTTCACCCTTAGCAAAAGGCATAGAAAGCAAACTCCCGGTTACTGAAGTGAGGAAAAAGATCTGCTAAAAAGTGGGTTGTCTTTGTTTTGTTTCTTTCTTTTTTCTTATTTTTTAATGAAACTTAAAGACCCATCTAAGCCACTTCCACTGAACCTGTTAGCACTTTGGTTACAATGCCGTGGGCCATTGCAGTTAGCATGAAGCTGAAGCTGATCACGATGAAAAAAACGACTCGGTTTCAGCGGAGAGAAGCCAGGGCTCTGCCTCCAGCCGGCCGGGAGGGAACTTCCCTTTGCCTCTCACACCTGCAGCCTCGGGTCATGCAGCATCTCGGAAAGGCCAGGTACGGCGGGACTTCGGGATGCCTCTTGCTCGTGCGTTACTGTCTCCATCCATCCGAGGACACCTGTTCTCCCTGCGATTGCAGCAGGAGGAGGGGAAAAACATTTAAAGCACATGCAAGAGCAAATTCCCCCCAAGATGCTCCCAACAGGAAAGTTTCCCACGCTGGACCAGTAACGAGGAGGCAGAGCCTTGCTTCGTGCCCGAGAGATGCAGCCGACGCCCCGAGTGCCTCAGACTGGATTTACATGAAGCAAAAGGCCGGAGCGCAGGCTCCTCCTGATATTGCTGCAGCGACTTTCGACCGGAGCTGCTCACAGCCAGGCTTTTGCCATGTGGGGAGCTCTTGCTGGATAAGTTAAGCCTTTGTTATTGTGCAGCCTATTTACAGTAACTACAGAAAGTTTGTATTCTGTTTTCTCAGTATGTCGAATGGTATCTGCCACTTCTTAAGTCTTAGGGGCGGAGTGAATTCGGTGTCCAGGTCTGCTCGAGAGACGGGAGTGAACGGCCCTTGCTGCCCTTGTCAGAAAACACAGTTCCGTAGGTCATCCCCCGCTGTCACCGTGACTGCGCACGAACCAGGGCATCTCAGACACACAAAAACTCAGCTAAAAAACCGATTTCATCTGCTAGAAATGCTCTGGGATGTGGTTTTGCCTGGAGAAATTGGGAGAGTGTATTTACGTGTACTATAAAGCGTTCATTTTAAATATACACGCGCCAGACTGTTCACTATTTTTTTCCCTGTAGCGACTGTCATGGCAAACAACATCCACAACTGGAAAAGAAAAACCCTTAGCACTTGTTTTTATGGTTCAAATTTGCCAAATAAGTGTCACAGCTTTGTCAGTGCTATCCAGTGATCTGCTCCTTGGTATCTCTGTTGAACATCGTACGCCTCTGTGCCAAAATGGAAGGGGAGGGGAGAAAGCGATCATCAGTTTCCTATGGAAATCTTTTTTATTATTTTTCCTTCTATATCCAAAAGGCAGAGACGCAAAGATCTGGCTCTGGGAAGGACAGACCGTGACGGACATCACGGTGGTTTGTGTTAACTTTGGTCCTGCGCAGTTTCAGGCTCCCAGATGCGACCACGAGCGGCCCTGCTGAGCCCAGTGGAAGTTTCCCTGCAGGCCAGAGCCCTGCTCCCCGGTGCGGAAGGGACTTGTGCGGCCCCAGACACTTACCAGCAGCTTCCATGTCTGCAGGAGAGGCTTTGGGGACGTGCCTGTCCTCTGAGACCGCCCTGCATCATTCCCACCGCTCGATTTGCAGCACCCGCCGCTTCTGGACCCGGGGCCCCCGGTGCACTGGGCAGATACCACCGGGACCCCCCTGGCCTCTTTACCAGGCAAACGGGGGAGGCTTTAGAGGAGAGTTTCCTTCCAGAAGTGAGAAATGGCATTTTGTATGTCAAATGTAAATCCTGGGGAAGCCTTTCAGCGGTGGGCACGCTCCCGAATGATGCAGGGACAGCACAGGCGCCTTTCGGCAGCCTCCTGCAGGACTCTGGAGCTTTCCCTGCGCTCGGCACGGCCTGTGGCGTGGCGCTGGAGGTTTTCTAGGATTTTTTCTTCTTTTTTTTTAGTTTTTGCAACGTGTCTGATTTTTTTAGTTCGATCTCTGATTGCACGGACTGGTGCAATAAGAGCATCTGTATAAAACAGCCACTGAAGTAGGTCTGTCCTTGTGGGCCGCTTAGGCGCATACTTCCAGGTGCAGTTTTCTAGCACAGTTGCAAACAAATTTATGCAAACTTCTGTGGAAATATTTGACTGTTCTAGTGAGAGAGGAAAAAAAAAATACTCTGTAAAATGACCCTGCGTTAGCACCAGAAACGGCATCGTAAATTCGAGGCTCGGAAAGCTCGTTACGCGCGGCGGCGTGTGCAGGAACCCAGCCCGAGCAGCTGCAGTGACGGCGCTTCGGCTTCAGGGCTGCTCGCAGAATCGCTGCCTCTGCCCAGCCCAGGACTGGAGCCGGGCCTCCTCTCTGACCAGGCTTGCAGCTTTTGTTTGGTAACGGATAGCGAACGGCCAACAGCTGCCAACAGATGCCTTTGAAACAGGATTGGGATGATGCATAAAACCTAATCTCACCTCATCATCCCTTAAGGAAGATGGCTTCAGCTGAAAAGTAAGCCAGTCCCGCAGTACCGTGAGATAAAATTGAGAGGAGGTTCTCTTCACTCGGGTATTAATTTCCTGTCCTCCCCTTTGCCTTCTCACTAATTCCTAAAAGCTTTCTGGTTTCTGACGCTACCTGATAAAGGCAAATTGTAAGCCCTGCCCCACGCAGCACATGAGAGAGAAAGGCTGGGGGAGGGTGTGAGCCAAGGGCCGTTCCGCTTGTTTCCTTGTCGCTGCGCGGCTGAAGTGAATTGCACAGAAGAAAGCAAATTAATTCCCCTGCCAGGTCTGAGGTGTGCTCAATCACCACCCGTGCGGACACTAAGGAAGGGAAGAGGCGGCACTCGGCTGCAGCTCGTTGGAGGCAGCGGTGCCCCTGAGGTACTCGTGGCTTGTTCTCGATTTTACTTTTCTTTCTAAAACTTTATGAAAGTAGCTTTGATATGTAGCACAAATGTATGCAATCAGCCATGCCCTAGCTTAGATTACACGACTGTACTGGAATAACTTCTCATTTAGTGGTAGTCTCGGCTAGTTTTACCAGGATTTCATACATTTTTGTTACTAGTAGAGAGTCACTAGCAGGAACTTTGACTCTTTTTAATTGGTGTAGCCATACACAAGGGCCTGGCTGCTGGCAGATGATATTGATGGCCTTGTGGTTTTTTATGACTGTGGTGATTTTTTTTATTATTTTTAACGTATTGAACTGAATTGCAGTGTGTATTTTGTGTTAAGCTTGTCTTAGAAGTAATCCAGTGCTAGCCATTTGATTCAATTGTCAGGAATCAGCATGCGTTTGTACAAAGATGGAGAAATCTGGGTGTCTGACACTTCCTCAAGGCTCTGGTTACCCACGGTTACCATGAGAAGGTCGGGGGGTGACCTTTGAGAAAGCAGTGAGCAAATCAGTTTCCCCTCCCCTAAAGGATCAACGTGCTTTGAAGCGTGCAGAGGACTCCCTGCCAGGTTGAAGAATATTCAGGACTCCAGCTCAAGCAGCAAGTATCGGTTGGCATCCCTGCCTTGTGCTACTTCTAACTAGAAAAAGCACGAGGAGCGAGAAGAACCCAGCTCAGTGAAGGACTTCAGCCATTTCACAAAACATCCGTGGGCTTTCCCAGTTCTCTAAGGTACTGGATAGGTAGGAGGAATGGAATATCACGAATAAGCTGGTAAGCTAGAACGAGAAATAATTAGTCGCTATATAGTAGCTGATTGAGCGGTATGGTTAAGAAATTCAGTATTTTTTTTTTATTATGTACATGCTTGTATTTATGTTGTCTTTCTTGAATATTCAGATGAATCAAATATTTAACAGAAAGGGCGAGTAAGGATTCAGATATTAAATCCTTCGCACGTCCCTTTCTGGTGATTGCTAGAAATCAGGCGGTTCCTGACGCGAGCACAAGAGACTCACCTCAGAGCTGAGCAACGAGCCCTGGCGCACAGAGCAAAACAAGGACTCCTCCAGCAGGAGCCTTTGCCCGAGTTGCGGTTGTGTTTTTAGCAATAAGTCAGGTTCCCAGAGGGGCCCTTGAAATGTGGTCTTCAGGTCTTCTCAGATTAATGAGGCTTTAAAAAGAAAACAACATACTATTCCATAAACGTTTTGGTTCATCTTACGTTTCCTCCGGTATGCAGATGCTAGGGGATCTGCACCGGTCTCTGCTGCTGAGATGCATCCAGTTCACTCTCCCCAAGGAGGCAGCCTACTTCCTTCGCTCTCGACTGAACCATTCCCCCTTTGTTAGATACGTACGAGCATGTATGCAGTAGTGTTTAGATCTTCTTAACCTGAGATTGTATGTTAATGACCGGTGGTGTCACCTACGTGCTTTAGCTTGTTAAGCATTATTCACCTATTTTGTTACTAAAGACCTGTACTATGTATGCCCTCTTATTTCATATGTGAAACTGTAAGTTCTATTTTTGACATTTTAATAAACTTTGATTTGAAAACTGAGGCTCATGAGCAAGCAAGGATACTGTACAAATATATTCAAGGACACAAACTGAAAGTTTGGAGTTTTGAAACCACACGTTACACAGAGCCAGCGGCGTCCTTAGGTGTGACAACGGACGCTTCCAGCAGTGCGCACAAGCTCCCAGTTACAGGTAAGGTCGACTTTCTTTGGGCAGTGAATTTAAAGCCAGAAAGAGCATTGCTTAAAAAAAATGCAACCAGTTCTTTTAACTAATGGGTTTCAAAGGTGAGTAGAAGTGGAGCACTGCGGCTCCACGGATTTATTGTCGAATTGCTGGAGAGGTCGGAGGTCGCTATCCCACCTCGTCCACCTCTCCCACGTAAGCACCTAGAGGTGGGCCCGGGCTGTGAAAAGCCGAGCAAAGACGTTATTTCAGCAGGAGCCAGGCTGCGAAGCGAGGTACGTGCACGCTGGCATTCAGCCGGCCTCAGAGAGGGCATTCTCCAAACAGCGATCCCGACAAAGCCAAGGCACACGATGATCTAAGTCTGTGAACTCCGAACGTTCCTCCTGGGGTTTCACTGACATTCAGATTTTTGTTGTTGTTGTTTTTCCTGACAGAGGATTTACGAGAATACTTTTTCCACTCTGTTTTCCAACAATGTGGTAAGAAAAGGGTCTTGTCCAGGTTTTGTAGCAGGGTTGCCAAAATGCATGTGTGATGTAGTAAACCAGTTTGGGGCTGCGAGTTCTGCTACTTGTCACCTGAATATATCACAGATTTCAGTATCAAACGCTTATTTGCACTGATAAAAGGAAGCTGAAGCAAAATACAGGTTTGAGAATCAACAAAAATCCTCAAATATTTAGCACCCCCCCCCAAAAAAAAAAGTGAATCAACATTCCCTGGAGGCTTCAGTTCAGAAGAAAGTTGGGTAACAAGCTGTTATCTGCCAAGGGGCAGGAAACTCCTCTCGCAAGTGTAATCCTAGACCTTTGTCAGCACAGCAGCCTGGTTCGTAGGGTAATGCCTCACCGCCAGCCCGCAACGGAGCGCCCTACCAGCAGCTCGCTTATCCTGAAGCGAGGGGAGCAGGGGGGCTCTGATGTTAGATTTGAGGCGTCTGATTCTGTTCAGGTTTCGTTCCCTTCTCTGTGCTTCCTCCTGGCTGGAGGGCAGGGTGTCTCCTCCCCAGGTTCTGCAGGAAGCTCCCTCGTTAGGCAGCTGGGTCCTCGCTGGCTGCCTTGCCAAGGATTGGACTTCTGTGCATGCAGAGAACTGGCTTTCCAACAGAGCGCTGTGTCTGCTAATTTTGGAAGGGGGAGGCTGCTTTCCGAGCACCGCGATAAAATCTGTCTGAAATGCACTAAATCAAACCTAAGGCCACCGGGTGAAACCACCAGCAGTGGTCTGCAGCTGATGGCGCAGGAAGAGAAAGGCGTTCTGCAAACCCTTCCTGCAGCGCGGCTCCTTGCCAAAGGCGGTGCACGTGTTTGCAGGGTCACAACTGCCTCCAGCGTGGAGCAATAGGAAGATGAGGTTACGTTACTGTTTGACTTCCTCGCTGCCTTTCACACGCTGCCTTTCTGTTCATCACATCCCCACGCAGCTACGCCCTTGCTGCCCCTCGTGACAGCTCTGCGCCTCCAAGGAAAATACCCAGAGGCGGTCAAACAGGCACCGTGTAGGCTGCTGGAGCCTCCAAAGTTTAACTCATTACGCTGTGTTTTCATGAGATTCAGTTGATAATCGTGCCATGGCTAATGATGGCATTGCAATTTAATCAGGCCCGTTTAGTTTAAACTGATCTTCCACAGCCTTCAGAGTGTTTGCTGTAACCTTTTAGTGCTCTTCGCTAACAGATGCGATCGCTTTCCTTTGAGCTTTGTTACAAAGACCACAGACAGAAGCTGATCCTTCCCATTTTCACTGAAGCATCGTTGTGTTCTCCTCCAGAATCATGTCCTAAAAATAATTTACATCTAAATGCTAAATTTAATGCTAATGCTAAAAATAATTTACATCTAAATCACATCTCGTGACCATCCTTACCTAGGAAAAGCTGCTACATCTAGCCACAGTGCAATACCTCAACTGTGGCACGTGGCAGGACCGCAGAGCTGTTGCAGAGCCTTGCTCAGCAGTAGAGTACCAACACCAGGGAACTCTAGCTTCAAAACTGTTACAGGGATGTAAAACCAAGGCAGGAACTCTGCTATTGCTAAGCAATGCTGCAGCATACAAAGAGAAACTAAGACGCAACAACTGTCAGGTTTGCATTTCTATTAATGCCCCTTTTATTCATTTCTGTAATACCTCTTTTGTAAAGAACGTCTGTAGCCAGAAGCAAAGCTTCTCCAGAAAGAAAAACCCAAAACCACCAGCAAAGTAAACTTTAAAAATACAATGCAATAATCTTTACGGATCACTAAAACCAGTCCCCGGCACCTCTCATCCACACCTCCTACTTTGATGACTAAATAGTGCTTTCTTAAAGCACAGAAAGCATCTACCAACGAGACAGGCATTTACAACAACATAAAGGGTTCAGAGTACGTTAGGAAGCTCTGCATGAAAATATTATCTGTACAAATGTTTTGCCGATCTTAGAAACAACAGGGATGCCTTCCCTAGGGGATGGTGGCTCTCAGACCTACCTCCTCCTATTCCAGAGTACTTCTGGTTACATCAAGCTTGCCTGTGCTGTCAGCACACGCTCTGCGCTTCCAAATACTTGTTCTCGTTACGCTCACTCCTATTTGTAGCAGGCTGAGTGTGCCCGGACTGGTAACTCTGCCCCTGGAATAAGGCATGGTTCACGGGAATTTATCTGCTTGCACCTTGTCAACAGGCAGGAGAGAACTTAAAATTTAGTTTTTATCATTTTATTCAATTTAAATGAACTATCACAGGTATATCACATGTATAAAAATCGCTTTTATAAAGTATTCAAGTGTATTACGTTCTTCACTGTGTTCAATTAATTTCCTCTGCACTTTTGCCACTTATCTCTATTGCACAACAACTATTTAGAAAGGACAAAAAAATCTTCAGCTACCAAGAAGCAAACAGAAAACCGTTCCCTACTTGGAAGGAACCACCTCCAGTTCTTTATTACAGCTCTCTGTGCTGGGGCAAAAACAAACAAACCGGGAGGAGATGGCAAAGTCATGGCAAGGCCTGGCGCTGGTAGGTGTGGCTCCTTGAATGTCTATGTGTGCCTGTAAAAGGAACGTTTCTTCTTAAAAATAGGTGTTTTACTGTGGCTCAGTCTTTATATAGCTTTTGAGGCTACTAAGAAGGCATTGTTTTTATTCCTTAGCGTTGAAAACACTTCAGATTTTACCCAGGACGTGATTTACGGCATTCCAAGAAGCCTATTATTTTAGCTTTGCTTCATCTTAAAAGAACAGGCAATGAATGTCAAGAACCACTGTGAAAGGGCTTTCAGAATTTAACGCCATTAAATAATTTATGGAAAGCCACTGGTTCAAGACTCACTGAATTTCCTAACATGAAAAAAACAGACTCTGGAAAAGTTCATTGCAAGTTTTCAAAATAAAATTGCCTACCACTGCCTGTTTTCCGATTGATAAGGAGATGTTATTGGGGAATATAGCTGCCATTTCACGTGGTCCATCTGACAAGCACTGGAGAAGGTCTGGTCCTGCCCTTGCCTCCTTCCCTTGATCTGCTGACTGTAGTAGAAAGGGAAATGTGGCACCTCCCTGTTCTCTTCTCTCTTCCTCACCAACCTGTGCCTTCCTTCCTGTTTTCCTAGAGCCACGTTTGTTTACATTCTCCAGTAAGTCTATGTGAGCGTGTGGAAGACGGCAATATTACCGATTCTGAGGATGAAGGAATTTTTCTAATCCTTGATAACCTGAAGCAGCAATTTGAGACTTGCACTCTGACACCTTCTAATTAATACACAGGTGCACAAGTCTGTAATAAATGCACCAGGTGCCAGTGTGGGGTGCTGGAAATCACAGCTTCTCTCTTCAGCTATTTAGGCTAGAATTCACCAGCAGGAGGTCTGCGCATTCTCCTCTCCTTGCAGGCCAAGCACTGCAGAAGGTTTGGGCGGGGAACGTCACCCCTGGAACAACAACAGCAAAAATCTGTCTTGCATTTAATCTCAAATTTAGTTTCTAGCGGAAACCCAGGGAGCGTGGCACGACACCTGAGTTTTCACGGAAGGACCGCGTACTTACAAACGCAAATAGAATTCAAAGCCTATGGGCCATTTCTAATAGCTTTGGCACTCAGCAGGATCAACCTCGCAGACTTGGCAGAGCAGCTCACAATAGGGCACAATTCACCAACTTTCTCTTCATGGCTCATATAAATCTGGTTTGTTTTAACTAGTAAGTCAGCTATAAAGCTACATAAAAACATCAAACGGGCCTACATCTAAAATGGGGAATTTGGAATGAAGTACTCATTTAACAACCACTAGCCATATGTAGAAAGATAACTGGTTGTAAATTTGTTTATTTAAACTCAAAAGAGGAAACGATAAAAATGTTAATTTGAAAAATGTAAACTAACTTATAATTTCCTCTAACTCCACGCTTTGTCTCCTAAAACGCTCAGAGAGAGAACGAGCGCTCAGACAAAACCACTCTAACCATTAGGTGTTGTGGAATGTGTTACTTAATACAATGATTACCGAGAATCCTTTAACCAAAGAGAGCAATTACAGCTAAATGGGGCTATTTGCAATAAACACTCATTGCAGGAAAAGATCACTCTTTTAGGATCGCTCTGTCGCTTACGGCTACAGAAGAACTCAGTTTTCTTCGTCTGAGGAGAGACCTTCAATTTCATCTCTGTCTCCTCCAATCGCCATCCAGAACGCTTTGGCCACCTAACGACGGAAAAATGGGAAAAATTCCCCTCGAGTGACTGAAGGTTTAGCAGTTCAGAGCTCAGAAAGGAAAACTCCGTTTTTAATAATTTTGATGTGAATTTCAAAATCTCACCTTTTCCGCGTGCAGTTTTCTTTGTTCATGAGGCAACGTTGCAGCTTTTTCTGTGGAAAAGAACACGACTTGGGTTGTCACACTCGGGGGCAAGCAGGCAGAGCAATGCCTACTGCAGTTATTTCTAGGGGACTACCAAGAAACTTCTTTATAAAAAAGGAAGCGTGTTTACTAAGTGCTATTGCAACTTGCAGACACCAGAAAGCCAGTGCTTCTGGGCACACTGGATTTCACCTCAAATGTTTGTACCTTTAAACTGCAAGATGGGCGCACAGTTGTAGAGCTAAAATAAAAGTTCTGCTACAGGTTCTTGCATAGAAAACTGTGTAATGTTAATTCACGGTGGACTGGAACTGTGTGATAGCAGTCTGCTGAGCAGTATCTACTACTTTCAAAAGCATTATTAAGATGATGGACAAGTTAATGAAAAGATCAGCTATCTGTACAATACTTCAGGCAGCAGAAAAGGTTTTGTACATCCTCCCCACCTCACACGCTGGCTTTCATGCCTTTGATTGATGAGGCGAGCTAGTACCCCTCTCCCCAGTACATACCTTTCATTTCTTTCAGCTTCGAAAATAGCCTTTCAAAGTTCTCCAGGTCACCTTCTCTCGTGGTTAGGTTGGCTAGCTCTTGAATGTCCATATCTAACATGGGATCTGAAATAAATGCACATAGGTTTGTCTTAGGTAAATTATTCTGTTTTGTCAGCAGGCATAAAAGCAATCTGATAAAACCAGTATTATACCATCTGCATATCCCATTCATACCCCCTCCCTGGCCCCCCAGAGGGAAAGAAACGTTTAATTTACTGATTGTTCAGAAAGACGACTTACTGCACCACTGCAGTGGTAACTACTTTGGTATGTTATATTGCAGCAACATTTTTGAGTTCAGCCAGTATTTAAGGTTTCTCGCTTAATATAAAATGATCCATTTAGGACGGAGCCACGTAGAGCGTGCTTCCTGCTGAATGCGGCTGGAGGGTGTCAATTGGTAATTATTTTTCTCTCAACCATAAAGCTTAAAGATTTGTTCTTATAAAGACGTTGCTGAATAGAAAGAACACCCTCACTGGGAAATTCCACAAATTCAGATCTGAATGTTTCCAACCAGCGGTACTGCTGGCAGACCTCAGCTGCAGGGGCCAAATCCTTTCTAAAGCTGGGCTCATTTTCTCACGGAGAACACCTTACTGCTAAACAATTAGCTTTTACTGGCTCTGGCATTTTTGCCATATTTCTCATTGAGAGCAAGCCAGGAGCTTTCTGGGACCATTCCAGCCAGGGTTGCCTGCTCCAACGCATCTGCCAAGCAGAAAAAGAGCTTACCTACGTGGTTGTCAATCTGTAAGTTGTTTGTGCTTGCTGCATCTTCTCTGTTGTCTAAATGGGATTCTTCTCTGGCTGCTGCTGAGGGATTGGACTGTCGGGAAACAAATAGGTATTACAGGAACTACTGCACCCTAAAAAGCATCATCAGCAAACCAAGTGCTTCCTTTTTAACTTCAAAATCTTACTCTTTATCATAAACTGCTATCTACTGTACCCTGTGTATCATGAAAAGCCACACTTTTGCAACAGTACCTAGCTACTACACGAAGCTTTTCTATGACAGGTTTACTTTTTTAAACAAAACCTTCAAGTGACAGTTTTTTTTGTGCACAAAATACTGCTCTCGGATATTAATGAGAAACAGCATCTCAAATGGAGCTTTTGTAATGTTTCTTTGGCCCCAGTGGGCTGTCTGGATTAAAATACACGCAGTGGCAAACTGTGTGTGCAACCCACACCCAACAGGTTTCCACACTGAGCGCACAACCGGACATCTCAGGTAAAAGGGTGAGTTCTGAAGCAAGGTTCTGAAACACAGCGAGCACACGGCCACGAGGTGACAGCTACCAGGAACAACTGTCTCAGGAGGGCTTTTAAAAAATGCAGACAGTTTTTCAGACTTCAGAAACCTCCTTTAAAATGAATTCAGATAGGCTGCGCCGTATCCCTTCAGAAAGGAGGAAAAAAATGAAAGCCACCACCACTATACCAGTGCGACAACAGGAAAGAGCAAAGAACAAGAAATAGGAATTACTGTTTACTTCTGCATCTTGGTTCTCCTCTGATCCAATGCTACAGTTCGCCCCTGCTAATGTACTGAGAAGGCCAAAGCCCTGGGTCCTGTCTAGAAACAAAACAGCTGTTAGCTTGACGGAAGATGCAGTACTATTGCAAAGAGCTGCAACTGACCAGGAGGGACAGAGATTATTTTAGGAAAGACACCCGCCCCATACCCACAAAATACCCAATAAATAAATACCCTATAAAACTGTACAGGCAATTTTAAAATATCTAATACAGAATTCACGGAGTTCATTTGGGCTTTCCACGGCTGCTAACCTACTGTGTTTTTCAATAGTATTTTATAACCCAACTTCAAGAAAAAAAGGAATCTGAAACCTGAAACAAAACTATCGTCTTTGTCATCTGATAGACAGGCACAGTACTTTTAAATTAAGCTAACTGTATTTTTTAAACTTTATTTATACACAAAATGTACGTGCAATGGTACAGGGACTTTTGCTAAGCCATGTCTTCTGCTGGCTCTGCCTTGAACAGTAAATATTTGTAGTTACATAGGAGGCGCTGGAGAGTTTTCTGAAAATATGAGTATTTTAGTCAACCAAAAACGAAATAACGTTAAGTTATTGTACTACAAATAGCTAGGAAACAGCAACCGATGCCAGAAGAAAGATTAATATTACTTTCTTTAAAGAAATGTGGTCTGCATTAATATTACAATAATGACTAAGCTCTAGATTCAAACGTTGGGATGATGTAATTCTTATCCACGGTCCAAATTTACTTGCCATTTATACACAATTTTGCCGAGTTGAATGTGTAACTAAAGCCATCAGCTATCTAACAAACATGTAAACATGTCTCAGCTGGAGAATTACTAAGACTTCATTTCCTGTTTAATAATCTCCACTGTGTTCTTAGGCTAACGTGAGTCCTGTGCCAGTCCTCTCGTCCCCCCAGTGCCCCCCCCCCGGCAGGTATTTGTTTCAATTGGCTCTGTTCTATACAGTTTTTGTGCTTTTACGGCTCAGTTGCCAAAGGTTTGGGAAGAAATGAATCAGTCTAGCCGAATGAATCGCCTTAAAAATGTTCAGTTGCAAGAAATATGAAAGCCCTTAAGTCTGCCAGAGATATTAACCGGCAATTGAGTGATAAAGACTGGGACCTGCAACCCAAAACAAAGGAGCTTCCCGAAGCTTCAGCAAGCTGAGCAAAGCCTTGTCTTTAGGGAAAAAGATCAGTGTTTAGCCAATTTCTGAGTCATCTGAAGCCAGATTGGACATTGCAGTCCAGAATGTACTTGCGAGAGAACATTCCCACATTGGCAGAGGGGTGGATTAAGTGACCTAATCGTGTACCTCTTTCGTATCTGTGACTTGAGTTCATCCTGTACAGAAAAATGGCAGTGTCTCCACCCCCCCACCACCACAGACACATAACCTCAGCCTGTGTAATTAGAAAATGTTGTCCTAATTAGAAAGTACTAGAATCTACAGCTGGGATCTCTGAAAAGCAGCTATTTGTTTCCCGATCCGTGGTTAGGGAGGTGGCAGACACAACGCTTGCTCCCAGTCACACCCTTGAACGAACCTTCCTATAAACTCTTTTTATTGGATGTAAAAGTTATTTCAACTTCTGGGTGCAATTCAGGAAGTGGGTGATGTCTTACACAGTGTTCTTACAGAATCAAAGCCAAAAATTAGCTCATTCAAATGATTGTAATAGCCGATGGCTCCGTTATGATGCAGTCTATAGGGCTGCGCAGGTGCCATCAGTCGCTGCTCTTGGCATGGCTTCGTAATTTAATACGTGCTTGTTTCGTGGCAAAACCCCATCATCTTTATCTACTACTCTTCCATAGTCTGTCTGCAGCCGATGTGACATTCATACAAAAAATGGAATTAAGCAGTTGGAATTCAAAATTTGTTTAAACGATTAAGTTTAAATATCACCTATAAATTGGGCTAATTCTTTGTAAAGGGAGCCAGGCTAATGAGAGGCTCTACCCCAGGTGACCAGCTTCAGCTGCGATCACTGAAGCACATATTTAAGCAGGGAAGGAGGCAAGCAGCCTCTTTCAGAGGGCAGTACTTTCTTTTTCTCAGTGCCAGCTAGGTCAACCAGCTTCGCTCTTGTTGGGACAACTACGAACAAGAGCAGTGTGACGAGCTTTTTGGGGTGGGAGGGTTGTTAACCAAGGGAGTGTTGATGTTCTGCAACAAGGGAAGAAAATCACCCGATTCTCAGACTGAAGAGAGCTCCAAGACCTGGAGAACAAAAAGCTTTATGCCAACTGGAAAGGGGATTGCTCTCTAAGCCTTCTCAGGTAAGACTGCTTGTTTTCCTTTTAGCAGAGGCAATAACTGCTTTATTTACACACAAATTATGTAGTTTTACATGATGCTAAACTGTTTACAATTCATTTATGTTATATTTAATACTTATCCCTACAAATCAGTATAAGAATGAATACGTGTAATGGTTAGGGAAAAAAATCAAAAGGTCAAGTTTTTCTTAATAATTGCACAGTACTTGACAATTTCAGAAGAATTGTGCTTGGGTTTAGGATAACCCACTTTAAAATAACATGGTTTTAATGCTCATAGCTTAAAAAAATCATTCCTATTCTGTCCATTAATTTAAATTCTCATACAAACAGCTGGCTGAAGTAAGGTGATGCTGTAATATTGGCTTTTTGGATGGCTACACTTAACAGTGCCATAAACCTTTCCTGCTACTCAAACATCGTATATTCAGTATGAAAAAACTTCCCTGTGAAGTGTGACTGTATGACTTCTAAATGGTCAGCACTTAGAGGTAACTCAGCAGAAAAGCTAAGGTTTTATTTACACGGTGGCCAGTTTCCAGGATCAGGAGGAAGCTGAAAACAAAAGATATGCTACAGGTTGTAAAAAGTTCTATTTTAGGTAAAATGAGCTCAACCACTTCCCTTTGAAAGCACAATCAGGTTGCAACAACATCCAAATATAGTTCACCTCCTGAGGGGTTTGTAGTAACATATATCAGCGCTGTGTGGTTTCTGTACTGTGGAGATCAAAAAAATCTGGATTTTTCAAGGAGTTTGACCTTTACCTACTATGCTAATGATGCACAGGAATTTCCCCCCATAAAGAACTGAATATGTGACTAAGTTCTGTTCTCCTGTAATGTGACATCTGTCAAATGTTAAGAAAACCATTTTTGTGCTAGCAAGATTAACTTCATGCCATCTCAAATAGCTACCTGTTTCTCTACAACAGTTATGGTAAATTAAAACCAATCTTAGCCTCGTTCTGATGTGGGGTGAGAAATACTGAAAAGGCAACCTTAAAAAAGTTTAGGAGTTCTCATCCTAGTTACTCTGAATCCCCAATAACCATCTTGCAGTTTCAAGAACAAAAACCTCTCAGCACTTGAAATCATTACACAGTAAAAAGATGTAGGAAGGAAGAAGCCACGACAGTGGAAAATTGTACATCAGGGAGCAGGCAGGCATCAGAAGGTTGATAGTGGGCTGACTCTGAAACAAGAAATATAAGGCCAAACACCACACAAAAAAAATCTTCCTACATTTCCTGCAACAACTTGTGTAATTAGAAGGGTAATTAAGGCTTTCAAGAAAACAGAAGTATTTACATGAGTTGTAACTCTGGGCTAGCCACACATTTCCTCTTGTACTGTCTAATCCTGAAGTGATTTTTCCAAAACTGTATCTCCACCTGATAGTCAATTACCTGCAGGAAACTGGGTTGTCTGGTTTTTGTGCTATTTCCAACAAGTTCTGCAGTTTGTTTACTTAAGTGGGAGTTCTGTTGGGAACTCAGTCCTTCTTGCAGTGCACTTAATGTATTAAAACCTTCAGACATTTGAGAGCAAGTTAAAGTACAGAGGAAACAGGAACAAATACTGAAATGGGATTAAATCTCACCCCTTGCCTCTAAGTCTGTTTATGAAGGGACACAAGTGATACCTGGAAGGCCTACTATTCCATGTAAAAGGCTGTAGCTGTCTGTGTGCTGATGCATTGGCAATAGCATTGTAGCTGCTAAACTTAAGCTTTTGCTAAAAGCCTCCAGGCTTTGTGTTCCTCAGAATTCACACAGTGGGAATCTGTATTACATACCAGTCTTCATGACTACGTTCGACCAGACATTGGCATTCAAGGCTTGCACAATTCGTTTGACTCCTGTGGACTCCGGAAAGTCATCTAAACAAAAAGATGTTTCATTCCTCGTGATTAGACCCAACACCAGCACGTGCCTCAAAGTAACACGATGTGTGACTGAATACCTGTCCTACCTTACACCAAGGGATATAGAGGACTTCTGTTAGCAAAGATGGATTTCTTGCCTTTGCTTCATGAAAGGCCAAAGAAATCTAGATTAATGCCACACCTCTTGGTCTAGACTTGTGGGTGTTATGAACTGTGAGCTCTCTATCTTTTAGAGAAATCTGTATTTTGAGTGGAGCTTTGCAATATTTAGCATTGGACCTACAATAATAAATAACTTCCAGGTAACTTGAAAAGTAATAAGTTTTAAGTCAGTGTTAGAAGCAAGACCCAAGATTTTTCAGAACACTGTATAGTATAAATAGATTCTAGAATTTCTTCAGAAGATAAAGAACTTCAGACAACCATTGAATAGGGTGCAATGCTTGTTAAATGAAAACTATCGTACAAAAGCTATTTTCACAACAGCTAACTAAGGGTTGCAGTAATCCTGTAAATTACAGTAACTTCAAGGATTAGGGAAAGCATTGTTTGGACTTCAGCTTACTTACTGAATAGATCTGACACCACTTCATATAAAGTCAGTTTTCCCATTTCCTTGGCTTAGTCAGCTTCCCATGTTTGTGTACGTCTCACAAAGTAATAGGGAAGAAAAACCCTTTGGATACAAACATGTGATTGCTTGAAAATCAGCTCCTCTGGGATGACTCAGGGACAGGTGTAATAATTGAAAGTGCCTTTAAAAATGAATTTAAGCTATCAAATACTCTGCCCTCCATGATAATGTTGTTTAGTTTTGTGTTGGTCATTATCTAGAGTCTCAGCTCCTGTTCTCAGGACCCAAAAGTGACTGATCGTGTATAGTTAGAGCTCCAGTTCGTTTGGGATGAGATACTAAGAATGTCCTAACTTTTAAATGGATATTGGCTCAATATGTTTACTGCATCTATTTTATCTTCTGTAATTCATATAGAATGCGTATAGGGTAAATGTTACTGAGTGCAATGCATTTCCTCTCATGTACGAGTCAGTGAATCAACCAGCATGTCAGAAAGTGCAGGAGAGAATGTGTATCTCAATATTCCAAAGATTAATACCCTGAGTTATTATTTCCATTACTTATTATTTAAAGTGATTGTTATTTCAATGGTGCGTAGCTTGTTCTTTACAACACTTATTCAGTAGAAAAATGTTACTAATGTTTTCTTCTGAAGTGCTTTTAGAGGAAACTTTAATGGGTATTAAGTTCTGATCTTCCTGTTTTCTATGAATCAGATTTATAAGCATCCCTCCCACCCCAAATTAAAAAGTGTTAAACTGAAATGCATCTTAAAAGATGTAGGGGCAGGAGTTCTTACCTACCTGGGATAAAGTTACAGTTTATCTGTCTCTTTGGTGGAGAGGGGAGCTTGCATTTTAGAAGGCCTTTAGACTAACATATTTTTAGTGACAGCTATGTACTTGTTAAACTTGAAATGGAGCAAATGTTAGTGAAATATTCCACTCTAGACTGGAAATGGAGTTGGTTATCTTATTTTTGGTTCTGTAGTGGTAAAATTTAGATACTTTCTTAATCATTGAGATGAGATAAGGTTAATTCTGATAAGGCTGTCAGGAAGTGCAGAGTCACTTTTCAAGAGTGGAACATCACGGTACTGACTTTGCTTTACGGGTTTTCTCAAGTTGTAACTGTACGGCTAGGCAAGTGATTTTGAAACTGGTTTATTTCCTGTGTAACAGTGCATGCACTTCTAAAATGTTTTTCAATAATCTCCCCTCTTCAGCCTATCATGTCACTGAGTAATGTCTATCTTCTCTTTGTATGTACAATAGTTTTACGTTGTCTTCAAAAAGACTAAGATTTTCCCTGCCCTTGTGCATCTCTCTGCTGCTTGTTTGGAGACTGATTTCAAAATGGAATATAAATGCTTTTTATGTATCAATAGTCCTAGGATTAGTGCCATAAAAAGGAGCTGATTTTAGTTTTATGTAAGTACTACAGAAACAGCAGTTGTATTTGGGTAATCACGTAGCACAGCAATAATCACGCCCCTTGCAATTGTTTAGAGGATATTTTGCAGTCTTTTTCATTCTGAAAATCAAAACAAGTACCTACCATCTTCATCTGGCAGTTCCTCGGGGTTAAGTTCCACCAGTTCAAAGCCATGCTTGATGCACCATTCCTGAGCTTTCTGTCTGTTAACACCTAACATGGGGAAACAAAAATGCTTTCTAAACATACATTTGAGACTAATACCAACAGTTGAATTTCTAGCAATGCTTTAGTCCCTCAAAGTTGTTTGCTTGTTCTGGATTGTATGGGTGGGGGGAAAAAAGTAGTAGCTGGTTTGGGTCCTCTAATTGCTTCAAATTTCATTCCAGAAGCCCCCAGATTTTAACTTCTTTGAATTATTTGTAAATACCATAAAACCAAATGGTTCACGGGGGAATGCAAGTGAAGTGCCACAGTGAATGAAGGTTTCCACTACTCTGGATTTGAACCTGAAATGTGTTACCTTATACAACAGCAAACTGTAAGGTACAGGTATGCTAATACAGAACCAAAGCAGCCAGGTCTATTTAATGCCCAAATGATTAAAAATATATAATTTCCACTAGAGTTAAGCAACTCAGTCATCCTTTTTCTTCACTAGACAGGATCGTGAACATCAGTAATGTGCCGGCCCTGTTACCTTGCAGTGCACTCTAGCGTACTGGGAATGGGATGTGCAAAGTTCATCTTAAGCAAGCTTGTAAAATTGAGTCAGTTTTAACTACTAGTTTAATACTTCTGTTCTTGGTCAAGAGAACACCCTGGCTCTTAAATACAAAGTCCATTTTCACCCAGATATTTTAAGAGATCTCGAAGTCAGTTCTGGATTTCTACAGGTATCATACCATTTTCAGATACCCTGTTACAGACCAGGATCATGACTTCTGGTAGCCACTCTTCTGTCAGAGGAAGCCATTCAGAGACACTATCAAGTCCAGATTTCTAAAGGAAAGAGAAGATCTTTGGAATACATCCTGAAATACTTGACAAGTTTACACCAGTTTTAACCATTAACAGTACTAGAAAAATAGCAATGAGATAAGGAAATATGCCAGACTGCACGTTAGGTATGTTTAAGATGCTTGTGTTCTAACTACAGAAGTTGATTTATATACAGCAGCCTTGATTCTTGATTTACCTTGGACCTCCCTTTCATATTTAATGTTAATTATGCAACCCTAGTTTAGATTAGGCAAGTCTTTCACTTAACACTGATCATTGGTATTTAATTTTAAGCACGTCTCAGGTTTGATGTTCAGCTATTCCATCTTCCACACTGAAGTGGGTGTTGTGGAAGCTGATGAGCTGTGCTCATTGCTCTGGTTTATTGAGAAAATACTGAGATATGTGGTTAAAGGGATCTTTAGGATAAGGTATATTTAGGAGTCTAACAGCAGAAGGGAAGGAAATATCTGCTGTTGTTAGAAGGCTCAATTTACCTTTGATCTACTGATAATTAATAGAACAGCCTAAAAGAAATGGAGGTCACAAGATGAAGATAATATAGATGGTGGTTATCACCATGAGGCAGCTATAGCATACAGATAAAGCAACATAACGAAGCAGAAGAGTCTTACTATCGAGCTGTCAAAGTACACCACAAATGCTTGCACAGATTCAGCAATTTCTCCGGTAACAAGAAATGTGCTTGGTACTACACAGAGGTGAATATCTGCAGAGTAGTATTTATTGTCTATTGTCCAGGGGTAAAAATTCACTCCTCCGCTTGTAGTAGCGCCCACAGTAAGGTCGTCTCTTCCTGTGATACCTGTATAAGAGAAAATGAGAGAAATTAAAAAAAAAAAAAGGCGTCAAGAAAATAATTCAACTAGCACAGCTTGGCACGAGGCTGATACAGAGCCATATTCACTTGCTGTAATGTAATGATTATGTATTTAAGATGTACAAAAATTAAAGCTCCATTCCTTACTTGATCCCGCTGTTTAGTACTCTTAGATAAAATCCAGATTTCAAAAATGAAATATGGTACAGAAGGTCTTGAGAGAGTAAGCCTTTTTTCCCCTGGAAATGCCTTTTAAAGTGTTAGCCTCCAGCCCACGACCTGTAAGCAGGATGTATGGGGAGTAAAAGGCTTCATTTCAGCAGAAACAAACCTTGCATGTTCGTTCGGATGTAAAGAACTGTTTAACTGTGACCAAAATCAAGGTAACTAATGAGAAAAGAAACCAAGTGACTGGAATTCGGTTGTAATTCCCATTAAATTCCACGTAGGAGCTCAATTAAAATCCAAGGCGGCGCTTTGACAGCGTGATGCTAAATGCTGGTAGCAACCTTTGCAGAACACCGGTGGTGTGACAGCCACCTGGTGGAGCTGAATCCCAGCGGGTAGGGGAGCATCCCAACCACAGCTGCTGGAAGGGGCAGCGCATCTTGGCCAAGACAAACCAACTCGTGGGCATTTTATAATGCAAGTATGTTTGTATTACTTGTAACGCTTCTAAACTGAAGTTCTAAACTTAAGCTTCTAAACTGAAGTTCTTATAAATATGGATGAGACTACTGGTTAGGTGTTTTGGTAATCTTGAAAGATTTTTTTGGTGTTTTATTTATTTCAACAGCAAAACAGAGCATTTCAGTTGTCACTTCTAGCCCTTCCTCCTCCTGTTTGATAGCTCAGAGGAACGACCGTGGTCCTGATGGTTTGTGGCCACAGGAATCATTTTGTGGCCCCCAGGAATGATTGAACCTTGGAAAATCAGCAGTCGGACTTGGGCAAAGGGGGAGGTAACAGCATGAGGAAAGGAAATGTGTTCAAGCTACCCACTACAGCAGGAGTACAAAAGGGAAAACTTCCAAAAGGCTTTCATAAGCTGATTTAAAACAAACTTTCAAGTCTACTTCGTAAGTGATCTTTTTCCTCCAAAGGAGTTCATGGATAAATTTAGGTCTCAAAGTGCTGCCAGAAGAATGAGGACGCGTCCCATTTCCCATCGCATGCCACTGCTCGTGTGTTGGAAGCAGCCTTTCATCCCATTGTGCCCCTGATTACCTGTCATTTGCCCCAAGATTTTGCTGACCCCTTGTGAAATTTCTCTCCCAGCAGCAATGGATGTTGTGAGCCGACCTCAAAGCGCCGCGGGAACTCTGAAAGGGTTCAAACTGTGTCCGGGACTGCACGTGGGGTGGTACCGAGTCACCGCAGCACAGTACCTGGGCTGCTGGGGAACAGTGCTCTCCTCTCCCCCAAAAGGCACTCTGACCCACTATTTGGGGTTTTGGAGCAACCAGAGAAAGGCTACAAAATACCGTAGGCTGCAACTCCAACTCAGCTGTCGCGGGCACATCGCACCAGGCCTAAGGATGGTATTTGCTGCCTTGGAATCCCAAGGATTTCTTCCCAACAGTCTGTATTTGAATGGAAAAAAATAATAAACTCAGCCAGAAGAGTTTAATTTGAGGGAATAGTCATCGATAAACTCCACTGAGCTTTATTTGGATATGGAATAAACCTCCAGACAATTAACACGGCAGAAGGTGACCTGTCCAACTTATCTCCAGCGAGTTACTCATTTTTAATTTTAAGCTTCCCAGCCATTGAAAGTGTCAGCGGTTTGCCATCCAAAGAGCTCGGAAAACCATCTGAGTCACTCGGTGACCACAACAGCAGGCAGGCCTCCGGGGCTGACTTAATTAGCTCGCCTTTCCATAGAGTAACGAGGCCGGCTTGGACGACAGGCACGGAAACAGGCTCCGAATGCACCGGTGTTAAAGAGAACTAAAAACGCCTGGAAAAGTTCACGCCACAAAAGAATATTGCTTAGTGTCATCCAACAACATGGCTTAGAGATTAAGGTCCTCTCTGAAATACCTCCGCTGCTAATGCAGGACACGTGTTTTACTGGAATAACTTCTGTTGGAACTTCACCACCTCACTCATTTAAACTAGATGGCTTTTAATTTCATGGGCTTGTGTATAGGCTTTCTAAACTAAACAGTTTAGAAGACAAGGAAGAGGACAGTGTTAAACTGTAAAGCCTAACCTACCCGTCCCCTTTTTGTACTAGAGGCTTGTGTATTCTGGAAGAGGAGGGCAGCAACTAATTACTTCTTCAAAAGGACCGTCAGAGACCAAAAACAACTTCTCAGAGAAGCAGAACACGGAGCCACGTGCAGACCTCGTGCCTTTTGTTGCTGTGTTCCCTGTTCTCTAACATCCACCCGGTACTTACGCTCCTCTGCCACTTTGTGTTTAAGGTCACTGGGTTGTATCTTTTTCAGAACCATTACAGCTTTTTTCAGATATTCTTTCCCAAGCAGATTTAAGTATTGCTCACTCTCCCTAGCGCTCTTTAGACTGAATAGATGCAAGAACACAATCGCCTTGTTTTATTTTACTGTGCCCCAAGTGATCCCAGCCCTCTCGGTTGGTAGGTACACCGAGTAGTTCTCGCATTCTGGGCCTTGAGAGCCACCTGGTGGAATACACCATGCGAAATACTCCTGCAAGTTACACAAGGAGTAAAGCGAACTCCGGTGTGTTCACCTTGGGTTCTGCTGCGGGGAGGAAGGAGAGGTAAACGGTCAAAAAGTGGTAGACGACATCGGTTTGGTAAAACAGTATTTGTCTGCCAGTGTGTTTTTAGGAAAAACAAAAATACTGATTTGGTGTTTTAATTCCTAATTTATCTGACAAGGACCAATCCTACCCTGCGTGTTCGATGGATTAGTTTTGCCACAGTATGCAATGAAATCAAGCATTTGAGGTATCCCATAGAAACTTGAGAGGATAAAAAATGTATCTAGCAAATGTACCATAATAATCTCATCCTCGAGCCATTTTCTGCTTAAAAGGATTAAACCAGTGGAAAAAGCCTCGCGATTAGTGCAGAAACTTCTGGCAATCAGCAGGAGAATTTGGTTCTTGCATACCTCTGAGCAGCAAAGCCTCTAAGCAGCTTCTTTCTGCTTACAAAACCAGGTTTGCCTACAAAGAACACGTACCAGGGAAGCCCAGGAACACAGTGGCAACAGCAGTGACAACAGAGGTAAGATCTTTTTTCATGTTTCATGTCCAAACCCACAGCTACTACAAGGCCCTTTCCAGGCAATACAGTATTTAGTAGCACGTTTAACCATAAATATTGCGTATCAAACACCGAATTGCTTCAGAGGTGCTAATATGAGACTCTTGTTCTCATCACTGAGCCAAACCACCATCTCGTAATGCCTTTGAGCTGGCGTGACACTGTGAAGGCACAAAAAAGGGGGTGTGTGCACTCATGTTGTTAAAGTTAGGCACACCAAAGAGCTCGTGCCAGTTCCCTAAAAAGCAAGGCTGCACAAACAAGTCCTAATGGCAAAACCACCGAGATCTAAACGCTTCTTCCTGGAATGCCCCTGATTTTTTAGAATTACTAAAACTTCCACCCAAGTTTTCTCTACTATTAGGTCTTACCGATGTTCCCTTTTCTGAGACATAAAAAGGGGAACTGGGTCTCACGATAACCACTTCCCGCTGTATGGATGTAGTCACTCCACGTGGGGTAAGCGCAATCTGCAGCTCTTACAACTGCAGAGAGGCTGCTACATAACTTTCCCTTTTTCTGTGCTGATGCAGAGATGACAAATGGCGAAACGCATCAAAGAGAGCCTAAGCAAGCGCTCAGGCCCAACAGGAGCTTTGGGAAATTCTCCAGCCCTGAAGGTCCAAGATATTCTCTGGTCACTTTATAATTGGAAAGGTGAAACCCATGGGATTGTGCGTGGCCTGCTTTTGTGTTCCTGTGCCCACAGTCCTGCACTGCTGGTGTCACTCCGCTGCCCTGCCTTGTTCTCGTGGGTACCTGGGGTGTTCTGGAGGAACACAAGGCCACTTTTTCTGTGGATGCCCAGAATGGCTAACAGGGGGGCTTATGGTCTAGCCAAGCTGTTACTTGTTTGCAGAATAACAAATGTATGTTAGCATGTTTGTTCAGCTGTGAGATGCTCTGGTTTAGCCCATGGTTTAGTGGGTGATGGTGGTAGGGGGATGAGTTGGAGCTCTTCTCCAACCTTAATGATTCTAGGCAGAATGATAAAAACCACCTCAAGGCAGCAGCTGGCTCGCACCAGAACATTTGGGGCTGTGGGGCTTCATTTCTCAGTGATGGTGTCCCAGTCACTAGGGCTGGAAAAGCCCTCCAAGCTCATCTGGTCCAACCACCCCCTACCACCAATGTCACCCACTAACCATGTCCCCAAGCACCAGGCCCAACCCTGAACACCCCCAGGGATGGTGACCCCACCACCTCCCTGGGCAACCCGTCCCAATGCCTGACCGCTCTTTCTGACAAGAAATGTCTTCTCATTTCCAACCTAAACCTCCCTGGCACAACTCGAGGCCATTCCCTCTGGTCATATCAGTTACCTGTGAGAAGAGGCCAAGCCCAGCTCCCCACACCTTCCTTTCAGGTAGCTGTAGAGAGCCGTAAGGTCTGCCCTGAGCCTCCTTTTCCCCAGACCGAACACCCCCAGTCCCCTCAGGAAAGACACAAGTCCTCCTCACAGAAATTCTGTCCCAGACCCTTCACCAGCCTCGCAGCCCTTCTCCAGACACTGCTTTACTCCCTCAGTACCTTATTTATTCCCTCACGAATATATTTACACCCTCCCTAGCTTATTTATTCCCTCTCTACTCCGTTTCCTCTCAGCGGGGAGCCCGGGTGGGGGCTGTGAGGGGACGCGGCCGATGCCCCCTAGGGCCCCACTCACGCTTGACGAGCTCCTGGGCCGCGAAGCCGCGGGCGCAGCTGGTCACCAGCGCCAGGGGCCCCGCCGCCGCCATGGCGCCCGCCGCGCCCCTTCCGGCCGCTACCACGCTGCCGGGGCAGGACGGGGGGGAAAACGCCACGAGGGGCGGCTGAATTCGCTTTGATTTCGCAGTTCTTCCCCTCGCGGTGCGAGCGGGTGGTGCGGCCCGCCTCGCGCGTCCCGTTGCTAGGGCTGCGGGCGCGGCCGCCATGGCCGGCTCGGCGGGGCCGGGGCCGGGGAGGGGGTCGGAGGCCGCCCTGGTGCAGGTGGGTCCGGAAGGGGCCCAGGCGCTGCCCCCGGCCCCAGGGGGGAAGCTGGGGGCTGGGGAAGGCGGCAGCTCGCTCGGGGGGGCGGAGGGGTGAAGTTGGTACCTCATAAAGCTGTGCCCTAAAGGCTGTGCTGTGGTGCAACGATCTGTCTGTCACTGAAATGTCAGCCAAATGTCACCCAAAGTGAGGGGTAAATACCTCTGTGAGCTTCCGTGGGAGCTGTCTCCTCTGGGGATGTCTCCTGAGCTCCTCTCTGCGCTGGTGAAGCCCTCAGCGGTTGGAGCCCTCAGGTTTTGGCAGCGTGTGCCTGAGAAATGCTGTGAGGGTTTGGGGTTGGAATCACACTGGAGTACCTTTGGGTTGCTAATCTTGATGTAATCGCATTGTAGTCCTCAGCACATGCGAGCCACAGCATTGTTTTCTTCAAGTATCCGCAATTTTTACTTCTGTGATGCTGTTCATGTAACCAGAGTCGCAAAATTGTATTTCAAAGAGTGAATTTATCACTGTTAGTAAATATTCTGTGAATCATCAGATTTTTTGTACTATCAGGTGCTTAAATACTGTTGTGGAGAATTGCACTGTTTTTGAGTTGCATGTTTCCTCTGTGCTTCTCGAATAATCTTCCAAACTGAGGACTTCATCAGCTCAAATGGAATTCACCCAAAAATGTCCACAGAGTGCAAGAGGCATCAGCCATCCACGTGGCAAAAGAGAATAAGATCTAAGGTCTCCAAACAAGCCCCTGCATTGACAGCAGCGTTTGGGAATAATTTTGACAAAGCAGAATCAGTGAAAATTTGGATTAAACGCTACTACATAATCCCACAGATTTGGGTTATAGGTATGACTTCTGTCATAACTTGCTTTTTAGGTTCAAGAAGACCTTCACAAGCTTAAAGACAAGGTGAAAAATATCAGCTTGACAGGAAAAGTGAAAGATGTGGATATCAGCGATCTGGAAACAGCCATTGAAAGAGCTGAACTTGGGCTGAGAGTAAGTAAAAATGGAACAGATCCAGAAGATGCTTCAATCTTTGAGATTTCTGTCAATAATTCACTTGGAGGATGACAGACATATGTCCCTAAGTTCCCTTTCTGATCAGCAAACGATGGGATTCATCAAATATTACACATTACAATAATGGCTTCCTTTTTTTTTTTTTGCATGGCCAGAATTAATTGATTTTAGGCCTCTTAACTTTAGCCAAAGTCTGATTTAGTCCAACAGAAGCACAAAGCCTATAAACTATTCAGTCATGGGAAGATCTGGATTGTTAAGTTAACTGAGTTAAATAAATTTAGTATCACTCGCGTCTTTATAATAGTCTAAGAGTTCTTTTTTTTTCCTCTGACAGAAACATGCTGAAAATTATTTAAATGCTATAAACAGACAAGTGTTAACTATTTCTTCTACTAATAATAAGGAAGTACAGCCCACTAAATGGTAAGTGAAAGAGCTGTTTAATTGCAGAGACAAATGCATGCATCAAGACAAAAACTATGGTACCAGGATTTTATAAAACAAATGGAAATATTGGCCCAAGTGAGGTTATTTTGGTCATTTATTATTTTAGTTCTGTTTTGTTTAAGTTAAAAAACAATACAAAAGTAAATGCAATCCGAAGAAGTTAAAGCAACCTTCAGTTAACTCCTGTGATTCTTCACTAAACATTTTTAAATAAAAATATAGTATTTTAGATTCAATCACATGGAATTGTTATGGATTTAATAGGTAAAAACAAAGTAAGTTTTAAAAACCTCACTGTTTCTTTCTTTCTAACTCAGGGGGCTTCATTTTGGTGCTTCTCAGGAACAGCTTGTTTTACCACGAGTGCCTGTTGAGCCCATGACTGTCCAGGCATGCAGCAAATCAGCACCACGTATTTCTCAAGGTTCACAGGTCTGAAATAACATACTACTTGTTTTGCCAGAGACCACATTAAATGAGTAGGCTGTCATCTTGTAGGTTACCAGTTGATCCCATGACCTTATGTTCTGACTCCACATGAATTCAGTTTTTCATAATACACCATCTGGTGACTGAATATGTTAAAAATTCTCAGTAGAATGAGAGAGCTGAGAAGCAGGAGCTTTCTTCCTGCTTCACGGTCAGGATAAAGTCTAAGTTATGAAGGGCCTTAGTAGTATCATGGGTGCATCCACAAGCCTTCCATTCCTTATTTTTCTCCCACAAGTACATCGTTAAAGAATCCTGAAACTAGATGTTTATTTTGTTTTAGGGTCCCAGTTTTACAAATATCGTAGGCTTAACTGTGACTCTGAGTAATGTCTTTGAAATAAATGGGACTGTATATTGGAACAGCATGAGCACAGATATAAATGTTTGTGTAATTTGAGACTAAAGCTAGTTCTCTCCTGTTTTGATGTAGAAGACAGCTGTGGGAAAGATTTTCTTTCATATATAGGGCAGTCACCTTTGTAATAAATGTAGCTTTTTTTCCTTGAAATCTGATGTTTCAATGTCTTCCATAAGTGAAATCCATGTAAATTCATTTAAAGCCTTCTTAAAATGGTTGTATTGGAAGTGTTGTTCTTTTGTTTATTTTATCGTATTCTAAGGTGTGAGTTTTGACTGGTGAGTTCAAGCTGTTTTTCTCAAACATATTTTAAAAACAAATTAATTGAATAAGATATTTTAAAATACCCATTTTCACAATTTTATTTTAAATTCAAGGTTTAAATTCAAGGGAATTTTGGTGAAATATCTCCTTAAGAGGAGGCCGTCCGTTGTACTAAGACTTATCAGAAGCTGCACAAAATTGCAGAGCCAGAATGAGCAGCCAAACACTTCTCTTGCTGATTTTCTTTGTAAAAGAAGCCCCACTGTAAAGCAATATTAAAGCATTGCTTACTTTTGAAATAAGATAGTGAAATCTCTAGTTTTTATTTAACTTGAACAAATCTCATTATGCAGTAGAACTATGAAAATGAATTTCTGTGAGATTGTACTGAAAAAGTCAGTAATCTTTAAATATAACTTTTATATCTTTGTATAAAATGTTACTGTTATTGTTGTGAAATGTTTTAATTATATGAACTTTGGAATTTGTTGAACGGAGTACCCTGGCATTCCCAATTTTGAAGGGATAAGGATGGTGCTTAGTGGTGTTCTGAAAGCAGGATACGGTTTGCTAGACAGTACTCTAACCCTGTCCTATATGAATACACTTATGTTTTGGAAAAAAAGATGTCATTTACTGTGTAAATTCTATATTACTATTGGTCTTTCAACTCTTCATGTGCGTGAATGAGCTTAACTTAGAGTAGAACATATCCTATGTCCTGCCATGACTTTGTCTTTTAATTTCTGATATCCATGGCATCTGCTTAGAAATGCATATCCAGTGACACACAAGCTAGCCCTAATTTCCCATTATAAAGAAAACGACAAACAGCGCTGTTTTGCCAGCTGTTCTACATACCCGTCATGCCAACATAAGAAGCTTTTATTATTAAATAGTTGTGAAATCCAGCTGGGAAATTCTCACCTACACTTCCTCACTTCCCGTCTTTTCCTCACTTGCAACTATAAACAATTTTTTTTGTATTTAAGTGTACTTTCCTGTTTTTCCAAATTTCATTCCACTCAGAAGAAAAATATGAGAACTGAACAGTTTGCCATTTGCAGACAGTATTTCCAGGTACACGGGCTTGAAGGAATCAACTTTTCAACCCACAGAGGTTCTGAGAGCGATGAATAATTCATGTAGCAATATTTTTGTGCTTTGCAATCTGTAGTAGGCCATGGGAGAGTAGAAATGGAGCATAAGTTGTATTTGTAGCAGTTAGGATAAAATAAGGTTGGAGTCAAACGAGCACAGATGCAATTTTCACATAGAATACTTGTCATGTGGGAAATAGTTTGCCCACAGGTGTCAGAATAGGCTTAAAATTATTGTTTAGTCACACGTAGAGTATTTCTGAATCATAAGAGCAGCAGCATGAGGCTGTTTGAACCTGGCTCATAGAAGGAATTGTGAAGCACCGTCCCTCTTTTTCTCCTCATGGTGTGCTGTAATTAGGTTTCTTCTTCTAATGATGCTTAAGAACCATGAAGAGGCATCTTCCTCATGCAGGAATTGTAAAGCCCCCATGTAGCAGTGGCTGAAAAGACACTGTTGTCCATAACCAGTAGGTGAATCAGTTCAAATTTAAAAATAAAAGCAAAAAATAGCTCCATAATTGGAAATACCTAAGCTTTTGCTTGTGCAGCTTAATTGTATCAGTAAAAGTTGATATTGTATGTGTACAGTAGAAGTTAATGTTCTCTCATCTTTAATAGAATTAAATATGCAAACAAAAAGTTGCTTCTAGTGGGCTCTAGAATTTGCACATACCACAAATAGCCAGACGTGAAAAGTGGTTTAGTTACTGATAATCAGATTGTTTCAGAGATTCATATAATGTAACTCATTCATAAAGGAATTAGGCTCCGTTTGAAACCATGCAGCACGTGCGTCTGCAGAACAGAATTACCTGGAGAGTCTGATTTGTTGGCCTGCTATGCAATAAAACGACCTCTGCTCTGACATGACTTTTGTGTTGAAATAAGACAGGATTTGAATCTTTGACTGTACTGAACACATCAACTTGTTTTGTGTATTCCTCTATACTCTGTGCTAATCGTTGAGCACAATAATTCTCGTTCTTGTCGAGCATTATATTTGTAATAATGCACTGTTTGCCCTGCTCTTCTCACCTTTTTTTCATTCTACATCAAGAAGGTTCAGGCCAGCTTAAATGTAAGACCTTGGATATAGATGGAAGAGACCGATGATACCATCCCGCAAGCGCAGAATTGTCACTTGCCATAGATTATTATTTTTCATTATTAAGCATTTCAATTCCTGTTACACTTAGTGGAATTTGCCACTCCAGCACTGATCATTTCGCTGTCAGTCTGACTGGGGAATCTGAATTGCGAATCATCTATTTTAATTGAGAAGGTGCTCAATTTTCCCCCAATTCTTGTTTAATGGCACAAGCAGTTTCCTTTCCGTACAGTGGTGTGTTATAGTCATAAAATAAATACCACAAAATCACTGATGAGGTGAAAATTGAACTTTCTGTCTCTGTGCAGCCATGTGGGTAAAAGAGTAATTGGCTTGGATAATAACTTTTGTTCTTACAAACCCAAATCTAAATGAGCGTCTCATTGATACATCTGCTTGTAATTACTATCAAAAGGAGGGAATACGTTGTGCAGATAAATAAATTCAACCAGTTTTAGTGCTCTCACAAAGTAATACAATTGCTTAATAGTTCAAATATACCTCTATTGCTTCTTACACTTTTTATGGACTATTTTATTTGTCAAAAAAACATAATTCTCATAAATTCCTTTTTATGTTTACACAATGGGAATATCAGCAGAGAGCTCTCGTCTCTAAATATGTTTAGTTGGATCTCACATGGTAAGAGGGGCTTTTGTATTCCCATATCCATGCTGTGGGGATTAAGCACATGAAGTGGCAGCTCCCAGCTCCTCTGAACTGCCATAGCTCTGTGGATTTGTCTGGCGATCCGTTAGTTCCTGCCATCTGAGGATTCCTCCCTCTTTGGCACTGGGTGGTAAATAAACCCTGTTGAGTGCAGAGACTGCTTAGCAATGAAAGCGTTGGGAGAAAATACTATACAGATCTAGGTGTAAATTAAAGCACATGCATGATGAACTGAAATGTTTGCACCTTAAGATACTTTTATGATAGAAAAAGCCACCTCTGGCTTCTGTACAGTAAGTGTGTGCTTTAGATTAGAACTGTGTTGCGTATGTCTGAATCCACGTTTATGGTTAAACACATACTTTACATGCTCTTGACTAGTTCACAGACTAGTTTTATAAAGCAGAGATGTGAACTCTGTTAAAAAGCTGATCTGAGACTTACCGGGGACAACATTCAGGAAAATAAATAAATAAATAGCACCATAAACAAAATACTTTTTATATCAACAGCTATATTTATAAAATGTGGCTGTCTTAACTCTTTCCAACAGGATAAGTTGTATTAATATTCATAACAATGAGCTGGGATTTTTTAAATATTGTTTTTGTCCATGTTTCCTAATTTGTATGTATCGAAACAGTTGTTTTATAGCACAGGTGAATGGAATCGACAAATGGCCTATGTTAATCAAACGAGTCAAGCTTGATTGTCCTTTCCACTTAAAATTTAACTCAAAGACATGCAAATCTGGAACTTTCAGTACTTATGCTGAAATGAATTGAACAAATTTGGGTAGAAACATGTATGGGAATGGTAATTTTATGCCTTGCGAAGTCATTTGTCTTACCAAAAACACTTTTTCATTGTTTGCCCATTTCCGGTTGGACAGAGAGATAACACAATTTTTTAATCATCCTATTGCAGATTTCTGAACGTGTTAGTCAATTCCTGCTTATAAACACTTCTGGCCTAGTGCAATTGTTTTAAGACTGTGCATATTATGTTTCAGCACCAGCTGGAAATGGATATGAAAATTATGTTTGACCCGGAGAACATCAACAAGAAAGCTGTTTTAAAACAACAGAGCTATGGGACCAGGCTGCCACTTATAACCAAGAAAAGACCTGCTCCTGTGAGTAACTTTTATGTATTGTGGGCCTATGTACATTGACTGGTCATTATTAAAGTTAATACCTATCAGACCTAAATAATTTAAAAAATACATATTCTAAGTGAAAGTACCTCATAATTTTCCATTTTTTGATGTTTCTATGTAACAATCAAAGCATTCTGAGTGACAAAGGGAAAACAAACCTGGACTGTAACAGGTTTAGGAAGCAAGACCCCAGTACAGCAAAAGTATAAGCACACATGGGAATGTGCGTGGTGAGTAATCTCAGTAAAATCAGGGTCTGAAGATAAATGGGAGTTTGCAGAGTTCAGAACATGACACAAAGATCAAGGAAGACGTCAAAGGGGTTTTGCTGATAAGAATGGGCTTGTTTGTTCCAGTTGTTTGTTCCATGGCTGTTTCTTTAAGAGACATGAATGCCTTCAATTTTCAAATGTCAATAGGATTGTTATGAATGAGTGAAAAATGCTTGTACGTTGCTTTGATGCTGTTCTTAATTGACTTTTTTTTAAAGAAGCAATCCTACCACGGGGCTATCACACCAGAAATCAGTGTCACTGCAGCAGAAAAACAGGGGCTATACTAAATGAGAATCAGAACCCTAGACCGAATGCATGAATTTAGGTGTCGTTTGCATCTTTTTTTTTCTGATGAGATTTGGGAGAGAATGTCCCATTCTGGTTCTTATTCCCGTACCTGGAGGACTTGCCCTGGAATGTGAGGGACAGATTTAGATCCTTACGTTGCATGTGGAGATATTTCAATGTCTTATAGATCCCAAGCATACTCGCTGTCCAGTTACAAGGTATTCTGAAGCACAGCTTTTCTTTCATCTCTAGTCAAGATGTTTCCCTTAGTACATAACAGTTATCTAGAAAAGCTGAGACTGAACACTTCTCATAACATGCTAGTGGGCTGACCAGCAGCCCTGATATCGCTCTTCTCTCTGGCCTTAGAATGTTTAACCTGGGTAATATTAAGTTTTGATTCTTCCGGATTTCTGTTCTGCAGAACTGCTGCTCCTCTTAAACAAACGTGAGGATGATTTTCTTTAAAGTATGCTTTAAAAAAAAAAACGATAGCCACAGGCATCCTCAAAAATCAATTATGTTCACAAATTCAGCGCAGCACTGTCCACATGAAAGAATACGCCCAGTGGTCTCACACAAGGATGCTCTTCTAGAATGTAATGTTTGTAATAGAAGTATTATGCAGCAAGCCCGTTGCCATAAGATTCTAGGGCGTTTGGTTTTAAACAACGTAAACAGAATCTGTGAATGGCACAGTTGTAAGCTGCCACTTATAAAAAATGATTTTTGAAAGCTGTTGCCCAGACTAAGAGGTGATTTGTCTAACCCTGTGATATAGAGTTAATTAGAAAAAAGCATCATGGCTAATAGCTTTTTAGAACCACTCTAAAACACTCACAGGGAGGAATATTATACTACTGCAGAGAGCCATGTGTTTTACCACTCTCACTGAAATGTACACTGATCGGAGAAAACTTCTTACTGTTGACTTAAATTACTAACATTTAATGTAAATTAGTCAAGCTCTCTGATACATATTTACAGTTGCTTAGGAACTGTTTCTGACAGGGAGATTGGCTGAAAAAACAAGTAGGTATTTTCCATCTGTAATTTATTCTGCAGTTTTACTCAAGTAGACACTAAAAAAGTTCTTGAATTTCACGGCACAGTCTGTGTTTTGAAATGTTCTGTCTTCACTGGGGGGAGGGAAATTCTGCAATTGGATTTGCAAAATCCACCACCAAGATTGTGAACGAAGGCATTTTTGTTAAATGCGATGTGTACAAGCACCCAGTGAAATGATAGAGATTGCCAAGAGTAGCTAAAATAAATTAGTGTGTAGTTGCAGGTCTAAAATTAGATGGTCTTTGATTTTGGAAAAATAAACGGCAATTAAAGTACCTGTAAGAAGAATTAGGTTAGCTACTACCTGCCCTGTTTTTTCTAATCTGCCATTAGAGGGCAATATTTGTACATACACACGGGCGGACATATGCGTATACCCGTGTACATGCCCTACATACGGACATAAATTCAAAGATTATCTCCCCCAAAAAAAATCAGTGGCAGAAAGACTCCCAGTGACACGAATGAAAAGCAAATCTTGATTATCTGCATTTAGTTTTTTTTCTAAGAGTTGTCAGCATCCCAGTTTTCACGGAGACCTGAGCATTTTTAATGTGATCAACTTAAAAACAAACTGGTTTTGATCTAACTAGTTGGGTCAGGCACAAAGTTCACAGACTTTTTCCTATCCTGCCATTTTAGTAGCTTGAAAAGTTATTTGCATTTTCGAACTCAGTAAAGATCTATTTTTTTCATGAAAATTTTCTTTTCTTGCTCTTTTGGTGTTTACTGACGCTGAATTTTGTGACAGAAAGTAAAGAAAATTAATTATGTGGTTCCTATTGCCCTTTTGTACTTTTGTGGGTTGATGAGCACTAATGCTTCGTCCTCTGTAACATTCCGTAGTTATCTCAAAATGTTTGAAACACCACTGGCAGACTGGGCATCGCTTTATTTTGTAGACTGCATCTGGATAACAAATGAAAAATGATGAGTAGATAATGATTAAACATGTACACTTCCCATGGAGGATCTAGCAAAGCAAACAGTAATCTGAATTGCAGCAAAAATAATTCTGACTAACGGCTGCAATGCAGAAAAGATTCACAGCTATACCTTTCGTTTTCATGGGACTGCTGTTCTTTTATAGAATTATTCTGGCACTTCTTGGTCCCTGTTTTCATATAAATATATATTATACTGTAAACTTAGGAACCTTTTAATTTATTCATGAGTTAGAATTTAATACGGTGATGATTTCTAGCCTTTATGAGCTGCGTCTTATATAGCGTGGCTTTAACGGTGATGGCAGTGATTCTGTTTTGTTGGTGTGTTTTTTTTTAGCTAACTTATTTGAGTGCAATCGCTCTAATCACGTCCTCAGTTATTTGTTCGGTATTTGGTATTTGCATCGTACTAATCACTAATGCTTATCCCTGAGAGTCTATTCATTTCCAAATTAAAAATTAAGGCAGAGCAGGGCAATTCCTTTCATTTCAAATGATTAGAAGAAGCTGTAGAGGAAAATCAGGTGTTTTGGTCCTCAAAATCTGATTGTGTTTTAAACCTGTGCATATGGCTATAATTACAGTCAAAGCATAATTTGACATTGGTAGCAGAATGAGACTTAAACGAATCGATGATGCACCACAGTAATTCAAAATAAGCTCGTTGCATTTGTATTATGGCATGTAATCATAATAAGGAGCACAGTGGATTGATAAAATCTTATCGTCAGTAAAAATACAAAGGAAATAATTGGTGAGATGGAGTTAACAGATGACTAAAGTCAGCATCCTTTCAACCTAGAAATGGGAACGTGAAGGTCACCCCCATCTGAGATGACAAACGTTGAACGTTTTGTTGGTAAACAAATTAATCTTTTGAAAGGTCACCATTTGTTTTAAGTTTTTATCCAGTTCTTGTCATCTGGAATTGGAGATTGACTGTCATTTTGCTAGGTAGGGGTGCAGCCAAAGCTGCTGAAGCTGCTTCTGTACCTATCAGCATTCCTTGACAAAACTCGGTGCCTGATTGTGATGCTATGGGCTGCTGGTTTACAGCTGTCTCCGGACAAGAATGGAGGCTCACCCCTGAATTCCAATAAGATGGTCCTGCATATTCCGCCTCGTGTAAGCTGGCCCTTTGCCCGCAAGTAAAATGTAGTGTAGTTCAAGCCAGCAATTATCTTCCTTACTTCCTTCTGTGCTGCTTCTGTTCCCTTTTTCAAAAAACAGATGTGGGATTCACCAAAGTTCTCCATCTATTCTCTCGTGCACCTGCTGCGGCAGAGTTTTGATGGAGGTAAATTTCTGGGAGAGCTAGCAGCAGGTTACAAGGGAACAAAGCTTGATTTTTCCAATTACATGGAAAATTGACGATTCAGAGCCGTCTCTGGTTAGTTTAAGAGCTTAAAGTGGTAAGAATAATGCATAAGACCTGTTGTTAAAGATGCCTAGCTGCTGCATGTTGAAGGTTATATGTTGGGCTTTCAATTGAAATTGGAGTTTATTCTATTTAGATAAACAAAATGTGACAAATATTTATTACTATCTTGGTTTTACATCTCAGGGAAACTATTAATCATTAGGTAGATAAAATGCTGGACTATGTAAATTGGAATGAGAGAGACAAACTTGCATTTTCTACATAATTTTCCTACTTGGAAATCTCCTTGAATAAAAAGTCAACCATTTTTAAAAATGGTTCCCATTTTAAATTTCATAGAGACTGTTACAAATTTTGACTCATCTGACTTTAAAATAGTTCCACTCACACTGCTGAGAATTTGTCCTTTACTTACCTTTGGGTATTTCTGCACTGAATTCCATATGCTGGTTCTTAGTCTCAGAGGACCAAAATTAGGTCATTTGAAACCAGCATCAAACACTTTATTTACTATTTATTGCAAAGATTACTTGGCTTGATTATCAAAATGAGATTCCTTTTCAGAACAGAAACTGATAGATGATGGAAATGTCAGTGAAGCTATACTTTTATACTGCTTCCTTGCTTTGCTGCTTACTGTATAGATCAACACCAAAGCAAACACATCAGTTTAGACTGGAAGGCTGTAAAACTACAGAATGCAATGAAATCCTACAGTAATCTCATCTAGACAAAACCAGAGCTGACCTGATCTTGTGTGGTTAGTAGACTCAAGACTGGACTTGATGTCCTACAAAGATCCCTTCTAAGCAGTATTTCTATTAATTCTATGATTCAGTGATTGAGGACAAAGTGGAAGTCGCTTAGCACCTCTGTCTTAACTTCACCTGAATTTTTTTGAAGTCTGAATTGATTTTCTTCCATTGCTGAAAACTTGAAGACCTCCTTCTTCTGGGAGACCTCCTTCTTCTGGGTGAAGAGCAGGACCTGTCGATTTGTAGCCAGTTATTGGGCAGACTCACTGAAGCCTCTCAATAGCCTTCCGTTCTGACATCTTTCTGAATTAGTTACCAAAGCAGCTGTGCATCTCTCTTATCGCAAGGATGTCTAAACCATACTTTCGTCATGTGTTTATATAGTGTCATGATCAGGAAGCTTCAAAAGTCTTGGTAAAGGAGTACTTCAGTTTTCTACCCTATTCATAATGCTCGCTTTATTGTTGTAGAAAAAAAAAATAGGTGGGTCTGAAATATTTGATCTTGATGGGTTCAAGTTACACATTTATTTGTTATCAACGTTATTAATGGAAACTGGAAGTTTCCATTAGAGGTGCCTTCTACAAACTCTTACCTGCCAGTTTTCTGAGCACATGGAAAACTGACCTTAGTTCTATTGATTGTATTTGACTATGCTTCATCCTTCTCTTTGTGGGGATTACGAACATCAAATTTCAGCAATCAGCAATCATAATCAGAAATATGAAGGTAGATGGCAATTTGGAGCAGATAATCATGAAATGATAGATTGCTGCTGTATGCCTTTTCCTCCACTGCTATCAGGCTGTGTGGTTTTCTGATAAGAAAATCTGATTTATCTAATCTTCCGGGTTGATAAACCATAGTTCTGACACATGATGTTAATCATCTTTTTTCTCTTTTTGATACCAGCCTATATTCTTTTCTAGGGATATATATATATATAAATGTATTTTTAAAAGCACTTGTTCTAGTTAAATATTGCTGTCCAGGTAAAAAGAAAACAAATAGGGAACTAATCAGAAAATCCCAATGGTGTTACAACAAGTGCCCTATTTAAAATGAAGCAAAAAGAAAAAAATCAAGTGGGAGAGGTTTATCCACAGGAGAAAAACACTTTAGAAAGGGTAATAGAATTGTTTTTCTCATGTCCCAGGTTAATTACACTCAGAAGTGCTTGAAATGAAAAAATAGTTTTTCAGCACACTCCAAGCATATTATACAGAGTAAGCCTTACTCTGCACTACAGATTCAGTGCTCCCTTCCAGCCCTATAAAACTGTACTTTAAAAGTACCCATGATGAACGAGCAGGCTTTGTGCTGACTTCAGACAAATATTCTTGCTGAATCATAATCTTCATAACCAACTTCACGGGAAGGCGTTACTCATGCAGGAAGATGTCTGTGACTCCATTCACCTCGAAGCAGTTAGGGTACATGGCAGCGCTCCTGAGCTTGGGTTCTGCCAGACAGAAAGCAGGTGAGGTGCCTACAGCTTAGGGTTATACAAGGTGTGATCCTTTGTTCCATGCTTTTTTGGGGCTATCTACACTGAAAATATAAAAGCACTAGTTTAGGAGCTGCCAGTTCTGGAATATGTGGTGTTAAATCCAATAATTTTTGTGTTTATGCCATGAAAGCTTTAAGTGTGAGTAAAGGTTTTAAGCTGTGCTGACCTAAGTAGACATAAATCCATTGAAAACCCTTTAAAAAGATAAAATCTTATAGAGATCTTGAATAATAGTAATAAAAGTATATAATGATGCTAAAAGTAAACATTTTTCTTACATTACTTACTAGTATTTTACGCTATTTTTATTTTGAGTTGTCTTCATTTTAATTAAAATAACTGATGGCCGAAAGTGTTTTGCCAAATTTTGCTTTGATACCTCACTGAAGTCTTTAAGAGGGCAGATAATGCAGCAAGTAGGATGCTGAAAGAACATAAAACATAAAATTTGAGTGGGATTTTCTTAGCTAACAGTTTGGGGTGAGCTCCATAGTTCCACGGTGTTGCCTGTATCATGTAATTTCATGGATCACAGTGGCACTGAGCAGTGTAAAGCAGAGCTGAAATTACGTTAGAGTTGCATGAGTCCTTCTTTGAAGTTGACACCTACCATGGAGTTTATAGAATTAAAAATACAGAAAAGAAGAATTAAATATCTATCTCCAGTAAAAACTAAAAACCTCTAGGCTGCTTTTGAACTCGTACACTACCTGAATTGCTTCTCTATGTAGCTGATTGCAGCTGTATGAACACAAACAAAATACACGCGTTTCATCGTGCTGTTTATCATAACAAAACTCCTGGGTTTTAAACTAAGATAAAACTGACCAATGGTAAAATCAGTGCTGCTTTACTGATACGATAACAATAGTCTGAAAAAAATCACTGTTTAATTAAATTTTTTTCATTGTATATATTTTTCATGTTTCCTCCGCAAACTGCTTGAGCTGAGAGTGAGTAGAAAAGTGTGGTTTATTATTTCCTTTTCTCAGTATCAAGCCACTTATATGCTGGCTGATATAAAGTTAATCTTGGTTATAAGCTTATTGCTATTTTCTTGGAACATGAGGACATGAAGATTCATACAGCCAGATCCCTTAAAGGATAATGCTTCCTAATAGCCGTAACTGAAATGAGTGCCTATGATTTCTCTGAAAGATTCTCTATTATGAGAAAGCCTACATGTTTCCTATCTCCCTAATGTCTCTTGTGGACAGCGTTATTATACAAATTGGAAGGAAAAATTATAATAGTTTATTTTGATCTATCTTATTTCCCTATTAGACTTATGAACGGTTCTTTAGAATTTCCAATCCCTTTCTGTAAACTCGATGGCTGATGTTACTAATTATGACACACTGGTCCCCAGAAGATCCCAATCACATCCTGGATCCTGGTGTACTGAAAGATATACATCAGTGTGATAATCAGTCATTAAAATCTAGTATTTTAAACCAGGAAGTCCTGATGTGCTCTATGAAAGAAGTAGGTGTTATTCTTTTCATTTTGCAGAGCTATCAATATTTTGTAGCTTTCAGATCTGATGTACTTAATGTTATTTTAAGGTAGTTTATCATTCATAATGAAGTGATTTTTTTTAAAAACAAGTAAATTTTTAAAGTGTCCAGCAGATGTTATTAGGTTGTCTTCCATCTAGCTCATCAGTAGGGTTCAAACCTTTTTATCCAATATAAGAATTTCTAATCATTAGACTAATAGAGTAACTCATAGCAGATCATTACCCACAAAAGCAGGGGACATTTTTTATTGGGTCTCACAGTTAGTTAACAGTTAAAGATGAGACTGGGAATTTGATGTCCACTCCAAATTGTGAGGGAGATGCTTCTTGTGTACAAACCTGGCTGCTTCCCCATCTCAGTGTGCCCCAGTTCCTCCTTTTTACATTTTATCTTGCACTGGTCTCTCTGTTCCTTATAAAGCATATCCTACTCTTAGCTGCTTGATTCTCTGTCCCCATCCAAACCCTTTAATCCCAACCTATGTGCCAAGCTCTTTGTCCAGCCTGTCCCAATGTTCTTTGCCCCATTATCGCCAGATCTTTTACCTCGTCCAAAGTTGGCTTTCCTGGTTGCTAAAAGATCTAATATGTGCCTCCAATACATTTCTTGTTCCTCGGATTAATAATTATTTGCACCCATGTGCCGGCACTTGTTTACCCTTTTCATTCAATTTTAGTCACTTGCTTCTTGTGGTGTTGGGACACAGCATGAAAGTTGCTGGAGAACCTGTACAGCTGCACTTGCCAAGGAATTTAGCTGCTAAAACTAAAAAAACTCTATTTAAATTTTCAAACATCCATCAACAGAGTAAGGTTTGATAGACTAGTGTTAAATTTTCCTTTTCCTTCATCAAAACACTTGAGTTTAAGGAGAATCTTTCATGTCTCCCTATGTTTGTCTTTGTCTCATGTTTCTAGCATCAGCCAGGCAAGAGAAAATAGCCTCATCTTCTGCTGGTAGTGGTTCACTGTCTTCAGGTGAGAGATCTCAGTGATGTTACTTGATGTGAAGTTAAATGTGCTGCATGGTTTAAACCTGCTGAAGATCTGGCTCTCTGTTTCTTTGGGAGTTGAGTACAACTCACATTCCATGTGGAATAGTATGTATCTTCCTAGGCAGAAAGAAACTGAAGATACTCATCATATTGGAGAAGGGAAAAAGTGTGATGATAACGTCCAGTTTTTGTATTTAAAATATGAAAGTGTAAGGTAGCAATATGTTCTTTTCCCTGCACAAAGCTCTATTTGTGTGCTAGTGATCGTAACAATAGGAGACACGCTATCAATATCGCTATCCCAAAGTGATATGTGTCACTGCTTGAATTCCTGGCACTTAGAACCAGCAGGTTCCATTTTTTTCTGGCAAGCACAGGTTAATTGGGGAAGTAAGGGAGCTTTAATCCCCACATTAGCACAGCTAGCGTGGCACATGCTTCCACATCACGTTATCAAGCTGTGTTGTTCCCTGCTGTAGTTAAAGAAAACTTCAGAAGTCTGAGATACTTTTTGATCCCTCATTTCTGAATAGTTTCCCATACTTTAATTCCTTTAGTATTCTTCCCTGTAAAAATTTATTTCCATATTTTTAGGAACTTCCTTTTCTTTCTGGAGCCTTGTCTGCGTATGCATTTTATATATGCAAAGACTGTTCTATCCAGAAGCACTATGTTTACGAAGTACTCACTGAAGTTGAGCAAACTTCTTGTGATCTCTTGAGGAACTAGGACACTGATTTTTGCATTGAAGAAATCACAAGACATCAGTTGGATTTAATTATCTTTTTTTAAAATTAATAAAGTAACAACAGTAGAAAATACTGTAATATGTTCATAAGTAGTAAAAGCTGTGCTTGTTCTGTTACATTATTAAATCTTATTCATAGCGGAAATTCTATTATTACCTGAGTAGAAAAGTGTCTTTTGCAAATCCGGGATTTCTCTGTGTTAAAAGAAGATTCTGTCTCTTCCTAGATGTGTAGTCAGAAGACAATGAAAAGTCACACAGCTAGCAACCTTTGGGTTTTGCCTGCCTCTCACCACACGGATTCTTCCTTACCCCTGTTAGATGAAGATATAAAGAAAGGTGAGTCGCAGAAGCCCGTCTGGGTACTGTTGCCAGGCTCCAGGTGTATGCTACATAATCCGTGTTGTTTGCTCTTTGTAGCAGGTATCTGGTAATCAAATTTTCCATCACCTCAAAACTTTTAAGAATTGTCTTCTCAAACACTGCAAAGGGTAGAGATCAACTTCAGACTACTTGCTTCGTGTGGCAGCTAACCTTAGGAGATAGCATGCTATTTTCAGCGTCATCCTTCCTAATTAACTGATATTGTAATTCACAGAGTTCAGTTGCTACTGGAAAGAAGAATTGTGTATGACGGAGGATTCTTGTGTGACCAAATAAAATGATCAAGATAAAGAGTCATGATTAATCTCTGGTTATTAATCATTCAATTTTAATTAGTCCTGAGCTTGGGCTATTTTAGCAATCGGTCCATAGTCATAATTACATTGTTTACATAATTACAAAGATTATCTTTCTTGAGTATTCTCATTAAAAAAATACCTGCTGCTTTTCTAGTTTGGATTTGGAATTGAAAGAACTTTGGTCTACCTTTGTTTAATTCTTTCATTATCGTTACTTTTTTTTTTCTTTCATTACTGGAATGTATATGAATTGTTCATTAATGTCATATTCTCATAGGTATTCTGAGCCTAACTGAACGAAGGCTTATCCCTCCAGCAGCAAAGATAACTCTCCAGACACCTCCTGTTGTATCCAAAGCAGCTCCTCTCCATGAATTTCACAGGCAGCACAAGAAGTCAACTGTAGGTGAGTACAAATGATTGATTACTACCATGAGTTGCATCTCCAACGTCACTTTCAGCCCATTGTTTTGTCTCTCAAGGAAAAAGCTAGCAAGTACTGAATCAAATTCTTAAAAATACTGAGTGCATAAAGATGCACATGAGCATTCTGTGTCTTTCAATTGAATGGGAATCGTATTTCGTACGCCCTGTGAGGATTTGGTCACTGTTCATTTCTGAAACTTTTTTTAGGTTCTTACCTGCATGTTTCAGATTTTAAGTGCATGAATCTAATATCTGACCATCAGAGTTATAGTGAAGCCAGTGATACTGCAAGTGATTGTAAACATGACTTACAACATCTGATCAAGCCTCTGTTTTGCCAGTGTGATGAGATGAATGGCTCTTCATAAAGGAACGTACTCAGGGTAACAGGGTTCTGATCTACTACAAAGAATGCTCAAAACTGTTGTTGCTACAGCTGCTTGTGGCATGTGACAAACCTACCGTCAAAGTGAAAAGGAGCATGAGCAAAATGAGGAGTGGGCATAGTAGCAATCCCTATAAATTTCCAAGTTTTCCTAATGAAACGTAGTAGTTGGAAAGCTAAAAATATATATGGAGTAAATGGAGTATAAGTGATAATATTTTGATGTTCTTATGCTGTATTACTACTAGCTGGCTTGTTATGAATTTCAGAACATTATAAGTTAAAGCTGTGATACCTTTTTCCTTAACATAATTTCAGTCTTCATGATAGTAACCTGTCACTGCTTGGTTAGGCTTAAGGCCAGTCAGTGACATTCCTACATGGCTTTTGGTGACGTGTCCTGAAAATTGTAACCTGCTTGCACATGAGAGCAAACTGAGGCATGCCAGTACCTACTAGTATATGGTGAAATATCACTGTGAGGCTGTTGTTGTGCTCGTTTAGCAATGAAACTTGTGAATATTTATTTATTTGTTTGGTACAGGAGAGATTAGTACTAGGGTGGACCCTGAGAACACCGACACCTCCACCTTGCCAAACTCAAAGGAAGCAATTGATGGCCCAGATTCCTCTAGCCAAGGTAGTACTGCACAACCTCTATCCAGCAGCTCCGTGGTTTTGGCAAGAAAATCAAAGCCAGCGTGGACATATCCAGCTCAACAGCTGGAGTCGGAGTTGCAGACTCCCTCTCAGACACAGGTATTTAGACAGTGAGGATAATGAAAGTTTTATCCATGTTTTTAATACTGTCTTCAGCAGAGTTGTTTTAGGAACTGACAGTGAATTAGTGAATTGGTACAGGAGGGTTTGAACCAAAGCCAGTAAATAGCAAATGTTGAAGTAAGTCAGAAATGCTTCCTATATTGCCTATTCTTCTTCCTCAAATGTATCTACCTTTTCACTGAAATTTCGAAAATCCATCTAGAAAGGATCTTACGAGGTTACCTAGACCTTCAGGCAGAATTACCTATGCTTGTAATAATGTGGACAGATGTTTTTCTAACCTGTTCTGAAAACTTCCGGTGATAGCGGCTCCACAGTCTCCCTAGGCCATCTGTTCCAGTGCTTAACTAACTATCTTTACTGTTATAAAAGAGTTTTGTAATGTCTCATCTAAATCTCCCTCATTGCAGTTAAGCAAATGTAGTGTTTCCCTTTATATTTGTAGAAAACTATAGGGGAGTTTGACCTTGACTGTTTAATGCTTGCTGATTATTCTTGATTCCCATGCAAAAGGGATGTTTTTATTTATTTATTTATTTTTACTCCTAAGTATCACGTTCCATAGGACACTGTCTGGAGTGTTGCTTGATCTTCCCAGACTTGTTGACTTGTGTGCTATTGAGATCTTTATTTGTAAGTGAACACAAGAAATGGAAGTCAGTGAGTTCCTAATGTAATTAATAATAATTATTTAAAAATAGTGAATTTAGATTGACAATCCGAGCTAATGCATTGCTGGCTAAAGTTGCCAGCAAATAGGAAGTTCTGTAAAGATGCAGGAACATTTCTGTGTCAA
>CM021774.1:19937270-20049745 GCA_011076525.1 Nettapus auritus
GTACAGATCAACTCAAGTAGTGGCTCTTTGAATCAAAATAGGAGCTTTTGCTTCTGGCAAATGCAAATTTATTTGAAATGGTTTGTGCGCTTGAGACCAAATGCAGAAGCTCTAAATATTAGTGACACATAAACCAAGAGTACGTTGCAAAGCAGAAATATCGGCCCAGGTTATGGTTGTACTGGGACATTGGGAATACGATCACAGTTTATGCAATTCATTTACGGCAGAATTTTGTTTAAACTGTGAGGAATGGAATATTACACCTCTGCCTTTAATAAGCATTGTCAGGTACCCAGCCACGCAAGTGCAAAGCATTCCAAACGTGTCAGGTGTGAGGATTAACGTGGTTCACGATGTCTGTTGGAAGGTGAATGATTAATGAGAGGTGAATATTCCTCTCAGTGAATCTAATAGGGTCTTGGCAGTGGAAACTAGTATATTGTGAATTAATATTTTATTAATCCATCGTAGAAAAGTTCACGTGGTAGTTGATATGATGCTGTAGTTTATCTGCACAACCATAGCAAAGCACAAGTTTTAATTTTTGTACTATTGCTTCTCTAACTATTATTCCCTTCAAATTATTTCTGATTTTCCAAGCAATCCTTGCACGTTATTTTTCTGCCCAGTTCCTTCAAAAGGAAGCTGTTTTCATGAGGGCAGTTTAATGTAAGGAAATCAGCTACTTTCTGAGCTTGAAATTTAAATGTTTTGAAATTAAGCAACACTGGTAATGACTTAAAGATGATCCCCATCTTAGAGAACCTCGAGACTGAAATTTAAATAATCAGAGCAAGCTTTTTCAGATTATTGTAACTTAATTTTAGAGTGGCAAAAACGTTGATATCTTTTACATTGATGCAATTCTGCAGGTGCATAGTACCATTGTGCTAATACATATGTTGATTTTACAAGAAATTATTACAAATGAATCTGGTGATTTACATTTCTCCATATTTGTTTTGTTTTCCTGTGTGCAATATGGTGTTGGCACATCACCTTAGAATGCTCATTACTTCTAATAATTATCCTTGCAGTAAAAAACAGGTGGCTTCACGTGAAAGATCCCGTTATCATCTCCCAAAAGGAAAGCAGTGAGATTCTTAGGAAGTTTTAGTCAAACGAAGTTTTTCATAAATGATTGGTCACGTGCAGATACATGGGAATATTGTAAGGGTCTTGTGACTGGATCTTCAGATTTCATGCCACGTACTGAGTGTTAGGCTGAACTTCCAGATTGATTTAATCACTGCTCGCAACGAGCAACTCGCATTGTGTGGTTGTGCGTGTTTGTATGTACATACTGATTCATTTAGAATTAACTTAATTTAAAAATTACAGGATTAGAGATTATAGTCACAGTGGTCATGTCATTTGCAGCAGTCTTTTCAAATGCAAGTATGCAATCAGTTGGAAGTCTGACCTCCAAATAGATTATCCTAGCTCAGACAGGCTGCCACTCATTCATCCTCTGCAACAAAGTGATCAGGTATCACTGAGACATCTTCTTAATGAAGTGTTTTTGTTGCCTTTTATCTGTGTGAAGGACAAAATGTACTGCTCTACCGGGATTCTTGCTTAATGATGGTGTCATTTTTTTCAGTGTTTAAAAAAAAATCCAAACGCATAGAAGATGAGCAAAATACTCAGATGTGGCCACACATTTAAATTATAAACCTCTATAGGTCTGTAGTGTCTTTATTTAAAATCTCATGACACAAAAACATGATGTTACATCAGTTCATTAGTAAAATTAAATTTATAAAGATTATGTTATTTATGCAATGCCATGCTTAGGATTTGATACAGCTTTTTAATATAAAACTTGGATTTCTTTTAAATAGATGTCAGGGCTTTTTTAATACATTTTGTGGGGCTTGACTTCACTTGTTTTCCAGGATATTCCCAGTGCATTCGTGAACACATTCCTGATTTTGCTCTTCAACAGAATTTACAGATGGGAAGACTGTGTGACATACTGGGTATGTTACGAGCTGTCGGCTGCCTGTATCTTGATTGGTATTTGCTCGTGCTTGTGAGTAAAAGAGAATGAAGGGTGAGGACTTTCCTTTTGTATTAATATTAAATATAGAGAACATATAAATTATAAATTCAGAAGCAATTATGCCATTTTCTCCTGTCCAAGTTATTCATAAGAACATCACACTGATTTTTCTGACTCCGTGATAATGTAAAGCAGCCTCATCCTGTGGCATGCTGAGCACCACAAACGAGCAAAAGTGCTTAGTGTTCTACAAAATTAGGTTGCTAATTCCACCAGTGTTCATTCAAGCTCATAGAGAGAGAAAGATATGCTAGAAATGAACAAGCCCTTATTTAAACCAATTTTTTTTTAATTAGCAAATGAGGTAAGAGACATGCATTAAAAAGTTTTCCTAGAACAACAGTCCTCTTTTAAGCAAAGCAATGAAGAATATTATTTGTCAATGACCAACTTCATTGGCTCCCCGGAATGACATACTTTACATGATTCATATATATTTCAGTATCATTATTATTTTATAAATGCCATTTAGTAAGTTTCTAACAAAAATATATTGGATGCAGAAATTTACAGTTGCCTAAAATAATAATGTAATTGCCTTTATATATTATCTAGACACTAATACTGTTTTTCCACAGTACAGTTTTATTTATTTATTTATTCATTCATTTTGTCTCTGAAATGATACTTAGAAACTTAAAGGTACAAAGTCAACACATTATATGGGCAATCTTTCTTACTTGAAAATCTGTGAACGTGAAAATTGGTTTCACTCTAAAACGTAAAGTAGACCATGAGTAAGATGCACACTAGTTAATTATTAACTAAAATATTAACTAGATCAGATGCCTTACCTGTGCCTGGCAGAAGAGCACTGACATTTACCACATTGGTTTTCTTTTTCTTTACTATACCAGAGGATTTCCTTGCTTGATGTGGCTTGCTGTTCACTAATCTGTCTCTGAAACCCCACTGCATCCGAAGCAGACTCGTGTATCTCTTTACAGGGCAGAGCTAAGAGTAGTAAAATCTGTTGCAGCATTTTGTTCACCAAATGCACTTGAACTTGTCAATTTTTGTCAGTGCAATACTTTCAGCATGTAGATAACATGGGGAAGTAGGTTTCTTTTGTAACCAGGCTGGTAAATTTTCAGACTGATTTTGTAAGTCTGAATAAATCCATAAAAGAGTTTTGACTAACAGTTCTAGTGAGCTGTTCTTTTAAATATCTTTTAAAGTTATATGGTAATGAACTGTGTTAGGTAAAGGCTCTACCAGTACTCAGATGTAGGGCTGACTGTCGGATGCTGTACTACTTTAATGCTTCAGTTGAGACTCTGGCCTTATATTTTTAATGCTGCCTGTAGCAGTATGGCAAAACAAAAGTGAACGAGTGGGAAATCTTATTCCTTTATAACGATAGGTTCAGGGTTTCCTTAGTCCAATAGTTAATTCACATGTAAGAGCAGTTGTCCCTGGCACTTTCAGGGCTCTTGTTTCTGTGCCTAGTAAAGACAATGAAAGACTTCCTGCTGATTTCAGCAGGAGCTGGATAAAAATCTAGGAGTGCTTTTTGGCAGCATACCCTATCAACGGTACAAGACAGTTAGTTCATTAACTCACCTATTAATATTTTAGAAGATCACAGTGGTTAAAATTTTCCGAAATGGCATATATTAAAGACCTTCACTTTCTCACCTTAGTGTTTGTGTACACACAGTCTTTCAGACCAAGTTGTTTTACATGCAGAAAACAGATTTTCACGCAGTGGTATTTAACTAGCTAATCTGCACACTCACATGCTCAACAATAGTTATTAATGGTATCCTACCGTGAGCCTTTATTTGGACAGGACAAGAATAGGAGCAGGCCGTGCAAAATCCAGGCAGCGTATGAAATTGCGATTTCATCAGCTTTCTAAACTTAATAGCTCAGTTTTATAATTTACTGAACGTAATGGGATATATTTTTAAAGCAGTGTACAATTCCCATGGATGTTAATGTGAGTCGCGTAGATAAATCCCCCTGCAAGACTTTCAAAATTCTGCCCCTAATATGTTCTGCAGATTGAATTCTGAAAACTAGCTATTTCTTTGGGTTGCTGACCTGTCTTCAAAGAAATGCTGAAGCACAGAAAAAGCAGTTAAACCACTAAGACTGGGGAATTAAAGATCCGGGTTTTATTTCCAGTGCCTTTTTTTTTAGGGAAGCTGTCTGTTAGCAAATGTTCAGGAATCATCAGAGTGCTGTTGTGAATGGAGTCTACCTTTCTCCCAGTAATGAACATTGTGCCCCTTTGTTTTAGATGCCAACGTGGACGTCATCTACATCTGCCCCCTTCATCTGAGTGAGGAGTTACTGCAGTATTACAATAAACTCCTGGGTCTGCAGGCAGCTGTTAGATCTGGGAACCCTGAGGACATGGGTGACCTGCAGGACAGGTTCAAAATTCTCACCCCCGAAGCTATAAACAGCTTCCCTGTGAGTTTGTCTTCTAATTACTACAGCTTGAGGGATGCAGTAAAATTAAATTGGAAATTTTATAACTTGTAACGCTCTGGTACACATCAGTGAAATATTATTGCAAGTTTAAGGGCTTTACTGATTAGACTACTAGTTAGAGCATTGGAAATAAATATGCTGGTTTAGCTTTATGGACTTAGTTGAGATTGTCCTATATTGGCTGTTTGTAGACCACTGTTCATTCTTACTATATGCTTGGGACTGTGAACTTGATAGATTTATATCTGTAAGCAAATCACAGCAATAAACCATTCTTATTACTCAAACTTTATCTCTGGGTAGCCCGGCATCCAATCATCCATGTGTTGGTAGTGTTTCTTGCAATTAAACCCAACTTAGAACCTTGTAAAGAACAGAACTTAAAACTATTTAGGTTAGATAATATAGAAACATGATTTCCAAACCTGCCAAGTCATTTTTAAATCCACGTGCTGGGACATCATCTAAAAAGAGACCTTAACTATTGTATGCTACATACAGTGCTTTTGATAACACTGCAATGCAGTGAAGCTCCTTTACAGTGAAAAATAATTTTATATTGTAAATATTAAGTTCACAGTATCTTAGCGAAGATTTGATTTGTGTAAAATTTTGTGATACATTTATATCTCTAGTGTCTATACTTGAAGCCCCCACTCTTGGAATATTTCTGCTGAAATTTTCCAAACAAAGCTTATTTTCCAGGTGAGGAGCAAGCAACCCTGTGAAAATTGATGCTGCTGCTATGATTTACTGGGAAATGTTTGTATGCTTTGATACAGGGAGATAATTTTAGTTGCAGGGGCTGCATGGTTCTTTCGTGGATATGGATTGTACCCCCTACCCAGTTTCAGAATACTGAGAAGTATGTTAGTGCCATCAGTACGAATGGGAAATTGCAATATCTCTTCGTGTGAAAGAAGCTGTGCTCGTAACTGAATCTAGTCACCCGTTGGCCTCAGTGACCGTGAGTTTAGCTGTCATTCTGTCTGTGGAAGGGTTAGAATTTTACAGGTTCTTTTGGGGCATCTTTCTTCTGGATTACTCTGTAAAACCTTTTGTTGTACCAGTGTATCTGAAATTACTCCTGAAGCATGAACAACTGTCTTGAAGGCCACCTTAGCTGGCTACTTTGAGTGATTCCAGAAGCAAAGGTCAACCTTGACCAGCTTGCTAGTTGTTTTGGTAGAATGGGATGGAAGGAAAATCTATGGAAAAGAAAACCAGACACAGAGCCCTGCAACACTCCTTGGTGGCTGCAGAGGGGAGACAGAGAGACTGCGAGAAAGAGGTGTCCGCGTACCTGTGTCCTTTAGTCTCTAGTTATGAGAACGATCTCGGTGACTCTGTGCAGCCAGGTGCAACATTACACTCTGCTGATCCTCAACTAGCAGCCAATGCCAAGTGGGGCAGTGGTAGCTTTGCTCATCGTTGTGAAGTTGATGCCACATTCAACTTCTCTGATCTTGAGAAGTTTAAAAAAGAAAAAATCGACAGGCTTAAGAAGCAAGAACTACATTTTGGCTAATCCATCAACCATTATTCCAGTGTGTTGTGCTGGAATTCTGGGGATTCCTCAGTCCTCCTGCTTTTACCTGCTTTTGCTCACCCTACCATATATCAGGGCAGCCATACCACTCTCAAAGCAGGAATGAACTAGCTTTTACAGCCTGTTTCTTGCACTCCTTAATTAACTGTAAAATCTATTATTGAGAGACACAAAACAGATCTTGTCCCCATGGCCCCAGGGAGCAAGTGACCGGGGCTGGAAATTGATCCTGTTCTCGACATGGCAGAACTCTGCCACGAGACCAACAGAACGGGCCATCTCCGTGCTTTTGTACCTGTGCTCAAGAGAAAAGAAACAACCGAATCAGAACATTCAGAGTCCCTGTTTTAAAACTGGCAGAAGGAAAAATAAATAAATAAATAAATAAAAACTCCAGGAAATGTGCTTGTTGTTCTCTTTGCCCTTATACTTGTGTGACTCCCTTTTTCCTACTAGAAGTTTGAAAATTGTCTCATTTCTCTGACCTAGAGACATATCTCCCCTTCTGCTTGCAGTACGTCTGGCTCCTTTACAGGGAGAGTTGGGCACTGGGGGTACAAGAAAGGGTACTTTTTTTACTTTTTTGGGTACTTTTTGGTACAAGAAAGCACTAAGCAAGTGACAAAAGGGATTCCTTCTGTCCACTTCTGGGGGTTCCCCCATCATCCCCATCCAAGGAGTTGGAATTAGGATTTATAATTCAGTCCATGTGAAGGAGCATCCAGAACTTTGAAGGAAAATACGCTCAATAGGTTTCTCAGTCCTGCATATCCCTAAGAAAATCTAGTATTTAGGCTACCCTGGAAAGGAATACTTGGGCCTTAATTAGATAAAATCTCAATGTAAAGAAGTTTTCCTTGTTATGATTTGTTCATGGCAATCTTTTGCAATGGATGTCTGATGTACTGGACGTCCATTCCCATCCATCTCAACCTCAGTGCACCTCTGTACCTTTGCAAAGATAATTGGGTGGTCTGCAAGTGACAGACAGGATACGTTGCAGCAAAGACTTGCAAGGTTTCACCTGCCACAACTGATATTCTTATATTAAATTTAGGGCTGTCATGAGCAACTTGTTCAGCAACAGAGATTTTCTTTTTTAGAAGAAATGAAAAATTCCTTACAAAAAGTTGAAAACCTTATACTGTAAAAAATAATAATAATAAAAAAACCTCTTACCTTGAGTACCTTGCAGTTGCGTTTACAGTAGCTATCAGAACTACTGTATAATGGGAATGTATATCCCTGGTAATTTAGTGTGATCAGTGAAAGCTTTTGTAAATCAAAGTGTTTTATTCTCCGAGAATTGCTTAAAATACTGCTGGACTGTATGGTGAAATACATTCTCTGCTATAGGGGTTTTTCTTCATTTTTGTATTGATTTTTAGGTGCTTTAGAGTTAAACCATGCCAGAAGTGTTGCTGAGATGAATCACTATTATCCAAAGGCCACCAGCCTCTCTGCCGACTGACAGAAGGATAATTCCGTATGGATCAAATAAATACAGATGTGTAGTAATTAGTTCTATTCCCAGTGAGCCCATTTCCAGCACACTAAAGATGTGCACGATTATGGAGCCTCACCCCAACAGCTTTTATCAATTTAAACTGCTAAGCTACAGGATAGGTCATAACCCAGCCTGCTATTAATAATGTATTTATTGTGTGCAATATTATAAATTAGGCTCATGGAATAGAACACCTTTTAACAAGAATAATGTTATCTTTATACAGAAGCATCACATGTGCCTAGCCACTCAGCTGAAGTACAGTCCCAAGACGATCAAAAGAATAAAAATCCTTACCCAGAGCAGAGATGCCTACATTATTGGAGGGGTTCCCCACAAAGATGATTTAGCAGTGGCTGACATGTTAAATGTGCCTATATTAGGCTCAGTGCCAGAAGTGGCTCATCTCTATAGTACCAAGTCTGGAAGTAAACGAATTTTTGCCAGTGCTTGTGTGCCAACCCCTCCTGGAGAATCTGACATCTACAACAACGAGCAGGTAAGCAGGATGTGCTCTGGGTGGTGTCAACATGCAGGTGCCTCTTTTCACTTGAAAGGATGCAAACTTTGTACCATTGCAATGGCTGCATTGATTAGACCCTAACTAGGTTTGATTAAATCGTGGATGAGGTTGGGCTCTTTTTCAGCTGAATCTCACCAATTAAATGCAATTCATATCACAGTCAGGAAGCAATACAATTGTTCTCATGTTCTTCACATTCTGTCTTAAGAATATATAAGCCCTTTTAGGTCAGTTATTTCAAACAGCTTGTGTTGCTGCTCCATGGATGAAGTCATGGCCTTAATGAAATTAAATAGTTTTACCGGTGACTGAAAAGAGAACAGGGATTTCTGGAAGCAAAGTATTTGATGAAGGGAAAACTTCTTCCACTTAGGAAGCCAGCCATTCAGTTTGAGGTTCACTGAGCATATCTACAGCTGAAGTTTTACCTTGTCTCTGGCTTATCATTGCTAAATTTGATGATCTTGTCAGCATGACAAGACAAAATATTGCTAAACTAAAATTACAAGGCACATGACTTTTCTATAGCGTATTCAGTTGACACATTTATTTTGCATTCTGTGCCTCAGTATTTCATTCTAAAAGCTGAGATTGCAATATGTTATTGTATGTCTAAATACAATCTGTACTGACTTTTATCATTTTTATGGAGGTAATTGGTGCCATTGTTCATAGGTATTTTTTCTTAGCTTTTTCACGTTGCTTTTCTTTTTATTAATCACATTTAACACGGAAAACAACCTAAGCTACACAAATACATTGCAACTACTATAGCAGATGAAATAAATATGTGATCAATGACCTGTAAAACCACTGTTTGATTTATTGTTAAATAACTAACTTAAGTGAATCTAATACTTTTGATTCATACTACAGTGTTATGGAAGTTCTACTTCTGCTGTTTGCGTGTATGAAATATTGACATTTTAGGTTAAATAATCAAAGCAAGGTGGCACTATGTTAAAGCACAATTCAATTTTCACTTAAAGATAGCACATAATTCTTTATGATTGCTACAGTCCTTACAGTATTATTGATCCTTTTCATTACTGTAGGGGAGTCATCAAGAAAAACACATTTATAGGATTCTCAAAAGCCACAAATAATAGCATCTGAAACACACATGTAATTGTATTTGAGGTCAGTGGAAAAAAATACGGAAAAAAAAAAAAATCTCCCAAAAATTGTTATGTAAAAATACCTTCTAGCTATTGCAAAAAGATCTGATAATACTGTTACTGGGTTCAAAGGCATCTGCAGTTTCTATGAAGCTAATTGCATCCTACACCAGCTGGGCAAAAGGCATTTGAAGCCCATTTAAATCTGTGTACATATACAAATAAATAATTAGCATTTTTATAAAGCCTGCCTGGTAGCTCCTTCCTATATTTATAACCATATAATGTACTCTCCAGTAGGAAAATTCCACAGATGTTTGGCTGGTGTTGGAATCTGGCACAACTGTTCTCGGATTTTGCAAATAGGGTAGTCCATCCCATGATATTCCCTGTCAAAATCGTTTATTTAGCTGTATGTACTGATTATCCAAAACCTAAGATTCTGATGTGACAAAAAGGCCTGGACAAACAAATTCTTTTTTTGCAGAAAACAGACTTGCTGTTTCGTAATCTGCCTGAGTGGACACAAGTACTGGATGAAGGCCGTAAATTCTTCATCAAAAAAAATGTTCAGTGTTGCTTTCGCTAAGTGTCCAAGATAACTGCAAAAAGACAAGTATCTCTAAGAAACAGAAACCGTAGTTAGGTTTCAAGTCCAAATATTTGAGAAAGGGGAGTCCAAATCAAGGAATAATTTGATATTGTCCTAATACAAAATATCTTGTGTCCTTGCTCCACAGATGATCAGTATTCTCAGTCAGCTGATCGTTGACAACATGGAAGTGCGGCGCTGGTTGTTCAAAGTGAATGATGAATCTGGAGGAAATGGCACTGCCTACTGTGATATTATCCTGCATTTGAAATGCTACCACTGGGTTCAGAAGGAGCGTCAGAAACACAGCCCTGAGATATGGAGTAAGAAGTGGGCACATGTAAGTAATAAAGGGACATGGTGTCTTGTCTGCTGGCCTGGCTCCGTCCTAGTCTGCTGGGGTTGTTCCTCACAGCAAGTCTTTTCTCTAAGCTTTTGTTTGAAGACATAGATAAACATTGATGGTACAGAGTCCAGAGCAGCTTGTACAAAGTAGTAGGTAACAGTAATTCAAAATAATAATAATTAAATATCCCAAAATGTGAGCAAATGTCTGATATCCAACTGTGGAATAAGCTGGGCACAGAACATTTAATTACATAGAGTTTTTTATCCAAAGCGAGGACATGTAGAAATGAAAGTCTATCAGTGGTAGAGTGTTACAGCTACATAGAAACATCGGAATTACTGGAACAAAACTGTTGGACTAATATAGTGAACAACGCTAATCAATTTGAAACCACACACAAACTACTTACTTTTTAAGCTGGCTTCCTAGGGATTATTTTTTTCTGTATTTTTTTCCTCACTAATAACTTTTAAACCTGTTAGTGATTCTCATCTGTATAAGACAGAACACTTGAAGTATCAGAGATCATCAGGCTCCTGCATGTTTCATTACAGTGGGTGTTTAGGAAAGGAGAGAGAGATCCTATAAATATTTAACGGAGGGAAACAATATAGCATGAACTCTTGCACTAGTGGATTCATAAGAATCCATACGCTTGAGAGAGATTGCAAGATGATACATCTCAACCGCAGAAAAATCCATCTGAAACTAGAGTTCATCAGTTCTGGTGTTTGGAGAACTATTTGTTCTTTAAATATTCATTGGTATTTAAATGTGTTAATTTCAATAAGCATTTAATATTTCTGTATATGGCGCCACACTCATTCCTAATGTAATGGTTTTAAAGCCAGAAGGAATGTATCCAGAAAGAATTGTTTAATTTACATAAACTACTCATTATAGCTCTCTTGATTTTTCTTTTAATTCAATCAAAACTGTTTTGGAATTTTTCTTTGATTGAATTATATTGTATATTAAAATTTCAAATTGGGCTGATTAGAGTTCTGTTGCATTTGACAACTACAAAATAATTCCACGTTATGAAATGGAGCTTATCATATAAAACTGAAGCACTGATTTCATCAGTCTGCTGAGGATCCCTGTGTACAAGTCAATCAGTACGAAGCAGAGCATTGCAGAGCTGCCCCAGTGGAAGCATTGTCTGGCCACTGAGCTTTCTGGGACATGAAGCTAGGAGAACATACCTAGATCCTGCTCCCACCGTCAGAGCTGGGGGCAGAAGACATGATAAAATGGATTTTCACCAGGTCTAGTTTTTTGCTGGTATAAATTCCCTATACAGGTGTTACTACCTAGAGTTAGTGCTCCTGTTTCTGTGCCTTTTTAATTATTCCGTGGCTAAGTGACTCTGAATGAAGGGACATAGTGATAACTAGCTTTCTCTGTTTTCCCTTTCATACTGTGATTATGTTAGGCTTTGATGTAGCCAGGAACCAATCCTTTAGAAGCCCTCAAACACAACCATTTATTGAAAGTTGGAAAATATGTATGGAATGATGCATTTGATCTAACTTCCTAGAGTCAGGAGGAAAGCTTCCATAAATCCAGACCAATATTAAAGTGAACGTTGGCACAGTGAAACTTGCTGCAGTTTCGAACGTCTTGTTTGAATATGTGTGTTCAAATTTTTCTGCCTTCTGAGTTTAGCCCCCTTTTGTAAAACAGGAGACCTTTTTTATATATAATGAATTGCAGTTTCCACCGAGTATTACCGTTGAGAGCAGAGGATTAAAATCATCCTTTGTTAAGGAATACCACTGTAATGATGCACATTTAAACATCAAAGCATTAGTTTATGAGCACAGGCATGCTTTAATGTCCTATTACAGTATGTAGACCTGTTTCTTTCGATAATGAAGACATTGTGTCATCGGCATAGGCTGCCACATACAAAACGTATGCTGGCAGGTTATTAAAAAATTCAGCTTCTTGATGAAAGACTATCCTGCAGGCTAAGAGTACAGTGAAAAGACTCCATTCTGGTAGAATTATTAGAAATGAGAATATGACTGTAAGCACTAAATTATGTTAATACTTACAAATAGCATCATTTGCATAGCAGTTTAAGACACGATACCCAGATTTTCCTCATTGGTATGTGGTAGATAAGAGATTAAAAACAATGTAGTTTTGGGGTTTGAATTGTGTAAAAATCTATTCCGCCTAAAAATGAGACTGATTTTAGGTTCCTCATTTCAAAAATAGCATTGGGCAAACAAAAATGCAGGACAAGATTACTGATGTATTTTACCTTGCTAACTTAATGCAGCTGAGTTATCTGAACAATTATTCCGCAACTCGTAAGGGATAGAATTTACAAACTCTGCTGAACGTCTCTGCAAGGCCTTCATCCTACTGTGCACTGCTTAAGTCTGCCAGTTTATAAAAAATTTCATCCTGAGGCCCAGATTCTAATGATATTCAGTATCAAGAGAACTGCTGACACCATAAATGCTCATTTGGCAGTTTGAGGCCATTTGTAAAGACATTTGTTTTCGTACTGTTACCTGAGCATCTATTTGTGGCTGTGGTCAGAGGTAAGATTTGTGGCTAAGCAGACCTTACACAGCCCTGCTTTATGTGAGCTGGTGGAAAGATGCCCAGATGCCCACTTGGGATTCAAGCAGTAAAGAACAGCGGAGAAGCAGCCTACCACGTATGTTATTTGAGGTATTTTATTTGTTTTGGAATAGACACAAGGCTGTCAAAATCTGCAGTGTCTCCTGGTCTTCGACTTGAACTCACAACACTCTCAGTCCTCTTGCCTGTTAGAGGGAGGATAACGTTGCCTCTTTTGTTCTTCTAGCAGCCCTCACATAAAATAATACAGGACTGTGCAGAGATCCCACCGTGTTGTGTAACTATACATGTGTAAACAGTAGCTAAATCACGAGGTTAGATTAATAGTCAAATTAATTTCAGAATTAACTTTTATTACACTGCAACTCTTAATTAACCACCAGGACCAGCAACATGTGGCAAGTTTGCATAGCAGCAAGGCTAAAATAAGAAGATCAGGCTGAAAACAAAAGGAGGGATATATGGGGATAAAGAGGAAAAGAGCCAAAATACAAGAATAGAACAAGACAGAAAATGAAGCAACAAATATTCTCTTGAATAAGCTATTGTAATTGGCCATGGCTACACAGCCGTTTCAAAACTCTTCATTAAATATCTGTTGTAGAAGAAAAAAAGCTATTTAATGTGCTTGGGCAGCCTAGTGTTTTAAATGTTAGAGAGTTTGAATCTCGTTGTCTCCATTTGTGTTGCAGTATTTTGTCATGGTTCCTTTTCTTTATAGACCGTATCTTGGTTAATTCACTAAAATGTGTAATAGGAAATCAAAATCTTTTCAAAAGGTGATAAATCCAGAAAACCCAACTTTCAGTCTGAGTTGCATGAAGCAATATTCAGATGCTGGTTTCAGGATTGTGCATTGATTGCTTTTGGAAAATTGCAATTTCAAAGGCCAAGATAAAGTGCTATGAAATGCTGGCTGATCCTTTGTATTTAAGTGGTTTGGGTCAATATTCAAAAGCCCTGTAATAAGTAATTAGATGAACTTTGCGATTGCCTGAAAATCAAGAATAGTGGTGAGGAGGTTTTTAACTTGGTTGAATGAGTTGCATTCACTACAAGAAACCTGAATCCTATGTACCACATCCTGTTGCTTTACTGAAGCAGGAATTCAGAATACAAAGCATGAATTCCTCTTGGTGTAACACCTAACGTCTGCTGAGGGGGTTCGTAGGCAAGTAGTCTTTGCTGCTGCTGCTATTTACTGTACACGTGCAATTGCAGGTGTGCTAATTTTTTCAGCCTGAAGAGGGCCAGGAACTCTGGCAGATACGCGGAAGATCCATTTACAGAATTTTGACAGGCTTTTAAAATTTCTTCTATCCAATCTGATATTTAATAGGAAAAGAGAAAGAGCTCAAAGACTTAAAGAAGACCTTGATTGCCAGCAAAGCAATACAGCTCCAGGTTGTTTCCTAGTATGGGCAGCACTCTGTGAACATATATCTAAATAGTTTTAAATAGTCCCTGTATCTGCAAACACCCAGTAGTGCTCTGACTCAGTTTATTAATATATCTATGTAGCTGCCTTAGTGATGTTTCAGGTGATTGTTAAATCCTAAGTAAACTAAAGCATGATAATTGTATTCCTTGGTTAAATTAAAGCCGTGATATCCATTCCTAAGACCTGGAATAATCAGATATGCAAGCTGTTGGTGTGTATGTCCTATTGATTTAATATGCTTCTAATCAGTACATAAAGCTATAGGCCTGCAGTGTTAATTTTTCATATGCTTACAAAGTACCCTTTGATTTTCTGTCACGCGTTAATTACAGCGTTTTGCCATTAAATAGGAAGCTTTGTGTAAACTAATTACTAGGTAATCATTGTCTACCGCAAGCGTGCTGTTTGTACCTTTTATTTTATTCTAAAAATGCACAGATCTCGCAGTCTGGAACCACTATACCTTCCAGCCATTAGCTCTCACTAATTCATAGCATTATTGTGTTAAGATTGTAGGAGTTGTAATTGTTGTGGTATCAGTGCTGTTAATTACCGGAGTAAACAGTTGAAATGGTGCCAAGGTCTATTGTACAAGGCAGAGGAAAGGAGGTTTAAATGTTACTTCCACCATCTGGGGACTGGAGTAGAGGCAAATGCTAGAAAACAGCAGTGAGGCAATATCAGAACTTCAGCTCCAGGGTTTGAGGCCATATGGATCCAGAATATTTTGAATCAATTGAATTTAACTGCCAGTTTTTAGCAATAACAGTGTGGAAGGAGAGGATAAAGCAAGAGCACTAAAGAAATCTGAAATCCGTTAATGTTATCACACGCAATAAAATGCCTGCTTGGATTATTTTTAAAATGTTTATTTTGCTAAAATCCAAAAAAAAAGGAGCACATAGGCAACGCTAAGAATAAAAGAAGTTTAACTGTGTGTTGTTTGCGAAATGCAGCGCAGGTTTTGTCTGACAATTCCTTTAGCGTTACAGCTCAGCAATTTAGATAAAATTCCTGGCAAGTGACTGCATTATCTATACGGTGTCTCTCTTCTTTTTGGAATTGCATTGTTTGGAATTCATTACAATCCTTTCTTTAGTGAAACAAGCCAGAAATGGGGGGGTGGGGATGGACGACACGACTGAACAAAATTTATAGAGTTTGAAATATAGACAAACAATCCAATTAGGAAAATCTTAATCTGAGAGTATCTGAATTGATTGTGCATTTGCAGATATTAATTAAAATTCAGAAAAGACGCACTCAAATATCACTTAGCTCATTTTGTGTATCATCATCCCAAAGTCCTGAACTTAAAAATCTTGCATTTGAAATAAACATAGGAATTTTTATTTTTATTTTTATTTTTTTAAAGGACTTTTAGAAAAGTATGAAAACTGTGTAATGTTTTCCTCATTTTGAAGGTACGTTTGGGGAGCCTTGAAAACTGAAGGCCACAATCTTGCCAAGTAGATGCTCTTATGCATAAAATGCCAATGCACATAGAGTATTTTTTGGAAAAGGAAAGCAAACCCTTTAATGAAATTGTCAGCATCCCAAATTAACATGCCGTGCATAAACATGCAGAATTGTTTGACAGGCTCGTAGAGCTTTCAAGATCCTCCTTCTGCCTGATTCTTGGTAGCACGGGCTGTGGCGATTTTGTATTTGATTTCCCCGCATATATTGTCTTCCGAAATGACATCTACAAAAAGGGATCTCGGCAGCATATTGCTGCTGCCAGTTTAGGAGTGTTCGGAGGAAATAGAAAGGATCTCTCTTTCTAAACAATCCTGGTTTATTTATCTTTTATTGGTCTGTTAGCAGATGTTGAAGCAGTTCAGGGCACAATGTAAACATGTGCTTTTCAATAGAGATATGGTAAGTAGCAGAGTATACAATGAAACTGAAGCAATTGGGAGGGGTGTTTTGGACCAGGCCAGTATTTTTTGCTTTGTGTGTGCGTGTATGTAGCTGAATTTAGAATTAAAAGAAGTGCTTGATCTTTATATATTGAAATCCTCAGCGTGCAGAGTGACAGCATGAGCCAGAAGAGAAAACCATGGCCCCATGTGGTGTGAAAAAAGGAACAGCAGTTTAAGTGCTGGAAAGTTGAAAGAGAACTAACCTTCTTGTTCTTGTAGTCAAGGAAAGTGGCTGTTTTGTGCTTTTGTATTGAAGCATAGCATATGTGCCTCAGTTTGACAAAAAGCCTCTTGAGTCAAAGCAACCCTAGTCCTGTGTGCTGATCCAAAGCGAAGGCCGTGATAATGAGGGACGGGCTCTCAGGAAGCAGTGAGTAGATAATACTACATAAGTGGAGAATTCTGTGCACTGTTTTCGCCGTTCTACTTAATGCAAGTCGCAGCCACGGTGAATCACTTGCCATACAGCTGAAATGGGCCATTAGCTATCAGGGAAAATTGTCTTTGCTACTTTCAGCAGATGGAGCAAATATTTTACAAAGCAATTTTACATACGAAAAACATTTGTGTTACTTGGTAATGATGGCTGTTTTACATGATGTTACCTTCTATCAGAACATACTTTTCCAGCTCATGGAAGGCAAAATTGGCACTTTTTAATTTTGAAATTTGCAGTTTATTATGAAATGCTTGGGCTCTCAGTCAGGTTGCAAACTTTTAAGTAGGCAGGGTAATCAGTGTATCATATCCAAAACCATTTCGATTTTTACAGACCTTTCAGATTGTTTTGTTCAGTGGGGTAGGTTGTGGCTCTGGCCAGCAGGTATCTGTCTGAATTTGCAGAAATTGTTGAATCAGTTTGTTTTGCAAAATAAGAAATAATTAATCTTATTTGGACTGCAATCTGAAAGCAGTTACTGGACTCTTCTAATATCGCCGTGTTTGCTGATGTTATTGAGAACCTAAGAATAAGCTGGGCTGGACCAATTCACATCAAGGCAGCTAGAATAAGTTATCATAGCTCCACTGATCACAATATAAAGGATATACTGTATAAACAGTGTGAATTGTCATAGTGCCATTGAAGTGGCATAAATTGCCATAGCTTCATTGACTTCAGCAAAGCTATGGCAGTTTGTTTTGCTGAGGATCTGTCTGCTGATTTTGTTCTTCTCTGGCCCAGTCAGCTTTACTTACTTGGAAGTTACTTTCTTCACTCTGTTTGCTTGCAAGGTCTAAATAATTTCCTTTCAATCTGATTTTTAGCTAAAAAGCCCCAGGACTTTCTCAAGCATTCTGCTCTGCAGCCTCTTTTTGTCCCCAGGTCTTTCTTCCTATTTCTGACTCTATTTCTTTTTTCTATTTATTTACTTACCTTCTCAACAGGCTTTTCTTTGTTGACTGATCTTTCTCGAGAAGATTTCCTTCAGCGTATGCCACATTTGGTCCTATTTTTTGTTGTAACTACTCTTCTAAAAAAGCCTCCTAAAATTAAGCATGAAGAAGGGTGAGAAATTGTTTTAGATTTAGAGGGGCAAATGTATCATTTTTTATGAATATTCAGCATTATAAAAAGGTGCAAAACATTTGGACTGGTTTAAAGGTTTCTATATGATGTAAACAGTATTTAGGCTGCTTATTTTTTACATGTGCTAAGAAACAACAGCTGAAAGATTTGAACAAATGCTCCCTGTTTACATTGAGCCTACGATTCTGAATTGTTTTGGGCCACATCAAGAGAGAAAACATTGGTAAGCTCTGCTGGAGATACCGTCCAATTTAAATGAAATTAGCCTACAGAGCACTGATCCTTTTAAAAGGTTTGACTCCATGAGTGAATGTTGGATCTGGGCTTGAATTTGCCTAGTAAAACTCCCTATAATCAGGATTATTGCCTTTTTAGAGCTTACAGTTGCAAAAAAACCTTCAACTAGAATTCCAGGTGCTGATCTGAAAAAGCGGTCGCCTATCTTCCTTCTGTGAACACGTGGATTATCAAGGCGTTCCTTGGTAAAAGCACTGTTAGGTTGGGTCTGATCTCTCAAGAACATTTCTCGGATTTTCCTGAACCAGTTACTTCTCTGAAAGCCCCCATCTTCTTCCAGTAAGGCGGTTGGTTTTGATGCATGCAGCCTTCACAGTCAGCTAGTACGGAGGGTGCTTTAAACTGCAGGGTGCTCCTGAGCCTGGCCGATGGATGTCCCCACAACCCTAATAGGCATTTATCTCGAGCTGATGACCCCTTCACATGCTATTTCACTTTATTTAAGCAAGCAGCACTGGGTCCATTAGGGAAGTACCACAGGAGTCTTGCCAGTCTGATGTCCCTCATGGACAGGCAGTAGCAGCACACGATGTTCCTCTGCGTGCAGGTGAGGTGAATGGGCTGTGTCTTGCCAGCAGCTTCCACTTATGAACCAGTTAAGTTTCTCTTCCGAGTTTGGAAGTTCTGCTTGATTTAGTACCCAGTTTAAGGAGCTTTCTTTCGCGGCAGTGTGTGATCCGTGAAAACAACTCTGGCTAAAAGGAGTCACAACTGTCCTCAGCACTGCTCCGTGGAATTGGCATGGCTGGCCCTAATGTCCCTCAAAATTGTTGCAATGGGAAATTGTGGCCCAGTTCAAGTAGCAATTGTTTAATTTTTATTTATACAGGCTTGGTCACAGCACTCTCAAATGCTTCCACGCATCCAGCAGGGATTATTGTTATTTTTTCCCCCCTCTAATTTATCAGAAGCTTTCAGGCAGCCATGGCATACCTCTTCTTTTGTTTGTTTGTTTTTAGATTTCTGTTTAAATTGCTCAATACCCACTCATTAGATCTCAGGGATGAGACTCAGTGTGACAGAGGTATTGCTGAATGCTCTGACAGGTGCAAACTGATTTGTAGGTCAGCGGCTCCATGACATTCATCATGGCTCGGATCCTCTCTCCAGAGCTGTATTTATTTTCATTGTGCAACAAACCACCTGATCTCGTGACTTCTTGGCTTAGCAATATTTCAACACAAATACAAACCAAGACAAGGCCAACTGGTATTTGCTCACTTTTCTGTTGTTTTAGTCAGCTGAGCTATCAAAACCCAAAATTGCTAGTTACAGATTTGTTCTGGAAGGAAGCTATCAGGTAGGACCCAACTCTGGGTAAATTCTGAACTTGGATCTTGCTTTTTATGTAGTCCTTTTTTTGCCATAAGGTTAAGCTTTGCAGTATATTGAAACACTGACTCAAACCATTTTTAAACATTTTTTTCTGAGATGTTTAAAGTCAAGAACATACTTTTCTCAATATATAACATGAGCTCAGGTAGCCTAGATCACCATCATATCTAAGCACCTCAATACTTTCATGCATTTTTTCCTCGATTCCACATGACCTAGGGCACAGCAATTATCCCCCTTTTGTGGCTGGGCAGCTGAAGCACAGAAAGAAAGTCACTTTTCAAAGTCTCACCAGGCAGATCGCATACAGGAACAAGATGTACCTAGGTCTCCCATATGTGGAGTTGATACCCCAGTTATTGGCCCATGCTTCTTCTTATTTTACTAGATAAATCACAGTACGCTGATTTTGAATTTGTATTTTTGGTTACGTTACATCATGTGCTTCATGACAAAACCCATCTCTTCAAATTCATTTATCTGGAGAAATAGTTTTGTTTTGGTTTTTGTTTTTTTTTTTCTTATTCTAGATGTTAGCCATAAGGTTTTATCATGTTCCTCCAGAGCTCCCGATAATACGATTGTGGCTTAGGACATTGCCAAGATCAGAGGACAGTTGGTCATCTTCTGAAGCACTGGATGCTGGAGAGAGGGAATGTAAAACAGAAGCAAAGAGACCCAGGGGAAGCAGGAGAATGCTTATGAAGCAGCAAGGAAAGGAGCCTGAAGCAATAGAGTCAGGGTCCTTGCACTTTATATGCTCGTGCACTTCTGGGACATTTTTGAACAGTAAAAGCAATGTAGTTAGTTTCTGTATTTAATGGGGTTGTTTTGTGTGTGTAATAATATAGTAAAGAGCTTGAAACTAGGAAAAAGCTTGTTTATCTCCTCTAATATGACTAATCAAATTCTGCCAAAGATAGAGGCGCTAATACACTTCTGAAATTGTTACAGACTGGGGAGCGCAATAAGAATATCTCCCATTTTAAAAACACTTGTGGTTGATTATTCTTCACCCCCCCCCCCAACCTTTTTTTTTTTTGTGACTAGAGGCTGTTTGTGCTTATATAACAGCTCAAACATGGAGTCCATAAAACTATTTCTGGTATATGTGACTATTTCAGTATGCTCAGATCCAAAATATAAACATTGTAGAAGTTATTGATGGCTGGTATTGATCGCTAAGCAGTTACCAAGTGCTTAGCATTTTCAGTTGCCAGATCAAATTATTGATATAAATTATAATGAAATAGATGCTGTACTGAAGGTGGGGGGTGGAATTGGCTTTCAGAGAAGGAAAATTTTCAATAGGAGGGAAGAGGAGTAAGTAGAAAAATTAAAAAAGGCTTCCTGACTGTGGGTAAACAGTAACCACATTTTTTTTTTTTTTTTTTGCCTGTTGGAGGCCTGGTTTTTAATCACCCCACAAGCAGTTTTCATTTCTGTAGTAAAATTGCTTGTGGTTCTATTTAATTTGTTTCTGCAGGAGCCAGCTTTGGTGAAGATCTCCCAGGAGCTGCCGGGCCTTTTAGCACAGCACGTACAGCCAGTCAATGAGAAACGATTCCCTACATGGGAAAAATTCCTCCAAACATTTCTTAGTCAAGGTAAATAAGACTGCAAAGTCGCTGTTAAGTGTTATAAGGAGTAATTATACCATATTGTATGCCATATTCTTGTTAATCTTGGGCCCATTTAAATATTTATCTCCTTTTATTTCTCCATTATGCTTCAAATGTTCATTTACGAATGAATTATAGGCAGCTATTCTATCATTCATATGTCCTATCCAAGCATTTAACCTATATGAATTCTGGTTTATCCTTACATAATTCTAACTCAATAAGCACCAACTCCTTAATCCTGGGTTCCTGTACTGGAGGCTGTCACATTTGGCAAAGAACTTCTTTAGAGGATGTTAACATGTGAGTTTGCACACAGGTAAATGTAAGAATATTTCATCTTTGGCTGTTGGTGAGCATCTGTGAGTCAGTTTTCTCTCCAATAGGACTAGGAAGCAAGCTATATGTAAACCCAGGGTGCTACATACATTGCATAAAGTCAGGCCTGGAGTAAAGCTGAGCTTTCCCCCCCGGTTTTTGCTTTTCAAGCAGGTGGTATCACTGCTGAGGATCAGTAATGCAGTGCCTTATTGTCCTTTACAGTCCATTGTTACAGATGCCTAGTTAGACTGTTGCCATGCTCTTTCTTGCCCTCCAGCTAAAGGAACATTAATAAGTTCCAATCTGAGAGCTGGAAGTTCTGTTTGCACGGTGCTGAGAGCTCACTGGGGCTTCCTGCATTAACTCCATCATGGCACCTTTGCATCAGAGCTGACCAGTATCCAACTAGCTTGTCCTAACCAAATGAGTTACGACATTATATGCAGTAAAAATGCAAACCCAGAATGCTAAGCAAATTTCTTTGTGATTTTCCTATGATTTTCCTATGACAACCATGCTAGGAGTTGTCATCTTTTCCAACATTCCCATCTACATATCAAGTTCTTTTGTGGGTGAATACCAAAAGGCAGACTACGTACCTCAGACCACTGTATGGATGGGAATCTCCAAGAGCAGTTTCCAGCAGGAGACACCACTCCCTGGAGGTCCTGACTGCCATTTCACTGCTGTTCTGGCCTGGCATTTGTCTGTGCTGCAGAACGGTCCAAGGTTCATTTGTATTACCCAAATGCATATTCCTCCTGTCAGATGTGTGATATAGTTCAAGTTTGGAACTGTTTGCAAAGCATCTGATGATCAAAAGCCACCGGTTGAACTGTTCAGTGCTATAGTAGCTGAGATCTCTTTCTTTTCTAAGAGATTCATGGGTCCTAGCTATGCTGCTCACATTACATTTATTTACTTGCTCTATCTCCATAGCAGTCCTCCGTGCAATGTCTGAGCACAATAGGAGCTGGATGGTTTCATTCTGTGCACTCTGAAGAGTGTCGTATGTGAATTTGATTACTAGCTTAACAGCTAATTCATTTCTTACTAGGTGGTGTGATAGAAGCCTTCCCGCTCTCAGAAAATGTCACAAACCTTACAGTGGATATGCTGATAGAGCCAACAGGCGAGATAACAATAGTGTCGTCTGGAGACCAGCTCCATGCTGATGGACCTTTGCGATCATCCGGCACTACCATTCCACAATGTTCTGTTGATCCAGCAGTTCTTAATTCACTCTGCTTAAAAATTGGAGAAACCTGTAAATCGAAAGGAGTGCTTGGTTACTTCTCAGTTGATTTTGTGACTTTCATCCATCCACAAACAATGGAGCAGCAGGTGAGTGGGGCAGATACATTACTTCATAATGTCCCTCTGAGATCAAGAAATGTCTGCTTTCCTACTTGGCTCCAAACAATAGTCAGGAGAAAGCTTTGCCCTTTTAAACATTTCTCAGCGGTGAGGCCTGTGGAGGTAGGTAGACCATGTGGTTATTTTAACAGTGACATAAAATTTAGTCCTCATCTGCCAGGTGGACCTGAAGGACCTTTTACATCAACCTGAAGAGAAACAAGCCAACAGAGCCTGAAGGGTTTCTTTCAAAGCTGAATGATAATAACATTTGAATTTCTTCCACTGACTTTTTTTCCCTAAAATAAGTGCGTTCTGCATTAAGCTGGTAGTTACAGATGGTGGTCTCATGGGTAAGACCACATAGTGTATTTTAGTTTCAAAATGTTCTGAATCTTTTGTGTTTTGCTCTGCAAAAAATAATATATATATAAAAGAAGGATTGCACTTTTTGAATTAATGTCTCTATAACAATGCTGATACAGTTTGAGAATGAAACTAAGAAAGAAGTGGTATTGACAGTTCTTACGCCAAATAGGATGGTAGTGGTGAACGGCTTGGTTTACATTGTAATGGCTAATTTAAGCAGTGACTAGATAATGGGAAGCAGTCCAGTTACCATGTCATTGTATTCCCAGTCTGTTTCCCTGTTTTTTTAGGTCTTTTGCCATTGCATGTGCACTCATCTACTTATCTGAGCAAGTTTGTTGTCTTCTACAATCCTCAGTTAGCAACCTCACTGTTTAAAGACTGTTTTACTGTAAAAGGGAACATGCCTCTATTTAATGGGATAAGCTGGGATGGCTGGACTTTCACAACATGGTGTGGCTACACGCACTTGAATTCGTTTGGGTGTCAGTTTCTCCTAGGCAGCTGAAAATCACAGCTTGTATGGTGTGAGAAAAGGCTCTAAACACAGGGCTTGTATTTAAAACCCAAGAGTTAGCATATGGTATCTATTGGCAAAAGCTGGCTCTTTGGCAGTGCTATGATAATTGTATTCCATTTTAAGCACAGAGAAGGCTTAAAATCAGACTTTTGGTAACAGATACCACTGTAGGGTGACTGTGGTAAACCAGAGAATCAGAATAAGGTTAGCTTTGAAATACAGATCACAGTTACATTTGACTCCCAACATGTATTTACACAAGTATTGTAGTTAGAACTGTGGATAAGCCATATTGGACAACTTCCATGTAAAGTTGCTTTAAAAAGATTAAGGGCTGACATTCTCACCCACTGAAGTCTATGGGAGTTTCGCCAATTGGTTCACTCGAGCCAGGAGTTCACCAAAATGTAGAAATGCTCCCTAAATTAGTAAGGTTGTGACATTTCCTGGCATGGCCAAGGACATATTAAATCCATCAGTGTTTCTTGTGGTCTCATTCTTCCCATTTGTTCTGTCTTGGTTTTCTTCCCTTGTTTCCAGTTGATTCTACCTTAATATTTCCTATTTGTCAGCATGTACGACAACTTTAACATTATTTAAGCACAGGTTTTTAAATTTAACTAGATATAGAGGCAATTAATGATGCCATCTGTCTTGTGAGAGAGAGATTACACAAAAGATTGTGCTCCTGAAAGCACTATTTTTTTGGCAAACAAGAAATCCTATTAGACTCTAAGAACATTTGCTCACTAATTTCAGAAGCGCCCATTTTAATGCAGTAGCTGAAAGGCTCAGATACATTTCCCTGGAAGTATAGTAAGCTTAGGCATTCTTTCAGAGTTATATTTTATGGAAAATATCAACTGATACATGATATTTTCAGTAAAACGAAAAATTAAATATATCATTGAACATCTGTTACCAGTACAGTCTGAGTATTTAAATACTTAAAAATCCCTGAAACCTTCATAAAGTTACATGCGACATAAATACAACTCTTTAAGAAATGTGAAGGGCCAAATAAGTGAAAACGTATTTCTGCCTATGTGGACTGAGCAGGCACATGCTGCAGCACCTGGCCTCACACGTACGGACCCCGTGTGCTTGGGCAAAGGGGACTCTGGAGCAGATATGCGTGTATTTGAGTTTCAGGCTCTTCATTCTGAAAGCCTTTGAAAATCTATATGCCATGTTTCTAAGCATAAAATCTGTTATGAACAACAAGGTATTGCTTATATTTTTTAAGACTGCTGCTGTTAGAGAGTATGTTCCTTCAACATATTGTTTCCTTCTTCATGTTGTTGTGATATTGTGTCCCCGTGGAGCGATAGAAGCAAACAGACTCTGCGTGATGGATAAGTAACAGTGCATGTCTGTCCTACAGGCAATTCCAAGGGAAAGCTGGAAGGAGCGTAGAAATGAGACAGTAATCCCCGTCTGGGTGAGGGTAGAGCTTTGTGCCTGTCAGACACGGCGGTATCTTTACTCTCTTGCAGTTTTTGGTGTCTGTCTGACTAACAGGAGACAAGAGGGATGTCGCTCAGCTCTTCCTTGGGTTATGACAGAACTGGAGGAGGTCGCAGTTTGCAACCACAGCACTGTAAGGCCTGTGGGAGGATCTAACTCCTACCAGATAAGTCTGCACACGCACGCTGCAGTCTCCTTGTTTGGGTTTTGTACAGCTAAAGTGTGAGGGGAGGGTGCTGAACTTCCCTGAGGCTTGGCTTGGAGTCGCAGCACTGGGCTAGCTGAGGAAGGCGATGAGGCAGAGCCTGCGGCTGATGGCATCGCCTCTGCTCTGTCCGCCCCAGAGCGCTCCATGGGGACAAGCAGGTAAAGGCATCCTCAGGACTATGTGCTGGCTGCCGGCCTCCTGGCTGCGAGGGGCTGAGAAAGCTGGGGCAAGGTGAGCTGCTCCGCTTACCTCCGGAATCCATTTCCATCTCAATTATCAGCAGCTGCAACTTGCTCCCTAGGGAAAGGCAGGTGGAGCCACGCCGTTCGCAGTGTCTCGGGGAAAAACACGGAGGAGAAACATTAGGTGCTTAACTCGGGCTGAGTCACTTCTGATTCCCACTCAATTCTCCAGAACTGATCTCAAAGAGCAAGGCCTTGACCCTTTGAAGTGAAGTCCTGCACGGTATTGACTGAACGCTTCTCGGATCCCATCTTGACAAGGAGTTGCACCTAGATAAGTCCATTTAATTGAGTGGGACTGCTTGAATGCATAAACTTACCTCCATGGATTTGTGGACAGATAATTTGGAGAAGCGGGGTCATAAGTCACCTTTTTCATTGGTCTCATAGATTGCACAGCCCCACACCTTTTGCGGTGTTAGCGAGAGTGCCGGGTTAAGTTGTTTACCAGGGAAGAAAAGGATAATATCTTCTTGAATGCCCATGAAAGAGAAATCTTGAGATGGCACTACGAAGAGCTGGGGTGGCCTGGGTGGGTGTTCTCACCCCATCCATCCCGCTCAGTCCTGGCATAAAAGGGTCCTGAGGAGGCGTCAGTGCAGACGGCCTCAACCCCATGGGCAGGTCTGAGGTTAGGAAGAGGGACATCTCTAAGAGACATCTCTTAGCCCATCAGTCGGCTCTGTCGCTATAATTTAGGTAACGCTTTGAGGGATGCTTTTGCTGGGATGCATTCTTCTGCATTCACGTGTACATCCTAAAATTATTCCCAGTGTTTCCCTACAGAACGTAGCAGTGTTATTTTCAAACAAGAGCCACGGTTTTCTCATGAACCACCTTCCAGTCCCGAATTCAGCAGGACAGAGTTTAGGGCCAGTTTTTGGGCCCTAAAATGCAAGTTTTCAGCCAGCCCCAGACCATCCCAGCAGCTGCCACGAGATGGCAGCCGGTTAAGATCCTGTCTGTGATTGCAGCCGAAATAATCAATTCTATTGTGAATTTTAAAAGTCATAAAAGAAGCTCTATTTTCAACACCCAAGTAGCATTAATATTTTACTAATTGACATTTTTACAGTGTCATTCAACCACTTCTTTAAAAATAGCAGGTGCGCTCTTTACAATAATGCAGACATCAATACTAGATGCAGATAAAACAATTACACTGGAGAAAGAAAAGCTATAATTTAGTAACTGTTTAAGAATTTATGTTTCCTTCCCTTCTCAAGTTTATGCTTTAAAGCTGAAGCATTTTTATGGTGGCAGTAAAGAATTACACTATCATTGTGACTCCGCTCGCTGGAGATGTCTGTACCACGAAGCGCAGGCTCGTCAGCTGCGCATGCTCCAGGAGAGCGTCTCCTGGCAGCACTTGGCAGCTGTGTAAAAGGGAGCAGTTCCAGACTTGGTCATATTTCCTTGGACAAATAGCCAGCAAGTCTTGTAGGATATATTTCTAACTGTTTTTTATCCAGTGGTAGGATTATGGGAAGTCCTAATCTATGTTTTGAGATCTAAAATCTTACTTAGCGCCCCTACTTTTTCTTTTTGACTCTAAGTCAGTATAAAAACACAGATCTGATTACCTTTGAACTTTCATTTGTTGCTTGAAAATCAAATATCAGTTCTAGACTTCACAAGTGGGCTCTGTTCCAGTTTGATTTCTGAACACAAAAGTGTCCTGAAAATCCCCAAGTCTCAGGTTAAAGCCGTGTATATTATGTTAATTTGCCATGCAGTCCTGTAAGGATGTGATGTTAAATACCTGTGATTGCATAAATGCACTTATTGGATATCCTCAGGTAATGAGGAAGGACTGAAGTATTAGCTCTTTGTTATTTTTTATGATTCTATCACTCTTTTAGCTTTACTTAAACTTGAACTTTGCACAGGCCTTCTTCTGATGGCTTCTGATTTACTGGAGGAAATGATAATTCAGCTGGTTATTAATTGCCTGACCTCCACAGACGTTGCTTTATAAACTGTGGAAATACAGTCATTAAAACACACACACAAAGCCCCAGCCTAGACTTCCAAGGCATTCTAGAAGCTTTTGGTACTCGTTTTATATTACTTTGAAGGAAAACTTGTTGCAGTCCAGTAGATGGTATTAGAGTTGAACCTAAATGAACTTTCTGGCCTGCTCAGAGAACAGCCTAAACTAAGAAGCAAGTCTGCTATGTCTTCTGTTCTGCCTCTGCTAGCTCTGTGGAGCTGTTGGACTGCTTTAAAGACTACATGCCACAAAGGTGGGGTTGGGTTGATGTTTCTAAGAAATATTTTTTGTGTTTTTTTTTGCTTGTTTGTTTTTTTTTGATAGACTGCAGTAACAGCTACTGCTCTAAGTCCTGAGACGAAGTGAAAAGCCCTTAATAGATTTCAGTAGGCTCACATCCCAATGTGATTTTTCAGGTGTCTGCTAGAAATGTCACGTCCTGCTTGTTTCACAGCTCTGTCAGTGCTGAGCTGAGAGGATAGCCCTCCCTTTGAAACCAAAACCCTGCTGGAAAACATTTTTCCTTGCTCTGCTGTAACCCTACGCAGTGGTAGAAACTACACCAAGATCTGTTCTTCGCTTCTTTTATCTGATGCTGTGTCGTTTTTCTGCAGAGCTCATGTAGCTTCACTCTTACCCTTCCCTCCCTGACATTTGTATCAACTGTTCTTTCTTTTCAGCTGTTTTAACATTTCAGTGTTTGCACAGACACTAAGAGCCTGCCTGAGCTCCTTCTCCTAGTTATGAGTGGTCAGGCATGAGGAGTGCCCTTTCATTTGCCATGTACAATCTAGTGCTACAAAGCATGCAGGGGACCAGTGAACACCTGGGTGAAGCCTTCAATCTGATACCAGTGATACTGGGAGCAGTGCTGGAGGTCTGTAAATGGTACTTCTTCCTCCTCACCCAGTGCTCTGTGGCATCAGCTCTGCTATGAAAGCCTCCTGCGTCCTTCACAGAGCCTATTCTTTCAGCTGAGGAGCCATGTCTCTCTCTGGGGTGATTGATGCCACCGTTATTAATGCTGCTTTCTTCTCCACCGTACTTCTTTTCTGTGCCTACCTCTTTGCTCACACCCTGCATGATGCTTCATTGAGCCTGGCTGGCAGCATCAGGACTGCAGAACTGGGAGGAGCGGCCAAGCTGAGAGCTTCCCGTGCTCTGACATTTTAGTATGGCAAAAGAAGCAGAAGAAAGCAGTAGGTACGTTCCAGTTATATTGCCCGAGTTCCTTGTGTATATATAATGTGTAACTTTACCCTATTCTTACTCTAACCTTAGCTGTTTTTCTCACTTTGTGCTCTTCTCCATGTCTGCAGCTGATGGCAGCTCCAGCTGTCCTGATTTAGCTTAGTCTCTGCATGCAAAACAGCACTTGCAAAGCAGTGGAAATATGTGAGTTTGGCAGGAGTCTGGTAACTTCTCCACAGAAAATGAGAAGTCATCAGCTATTGAGTCCACCTAATTAGAGTTCTTTAGACGCAGATATAACGGATTCTGGTGCTTTTTTCTTTGCTTATTACAATTAATTTTAGGTCATTACACTCAGGGGACACCTGCTAACTTCAATATGGTCAGCATGTGCTTAGTATGATATAATGAGCTACCCCTTTCCGTTTGGGAATATATATTGATATATTATTGGTGAAAGGTGCCAGACTGATAAAGCCAGCAAACAGATGTCCACTGCCTCGTTCCAGAATAAGAGCACTAGAAGCAGCTGCATAGCAATTGTCTTACACGGCTCCACCAGCCAAACTCAGGCCTGCTGAACTTCCACCCTTGCTTGAGACTACAGGAAATGTTGCTTGGTGGTGATTGGTACAATTCTGCAAAGAACACTTCTGACCTTCAGAAACTGGAATGGGACTTAGAAATTGTTTCACTGAAGGATTCAGTCAGCTAGCTGCTAATGATCAGGCCCGCATTTGTACTAATAAAATGGGAGAAAAATTATCCCGTGAACATAAAGTTGCCCACGCCCTGTGCTCTCCTGTTTCTGTAGCAGTACAAAGGGAACTTAAAGGTTATTTCTGGATTTCCATGGCAAAAGGGAATCCCCTGCTAGGTTAAAGCTGAAATCTCATGCCATCTGATCCTTTCTTCTTTCTCCCCACATTAGTGATGGTCTGGGACATATCCAGGGCAGAAAGGGACACGGCTCCAGCGTGGCGTTCTGCACTACTCCCGAGCCAGCAAAAGCATCCTTGGGGGTGATCCCAGCTGGCACACGTTAATGACCATTTGGCTGCTTCAACTTGCAGTAGGGGTGCTTCAGCCTCCGGCTCCGGCCCAGGATGCGAGGAGGCGGACCGGTGGCTTGCAGCCACGTTTGCCTTCCTCCCCCTTGTGCTCAGGGCTGGGGAGACCCACAGCCAGTATTTAAAAAAGCAAAAACCATGATGAATTTACCAGTGTAGAATGTAACTGTGATATTTAAGTAGATATTTATAACTGTCCTTCCATACAATGTTGAAGAGAGTAGCAGGCAGGACAGGGGAGGGCACCTTCCTTTGTTACACAGCAGGGCCATCAGCCCCCCGTGCTGATGTGAGCCATGACCTTTGTAGGCAGTGGGATGAGGCTGAGATGATGAAGCCACGTTCAGAGCAACCAACTGATGCACGCTGAAAGTAACCAGAAACTCCTCAATCTGGAATTTGACCATTCTTATAATTTGCAGCATGGAATTTTCCATGCTAAGAGGTTTTTCTCCTCTTGTGTGCTATAGCCCCTTCCTTGGATAGGGGTGAGGCTGGAGCTCCATCCCTGTGCAGGAGGCATCCTGTAGGGCTCCCCGTGCCTTCTCGGGCACTAGGAAGGTGCAGTCGGGCGTTAGAGCCAGCTTGGCATGCTGGGTTTTTGTTCAGGTTAAGTGAAATGCATCACACAAGTAATTAATGGGACTCTTCTCTAGATGTGAAATTAAAGCCATTGGCACGTAATTTAATTTTAGTTAGTGACAACATGGCATGTGTTGAGTAACTTTTGCAAAATATACGTGCTATCCCACGTTCTGTGTGGTTTGTCTGTGTCTCTACCGGGGTGTAATGAATTTGGCTCGTGATAATGAATATTTATGCTTGCCAGGCTGCATTTTCTAATACTTTATCTGCTGTTAAATGCCAGCCCATTCTCTACACGTTGCCAGAACACAAGCCTTCCACTTACAGTGCAGATACACTACGGTCACACTCCATCTTTGGTTAGCTTCCATGGGTTTTGCATCTCAGCCACTTTGTGGTCCACTTGCAGCCTAACTTGCCTTCTGCCCCTCTGCTCGTGCAGCAACAAAGCTCCCAGTTAGTGCGGGTATTGACTTGGAGGCTAGAGCAAAGCAGGTGTAGTATCAGGGTCTGGATTAAGAGTGACCAGTTCATTGAGCTGGTGAACAGTCCTTGGTTGTCCAGGCTTTCCAATTGTCCCTGCTCTTCTCACATGGCCATCTCTTCCTGGGAACAAAGCCTTAAGTGAGAATCCAAAATACAGCTCAGAGAAGGTTCGAGGCACATTTTGCTGTCACTGATCTGTTGGTAATATTTATGGGAATTAACGTAGCACTTTTACTGCATGCACGGTTTAAAATTACGACCTAGTTATTGGACAGGTTGGCACATACTGGAAAAGTACAAATCGATCTGAAAGTTCCTTCCTGTCTTGCAGGAGTGATGATAAAGAATAAATTATTGAAGAAAATTAAGCACTGTAATTGGGGAACATTCCCTATTACTAAGTAAAGCCAGCTATTTGCATCCGATTTGCATTTTATACCATGCAGCAGGAAATATTTAAGTTGACAAATAGGATATTTAATACAGCAACAGATACTTGGCAGTTAGTTATTAACAACTGTTACTGATGTGATTTATTCGCCATTATAAAAAGGGCATTACTATGTGAATATGATTCAGAAATTAACTCCAGTTTACCAAGAGGCCTTGACTGCCTGACCTCTTAATATCCTTATAATGATGCCATTTAACATTCAAAGGCTTATTCAAGTCATTCACTGCTAGATTTGTTTTAGAGGGGTTCACTGTAGGGCAGATATTTGCGTGCGTTAACATTTCTCATTGGTGTAGTAGGCACAAGCATTTTTTAAAAGGGAAAAACTCATGGGTAAAACCGTGCTCGGGTTGTTGGGGGAGGAGGAGCCTTGCAGGAGCAATCCATGGAGCTTCCTTCTGCTACGCCCTCGGCGTGGACTGGCTCCACAAATCTCGCATGAATTCCACATGCTTTGATGCTTTGAAATCCTTCGACCCATCAAGTGGTGGTTTTATCGCAGGTTCTCAGAATGATTGTCATTAATACTGGGTTTGCAGGATTTCACAGACTCGATGCAGCAGAGAGAACCACGGAATGGCTGAGGCTGGAGGCACCTCTGGGTCCACCTGGAGCTCAAGCAGGGCCACCCAGAGAGGTTGCCCAGGACCACGTCCAGGAAGCTTGTGAAGATCTCCAAGGAGGAGACTCCACAACCTCTCTGTTGTACGTGATAGCACGTAATAAGACAGGATGGATGTGCCATGTTTGGGGTAGCAGCTGTAGGTCCAGGAATCTTTCAGATTTCTGCTTTGGCACAAACTCCTTGGGTATAACTGGACTGGCTCCACATGGTGCTTTAACTCCCCATGAGCGAAGTGGGGTTTCAAGCTTCAACCCCTGGCTGGAGAATAACAGAATCACAGGATTATCCATTTACTTTTTCTAATTCTTGCTAAAATCTTGGTAGTACAGGTAGCTGTTTTCTCCTTAGCCTTTCTGTTTTCACCAACAATTTATTTTTGAAGTGACTTAGGAATTGTGATTGTTCCAGTTTGGAAGGGATGCCCCAACACAAGGAAACCACAAGTATGCATTATCAGCATGCACAAAAATAAAGGCATAGGTGACAATTGCTGGGTTTCACCTTTCTTGTTCTGTTTTTTAATGCACCTGTTTGTGTTTGATTAGGTATGGGCAACAGACCTTGACCTTTGCTATAGTGACCAGCTGGCCTTGACTCAGCTCATGTTGTATGTGACAGATGGAAACCTGGATTGTCGCTCTAGCCTCTTTGAAGTACCTCTTGGATCAAAGAAAATGAAAAGGCAATGTACTCAGCATAAGGAGACAAAAACTGTAAGCAGTGATTTGTTTACAAATAAAATTAATATAAATTACTGCAGAGATAAGATCACTTCTCTGAAGGAACTCAGTAAGAAAATTGCTACATTTAGATTTTAGAAGGTTAATAAAGATAAGAGGATACTATCACATTAGAAATTAAAAGAAAGGTTGTGGATGCCTATGGGTATCTGATTATTTATCCCTTTTTTATCAGACATTGAACTGTGGCAGCAACTAACTTCTAAATACTTTACATATCTTTCAAGTTATAAAAAAATCTCTGGGAGTTTGTACATTGCAAGAAAAAGAAAGAGGTGAAAGCACTGCTCTGACTATGGGAGTTACTTAAAAGCAGTCAAGCAGAAATATGAGCCTCCAGCTCATGAGCTCTGATGGGGAGTCAGAAGTGAGAGCACCGAAGTTCTGTCCCAGCTTTGTGCCTTTGTGCCTTCGTGCACAAAGCCGAAGGTGAAACAATCAGGGCTATACCCACAGAAGGACCTGAACACACAAATCCCTCCCAGCTCTCACTTAAGTTAAACCCAAATGTTGGTTCTCAGTTCATTCAGTTCTGCGCAGCGCTGGAACCATCTAACTGTTCGGTGTTAATAATCAGTTTTAATATTCAGAATTAATTATGGACACAGCCATTTGAACAGCACCCTAACTGAGGTGAGTTCCCTAAGCAGGGGTATGCAGCCGTACTCCCTCTTGCTTGCTCTCTCTGCATCAAAGTTATGAAGCCCAACGGGGAGAAGATGTCTTTGCACCACAAAGCAAGAGAGCTAAGCCCTGAAGTCTCCCCTGCTTGATCTTACTGCCCTCTGTTGAGAGGTGAGATTTACCCGCACTTGTGCACTTGGGGCTCTCTGTGGGTACTGCACACATGAATTTAAATAAGATGGTATTTGTGTGTTGCTCTGAAATCCGTATAAACACACCGTCACAGAAGCATGCCTAACATACGACTCTTGCTTGGTGATCTGTTATATTAGTTTTGTTACTGGTGCAGGACTTAATACGGCTTCTCCACCTACACTGTCCCTCTTAAAGGGAAAAAAGGCTTTAGAAAGGTCAGAGAATAAGAAACGTATGTATATGTACATAGAGATATATGTAAGACAGATGCTGGTTTTACACATCCTGACTGAAGAGTCCCAACTCCTTTTTTCCTACAAAGAACAGGAATGTAGCACCATTCCAAAAACGTCGTGGAGCTGTAATTCAGAGGTTAATGAGCTCTTGATCTATTGTTCTTGTCAAGCAACCACTTTTAGTTGGAGAGAAGTAAATTAGATATGATTAGTCCCAGTAGTACAAGTTTTAGAAATGAAAAGTAATCAAGTAGCAACTTTTTTAATTAAAATTCTGTCAGAATTAACATAAATTGTCAGTGTATCCTTTATTTTTCTTCTTTCTTTAATTCTGAGGTTTTTATCTCCTTAAGAGTTAACTACAAAGACACTGTTCTGTCTGGAAAGTATCTTTAGGGAAAAAAACAAACAAACCAAGAGACAAATGCTTTTACAGCACATGATCTGTAATGAATGATTAAGTAAAACACTTTGTGTAAAATTATGATGTTAATAATGATTCTGTCCCTTTTAATTTATTATATATTCTCAATCCTGGTAGGTTTGATTTTGATAAAACGGAGCAGCAACTCAGTTTGTGTGATGATTTTATTTTTAGAAATCCTTCTTTGAAAGAACAAATTTCCTAGATACTGCTGCTACTGTAATTATGTACAAAACCAATCACTCATTATAGTTAGGATACATTATCTTCTAGACAGATGAGGCTAAATAAGCAACACATTAATAATTCATACTGCAGTTCATTATGCATGTGTATGCATGCTTTGTAGCTGAAATAAGCACCTCATCAACCTGATGCCAACCCTTAAACAATAGTTCTGTGTTATTGCAGCCACATTCAAGTTTACGCTTGTTAAACTGCTACTTGGATTATTTTATCAAGCATTCATTTATTTGTGGTCCCCTACTGCAGAGAACAGATTTTGGAAGCTCCTTTTTTAAGTTAATGACTTGAGCAATGGGTGTTATTAATTCTCAGAATATTATAAACATGATTAATTTTCAGGCAGAGATGTATTATATAAGGATTTCAACTATGTCAACTTAAATGAGTCAATGTCAAAACAACTATCATTTTAGAAAAAATACTGTAAATTACATGCTTCGATGTGCAGGATCCCCACTCTGAACAAACAGTCCAGTATTAAAAAGAAGATCACAGGAAAGGCTCGTTTTAGGAGAACAGCTCTATTCAGTTCTGTGCAATGCAACATCTCCATTCTTTTGAGCATTGATCGAGTTTAAACTCAGATGTTGCACTGAGTTTTATCCATAGCATGCACTCTGCTGCTATCAACTGAACAGCTCCTTGGAGGCACTGGGCAGGGTCTATTCAAAGACTCGCTGGAAAAATGATACTCACAGGTATTGCATCCTCAATCTTGGAGAAACCCACTTGAAATTTGGCTTTAGAAAAACTGTTGAAAACCTTTTATCCTTTGGCAGAAACTACATATTGTTCACCTTAGAATTTCTGCTACCGAGAAGAGCTGGCTCTAGAACAACGTGGCGTTCTGCAGGGCAGCATGGATTCAGAGGGTCCTGACAACAGACACTTAGAGCGATTTCACAGGGCTTAGCTGCCAATGAAGTTGTGAAAATGGCAAGATGTGGCTCATAAGAAGTCATTCTGTAGACTTCATCTATGATAAACAGTTTTATGTATGGTGTGAGGATTTACTTTCGCTGCATAGAAATGACTGATGTTCAATGCACGTTGCTATGAATGGAGACTCCTTCAAAAGGAGTCAGTGGTTTTACTTCATGCTTACATGAATGCAACTGAGAAAAAAATGTTTATTTAGATAGAAAATTGTTAGATTCTGGTATAAAATATCATGAAAATCTGTATGATAGAGAATTTTGTATGGTTTTCTTCAGCCTTCTCCAGGAAGCAACCGCTGTGCAGTAGCGAGCAGTCAACTGAGGCACTCCGGTCTTTCCATAATCCACTACAGTGTTCTCCTCCAGATGTGTAAAGCTCACGGTGTTGGATTTGACCTCCAGGTATAAGCAGGAAAGATTAGAAAACACGATGTTCACTCTGCATAATTTTTGTATGTAAATTCTGATATGGTGAAACCACTTAGCACAATGTAAAGTTCAAGTGTAGTGTTTAGCATAACAAAATGTTCAAGTGTTCTATTAGACTAAAAACAGAGCAAGGTGTTTGCTCTAGAGTTATACTCAAGAGGACTTGTAAGAGTAAATCAGAATTGATTTGATTTTAAATTGTTTTCATGATGCTAATTAATGAACTCTAAATTGCATAAACGTCTTCAGCAGTTCCTGTAAAAATTAGGCTAACATCATAACACTTAGCCTACTTTAGCTGGGATTTGAGTCTTGAAGAACTGCAGTGCTGAGATACATCACCTGCTTTTTGGCTTCTGACTGGAAGCAGCCAAGGATGAGGAGCGTTACCACGTTTGTTACACCACAGGGAGTGAGGCTGAGTCTCTCTTGGAGACTACAGAGAGAATGCTGGCCTGGCTGGTTTGTGGGTAAAAAGGATTAAGGCTGTCAGCCAGGAGCTGTGCTTGGGATTAGGACAATGCTAGAACAGAGTTTAATGAGAGCACTTGGCCATAATATGGCCATTTCATACATTTCTGTACCCATAATAATATAAAATGATAATATAAAATGCTTAAGGCTTATGAACAGAATTATACAAAGAAAAGAATAAAATGTAAGAGTTCAGAAGATGTTATGCAAGACAGAACAGCAGACAGAGATTTCAGATCCTAAGGCACGGGGTTTCATTGGGCAATGCAGAGTTTTACACGTTTTGTCAGTGTAAACCCTCCCCAGGGGTGGCACCTCTTCATGAGACCACTCACAGCGCCACGTGCATCTAAAAATCAAACTGAGTTTTGCTGCGGACCACGTTGTCACCAGTATCAGGCCCATGATGAACTAGAGCAGAGGTTAAGGAAAGTCCAGGTCCTGTTTGTATCTAAGGTAAAGTACAAACTTTAAGAACAGGAAAATCTAAACATTTTCAATGTCTTTCAATTTAAGTTAGTGTAGGGTTTACAGAAGGATTAAAATAACTGTTTAGGGATAGTTTGTCAGGTACTTATGACCCTCTGCTAGTGCACTGAATCAAAAATATTTGCCATCACATAGACTCTGATGAATGTATTCTATTTCCATAAAGTTAATGCATTGTGTCCTCTACAATATGTAAAGCAACAATCTACTGAGCAGTAATCCATCACAAACAATGCCAAACCAGTCTTTCTTAGACATGACTATGAATTTACTGTCCCTGTACAATCTATTTATTATTTTTTTATTGTCATTATCACTATTTTTGGAATAATTAACACCGATTCGTCTTTCTATTTAACAGGAAAAGCAGGGAACAGTTTTTATATTGTATGACGATCGGAAGCGATACAGATTGGGAATGATGTAAGTATACACCGTCAGTCACGTAGGCTGATAAAGAGTTGGGAACACAATGGATCTGCAAAGAGTGGCACCACGGTGTATGCGGCCTTGGGCTCTACCAAAAGTGCAGAAGATGAACAATCTGAACGTCACTCAACAAAGAAGTTCAGTGACTGTCACCTGCTGTTCGAGCAAGTATAGTGACTTTGCATAAGATTGTCCTTTTGAAAAGTTTAGGGGAGGCTTTAAGCATTTTGGTAATAATAATAATAAAAATTACAGGAATCTGCTTAGATTAATTTAGTTTAGTTCTACTTTCAGACTCATGAACCTCTCCTAAGAAGTCCAAGAAAGCGTAATCTGCAAAAAGGAGGAGGCAGAAGCAATGTCTGCTAAAAATACAGAAATTGAAGCCTCTGCAGGAAGGAAAAATCTGTTTTCTATGTCTTTGCTAGTAAGATAAAAGGAAATGGACTTATCTTCCAGGAAGAAAGGTTCCGTTTTAGCATAATAAAAAAATGTGATAGTAACAAAAATGAAGCACTAATAAGATTTTTCAGTGAGGTCATCATTGATGGTGTTTAGTAATAGATGAGACAAACCTCTGTCAGAATGAAATAAGTAGCATTGATCCTGCTTTAGCACAGGGCATGGACTAAATAAATCCTAAAGATTGTTTCTAGGGCTGTGGTTCTTCCACCTGTACTGAGCTTCTTGTGGGTGAGGCTGTGGGCAGTAAACAAGCCAGATGTGTGTAAAGCTCAGATACTCCCACACTACTGCCCTTACCCGCAGTCACAATGTAGGCAGCCTGTATGATTGAGCTGAAAGGTAAATTTGAAACAAAATCACTAAAAAAGGACTTTTTAAATGGTTACTGTAGACATATTACAGGTGACTTAGGTATTTCAACGTGTTCCATAAGCCACTAAACAGCTCACTGATGCTGCAAGGTAAGCTTTTTCCTTTTTTTTAGACACCAGCTATGAAGTTCTTCTCACTCCTGTCCCTTCTTTTGCATTGTTTGGTATTTTTACACCTCTCTGGGAGCTGATTTATCTCAATAACTCAGCAGAAAGCTTTCTTTCATTGGATCAGCTTTCTGTGAGGCTAAGACAGAATGAGTACATAGATGGGTATATACTGAGTACGAGAGTGGTGCAAGGTAGACGGGGAGAAACTGAAGATTCAGTCGTTGGTAAACGGCCCTTTTTGGAGCCTGTGAACTACTGGAGTGCCTTGTATCCATTAAGGTCCCTTCCAACCCAAACCATTCTGATTCTGTAACATTCTTCCTCAGCACAACATCCCATTTTGTAAGACAGTACGTACTGAGAGTCTGCATGTAGCACTGAGAAACCAAAGCCCCAACAGATCAAATTTGTACTTCTAAGCAAGCTCCAACAACCTAAGAAACACTGACACTGCTGAAATTCCTATCCGATGTCTTTCACAAATTGTAGGCAGGAGTAACAGTTCTTCCAAAGAAATCCAGAGATTTAACGTGTTCTAGCGTCTCGGTCCTAACTCAACGGTAGTCTTTTACTTGGAAGAGACGAAACCTCACCGCTTACTTCTGCTGTTGATTAATAAAAATTATTTATTGCACAAATCCTTTCTGTTGACAAGTTAAAATGGAGCCTCATCTTTCATATCTCCCTGAAGATTGCCACCTTGTGAGATTGAAAATACTCATTAAATTCCATCACCAGACAGACACAAATGAGAGGGCGATTGTTTTTAAGCATGTGAAGGGAATCATTGGTAAACTCATTTGTTTGGATATCATTAACAGAACAATCGGAGAGGATCTCCAGGGGGTCCTCATGACCTTTGCTCGCAATCTCTTCATCATCCATCAAGAAATATCAGCACCTAATATGCAAGGCGAGACCAATTTTAAGGTGAGGTGTTAATTAACTAACGATCCTGGTTAATTTCTGTACAAGGGCTGAAAATACCTCATGCTGTATCATAAACAAGTGCTAAACCATTCCTTCTTTATTGTTAGCAGTATGTATTTTACAGTGTCTAGGTCAATATAGTAAGTCTCCCAGTGAACCTGTTAGTTAAATTTAAGTTTGAAACTTTTTTATTTGAAAAGAGACAGACTTTAGCTTGAAATTATTTGTTATGCAATGCTCCTGATTTTCCTCTGTAAGAAGCAAAGGAGCCATTGGCGCTGCTTCAGACAGTTCCGTCACAATGGTCTGTTTTATTTTAAAGGCACACCGTCAAGGTAGGAACCTTAATTAGAAACAAACTTCTTGTTTTCTAATAGCTCCTTAGATTATTAACACTGATTTCTTGTAAGCAGGCAGACAGCGAGTACTTAGTCCATCAGTTCACATCTCGCAACATGCCAGCAATTTCACAAGTTAATTTTGTTCCCAATTTTCCTCTGCTCTTTCAGCCTGCCCACGTTGCCCATCCCTGTGTGCCAGAGGATGCTCTGGGGGGGAGCCTGTGGAGGCAGGACAAAGCACTGGGGCTTATTGCGCTGGGAACGTTCCCCCAGGAACGCCTACATTTGCTCTGAAACCCCTTTGTGACAACCTTGCTGGCAAAAGGAGACAGTAAAGCAATCACGAATCCAACTCCATGCCCTGAAACAAGCACTCATTACAATGCTGCTTTTTGATTCCAGAGAATAGCTAAATTTTCCAGGGGGAATTCTTTTGCTAAACTGTATGACCTTTTCATAAAAAAAAGTTTCTGAGATCTTGTCTGTAAGCGTTTTGTAGAACGGTGAAGGGGAGAAATGCGTTATAGATTCCTACCCCAAGTCACATCATTTATATTGGATTTTTTCCAGTGTTAACTCTCTGTATTTTCCTCTGATAAGCAGTCTGTGAAACGACGGTTTTAGAGAACATACAATTAAATTTCATCACGTTACAGAAAAACAAACATTATTTTTTTTTTCAGTCTGGGGGAATTGAAAAGCAACCGCTGAGGAAAAATATCAAAGGGAAATCTTCATAGAGAGTTAACAATGATTTACATTTGTGGAATAAAGCACCTGTTAGCTGATTAGATTACAGATTGCAAGGAATTTTATTTTTATTTATCCAAGATTTGTGCATATTTACTATTAGTTGTAACCGTTCAAAGTAAAAGTCAATTCCCTGGCTGCGTCCTGTCCCGTGTAACAGTGGTTACCTTTTCAAGGCAAGTACTACCAGCTGCGCGTGTTGGCTGCTGGATTTCATTATAATACCCATTAAATAACTTGTATTCCTCGAATCTGTTACAGATGGCAATTCAAGATATTGAAGCAATTCTGGGAGTTACAGCAGAAAACAAACTGCAGTTGGAAAAAGAGCAACCTTCTGAAGCAGATGCTCTGAAAAAATAGTTAACTGAAGATGTTTAAGTGCCTTACTCTGTGCTTCTGGAAATGCTTTCTCATCTGTAAGAACAACTTTGGTTTCTCTTCTGCACTGGCATGTGACTATTAACTGAGATCGTACATATCCGTGATTTTTGAATAGTGTTCAGAAGAACGTGCCTTATTTCACGAAAATGAACTTCAGAAGCTGAGGATCATAATAAATATCCCTGATATTCATCTGGTGGATCCTGAAGTACAGACTTTGTTTTTAAAACCTTATTAAGAGAATCAGAGCCTCTCAGGGAGAGGAGACGATGTCCCTTGACCTGCAGAACGCAGACCTTTTAATTTTAGCAAGTGATTCCCCCATCAAGCCTACAACTTATAAGTGACCTTATCGTATCTTCATAAAGATGGGTTAATGAATAGAAACAGTCCACTCCATCCCTAGCTAATTCTCCATTGGTTAGTTACCTGACTCTTAACACCAGGCCCTTATACATCATCGGAACTTTCCAGGACTGGATCTTGTTATGCTTCTGTCTGCAAAACTGAGGAACTGTTTAGTACAAAAGGACACCTCTCTGTGGAAGGAATCTTGCTGTTCCTTGAGTCAGATTCTGTCACTGGTGTTACAAAATGAAAATGACACTTTCTTCTTTCATACGCCCCTGCACGCACCTAGAGGTATCATGCTGTCTTTGTCACTGTATCGAATCAGCAGATCACACTAGGATGAAAGGAGTCCTGTGATCCTAAACTCCTTTGCAAACCTACTGTCTCCTAAAATACGGGCTTCCAACATGAGAGTACCTCCCGTGTTCTTTTACCTATAACTACACTTAATTGTAATCTTGTCCATAAAGCCGGTAACCCAGATTCCTCTTTAGAAGTAATTGTCTTGATTATTGTTCCTCTCTTTCTTTTGTTATGCACAGTTTTTTGCAGCAGTTATTTTATGCTCAATTTCAAATCATCAAAAATAATAGTAATGGGATTGGTTCAACAATAGATTCTGAGAGGACCACTGGAGTCACACTGGTACTATATTTCACGGTATACCATGGTTTTGCGGATTTCTTCATCAGATATATTCAGCATTTCAGATGCTGCTGATGTTTTTGCCAGGAATCTGTGTTGTTATATTAAAGGACAACTGCTGCATTTGTACGATTATCTGTGTTCATCAATCTGTAATCTTATCCCCAAAGAAAAGACATTCTAAACTGTCCTGTGCAAGAGCTCATCTTGGTGGGTAATGTTGTCCCAAGCACAGTAAGTATCTTTGGGCTTACTTCCCCAAAATCTCAGGCAATACCCATTTTTAAGACAAGTCACAGATGTGACAAAGCAATTGCAGCAGATCAGCGTCCAGTTTTTCCAATGCCTCTCTGTCTTTGATCCATTATCTTCCTACATAAATCTTTTGTCAACCTTTTTCTCTTTTACTTTAGTCACAGAAATAATTCACTGCAGATGAGAATGTTTGTAGAAATGCTGATCCATATTTCAAATAAAAATCAAAGTATTTTTGTTTAACTATTTGTTTGTTCTTGTTTCTTTCTGAGATGTCATCTCAATATCATCTTTTTTTTTTTTCCTACAGAAATTTTACACTTTTTTTTTTTAATACAACGTGAAATTTAGCCAATGAACAAACTTCCTAGAAGTCTTTATGGTTAGAAATGAAAGTAACAGAGGTTCTTTGTGGCTGTGGTAGGTACAACAGTGATCTCTTACTTGACAAGAAAACAATATGCCAAAAAGCATATTATAATTGTTCATTAGTTCTTCCACCATGATGAGATATATTTGTCCTCTGTTTTTCTTTGAGGGGCTACAGACAAGTATGTTCTGACCTCTTCCTCACTGCATTTATAATATACTTTCTCCTATTTTAGTGCCAAGAAACTATTTCAGGAATTGTCACCTAGCTTCAAATCCAAGCTCTATTCATGTCCCAGTTTCTTCACTAAAAAAGCAGTATCCTGGGGGAGGAAGCGTACGAGAAGATGGCAGTATCAGCCTGGGAGTCGGTTAGTTTCTTAAGGGTTAAGGAAAATTAAGCCTTGATCCAAGCCAGAACAACATAAGGTCTGAGAGGCTCATTAGTTCACTGGCACTTAATAGACTGCGGTGTCCTAGGAGTAAATGAAACCTGCACTTCCTTATGTCTTTGTTCTGTTCTGACAAAAGAAAACTGTACCTGTTTTTGCAGAGAACAAGTGATCTGAAAGTTCCCATGGTGAGAGAGATTTCTCAGTGTGTGCAAAGTGTGAAATGTATTTCGAGGAAAAAAGTTTTTAATTACTATTAACACTTCTGAGCGCTGGGCTGATGGAAGGATTGAAACTGCTTTACAGTCTCTCACATTCAACTCCCATGGTGCTGGTGCCAAAAATGTATTATTTTTTTTTTTAGCAATACAGCAGCTATAAACTGAAATTATAATCTTCCCAAAAAAGTCAGAAATATAGTTACGAGCCTCCTGTTAAGATTAGTGGATTATTTATTCCCACTCGCTAAAGGAGTAACAGAGTTCTTGAACTGTAGCTGGAATTTTAGCACTGTTCAGAACATGATCTAGACTGGGAAGAAACAAAGCAAGTGGGAAATGCGGGAATCAAAAGAAAAAGGTGGCCCGCGTGTGTCAGCTTACCAGAAATTGCCAGAGAATTCTGCAGCTAATGACAGCAAAAACCCAGGCTGATTCCCCAGCTGCCAGGGGTGGAGGAACGCTTGTGGAATTACATGAGGGGAAGTGGGGATTGGCATCGCCTGCAGGAGACACACAATTAAAATAAAGGTTTTGTGCTTTTGATGGGCCAGGGCTGCAAATGAAGACATGCGTTCAGCTGATAGCTTTTCACGGATCACAAAGGATATTTTAAAAATAAATGCATTAAACATGTTTTTGCAAGAATTGACAGAATCTGTAGCTTATGGACTACCCATCTGAGGTTGTTCTCCCCGTTTTGTTGCCATTTGATGCTGCAAGTGCTTAGAAGCCTGCCGGTGCCTAGGTGTTTACCCACACAGCTTCTCAGGCACCAAAGCTTGTTCAAGACCAGAAAAGGCCTCCAGGCAAAATGCACCAAGGACCAACCTACTCGTTTCAGTGTCCTTAGCTACATCAAGTCATATTACTGCTGTGTGCAGGGCTTTGAGCTGTTCAGGGTGCTGTGCTCCTGTCCTGTAGACTGTTACTCTGATCTTAGACGCCACAGCAGTGCGTGTCATGGCAATCGTATTTTTGTGGTCCTGCTGTTGGCCATGACAGTACTGATAGCTTGGCTGCTGTCACCTATTTTGCAGAGTGCTTGGGAATACTCTTGCTCCTTCCTGTAGAGGCCCTGCCTCTTAACATCAGCCCTGCAAACATTTTTGGAGCTAGAGAGAGTGCACCTCCACAGCAGAGGAGGACAACACACAGATCTTTTCTAACATCCCAGACCCTAACATCTCTGAAGTATTTTGCATTAAACATTAACTGGAGTAGATACTGGACGCTAGGTCTGCATTTTTGGATATCTGGTTATAAAAATGCTTTCCTCCCTCAAAAAAAAAAGGGGGGGGGAAGGGTCACTGAGCCCAAGTTTCCACAATAGGATGTTTGGTCTTGATTCTTGCATACTTTATAGGCGTGCAATGTTTTCCTATGCATTTGTAAATATTGAAGCTACCTCGTCCCACCTGTAATACACATTGTGTAAGTAAAGATGCAATTACATTCTCTTAACCGGTGAAAGGTTCTGCTGCCAGACGCTGAAGATTTTTTCCCTTCTTCATTTAACATCAAGCAAAGCAAAGTTAGCTGCAAAGTATTGCGAAATAAATACTTTTTTAAGCCAAAGTAATTGTAAAATGTTCACTTTATAGGCAGTATATGCTTACAGGAACTGATTTTGACCATGCAATGTAATAGTGGAATATTGCTGTCAGGATGTAATGGGGTAGTTCTGCCCTTCACCTCCGTGAACCACAGTACCAGACTGCACCTTCATTCCTCTCCTCAGTCACTGTTGCCACTAATAAAGGAAGATATTAAAGCTAACTATATGCTCTATTAATTATAAGAAGGTGAACTTGAGTCAAATTTGTTACTGACGGTGATTAATAATTACTGGTTCTACACACATGTAGTACATTACAGTAAATAAACAGGGTACATCGTTGGGTAGTAATTGATTTATTAGCACGTTCATACTACATAGCTCAATGGCTTAAGATCGCTGAGTTTGAGATATTACTTGCAATTACTAAAAGGAAAAATCTGCCCCCGTTTCCCAGTTTATTCTGCTCTACGATCTTTTTTTTCCTCAAACGAGCAGTGCTTCAACCCCCGAGCTTTTATTCAGATAAACCACACAACGGGACGCGGGCTGCGGATTTAAAACACTTCAAAGGGACCCGGGGCTGCCCAGGCCCCCGTCAGCCGGTTTCGAGAGGCTTCTGCGGGCCGGGCAGGCAGCGCCGGGCGCCCTTCTCCTTCCTCCTCCTCGGTCCCCTCAGCCGCCGCCACCTCCTCCCGCCCAGCGGCGAGGCGCTGCGCGCAGGCGCGGCAGGGAAGGGAAGGGAAGGGAAGGGAAGGGAAGGGAAGGGAAGGGGGTTTAGGGGCGCCGCGGGATGCGGGCGCTGAGGCGGCTGCACGAAGCGGCCGTGGGGGCGCTGCTGTGGCGGGGGGCGGCCCCTCCGCGCCCGCCGGCCTCGGAGGTGCTGAGCCAGCACCTGCGGCAGCGCGGCCTGCCCCACTGGACCTCGTTCTGCGTCAAGTACAGCGCGGTGCGCAACGACCAGTTCGGCCTCTCGCACTTCAACTGGCGGGTGGACGGAGCCAACTACCTCGTCCTGCGCACCGGCTGCTTCCCCTTCGTCAAGTACCACTGCTCCCGCGCCGCCCCGCAGGACCTGGCGCTGCAGAACGCCGCCTTCACCGCCCTCAAGGTCCTCAACGCCGGTGAGTCGCCCCGCGGGGCCGGCGGCCTCCCCTCGGCTCCCCCCTGAGGGGCCGGGGCAGGGAGCGGGGCCGGGGCGCCCCCCCTGGGGGCGAGGGGAACGGGACGGGGCCCAGTGGCGGAGCCGCTCCGCACCTCAGAGTGTTCGGGGGGAGCCGACCCGGGGAGAAGGGGAGCGGAGCCGTCTTCAGCCCGGCTGGAACGGGTCGAATCAGTCGGTGCTGGTCGCCTCGGCACCTTGTGGGACGGCGGGTGAAGCCCTGAGCTCGGCTGAAGAGAAGTTGGGGACTGAGGGGGTGCCCGGTGAGCCCCGGTGCTTGGACAGGGTCGGTCCTAACGGGCTGCTGCGGGACGAGCCCTGGTAGGGCCAGCTGCTGCTTCGATGATAATCTAAAAGTCGGTGTAGGTATGTTTTGAAGTGTTACTCCTCAAAATCTAGTCAGTGGATATAGTTCTTCATGCCACCAGCACTGCCAGCGCTTAACTTTCCATCAGTTTCCTCATGTTTCACTTAAAAATAAAGTCTCCTTCACAAGACTTCTGTGATCTTCTGCTTGTAAGGTCTGCTAGCCCTCATTTTCTGGTCTTTCCAGTCATAGAGAGAAAATGCAGCCACAGAAATTGATTTTATTCAATAATAAATGTTAATCTGATTTTATCTTTCCCTCCCCGCAGTCAGACCTTTTATCTGCTCTCTCATTTGCAGCTACCCTGCATGTTTAAATGATTGGCAGGCGTGACTGAAAAGTCAGCTCACCACCCTCTTTTGAGGATCTAGCTTTAGCACTTAGGCAGCTAAGCCCATTAAACTGTTTCTGTCCCTTACTGAATTCAAGGCCTAAACCCATCTCCAGTTTTCTTCTATGGCTGGTCTGCGATAGGTGGATAGTTCAGCGGCGCTAAAAACGACGGCGCTTTTTGTGTATCCACCTTTCTGCTCTTTTCAGTTTCGTTGGAGCTGGTAGTCTTGACTACTGACCTCATTTTTCCCCAGAGCAGCTTCATGTTGATCTATGAAGTCGCTGCCCGTTTTCCTTCCTACTTCTGCCCTGATCCTTAGCCAAACAGGGAGCTGGTGACAACGTGGATGTCAAGAGAGTTCATGTTTGAGTGTCTGGATTTTTTTTAATTGTCAGGAATCAAACTGTCTACATGATCATCTTTCACTTCTTTCATCCCATTTTCTTTTTGCCTTAATTCCTGTGCACTGCTGCTTTTCTTCAGCTGCTTCCTAATTCTTGTGTGTTTGATAGGCAAGAAGCAAAGCATGTACTGAAACTACTTGTAAGCATTTCAGTAAAGGCAAAATCTTCATAAGACACCTTAATAGGAATGTTTTTCCTCTCTTTTCATTTCTGAACCATTATTCCTTACTGTCAATAGGCAGGTTTAATTTTCCTGGCTTGTTATCTTTGTATGTAACGTGTTTTTGTCTTTTCTTAGGCATCCCAACTTTACTATATGGAATTGGCTCCTGGTTCTTTGTCAGTGTCACAGAGACTGTTCATACGAGTCATGGCCCAGTTACTATTTATTTTCTAAATAAAGAAGATGAAGGCGCAATGTACTGAAATCATGCCCTCCAGTACCTGTCATTTGGTGGGTTTTCGTGTTACTGCTGCTACAAATGTCTGCTCCCTGTGACTCAAAGGGAACTGAAGGCAATTCTTTTTGTTTTGGTTTTTGCCGTGTATTCTTTTATTTAACATGTTGTCCTCAGGAAGCTTCACGCAATTCTTTGGTCGTAAGAGGTTTAGTTTTGCAGAGGTTAGTAAAGGTGAAAAAGTAGAAGCCCTGGGAAAAGAATTAATATTTCTAAGGGTGTTATAATTTATGTAAGTCAGAGACTAGAACTGTTGAACCAGCTTCTGATAATTCAAAGATAAGTGTGCCAACTTACAGGACTGAATTGTAGCGTCTGGGCAAGGAAACTGTGAATATATCAGGCTTCTCAGAATGTCTCTGAAAACACTACGCTGCTCAGGTTTAGACGGACTGGATGTTTTGTAATATATTAATTGCCATATTTGCAAGAATGTTTGAATGAATCCATGGCACTGACTCTTCACAGCTGCCCAGAAGGCTTTTTGGAAAAGTGTGCCCAGGAAGTTAAAAATGGCTGTTTGTATCTCATTTCTTCAAATGATAATTAAATAAATTATCTAAAATACATCTCACTGTTTTGGTTTTTTAACAATTTATTTGAATTCCCAATACCTTCATTATGTCGTTTGTCTTTTGTTTGCTTTATAGGTAACAAAACTGAAATAATCTAAAGATTTAGTCCCCTACAGTAACATAAAATTTGCTGATTTATTTATTTATTTATTTTTAAATTAATATGAATGAAAAGGATACTACCCTCATTACCATCCCAAACAAGTGATTTCTTTAGCTGTAGTTGAGAGCAGGCAAATACAATGCTGGAAAGACGTAAACTCAGATGGAAGCTCAGGGAAAGAAAAAGCTTTAGGGATTTATTTGGATAATGGAAAATATGGAATTGTTAGGTAATAAGCTCAAACAACAAAAACACCTGTGCGGGATATGTTACTGTTGCTTAGTTTTAATGCCAGCAAATAATGCTGTCTGTTCTAAATCCCAAGTCTGGTGATGTAAGTTAATTATTCCAATTTTCATAAGTGGGAAGATAAATGTAAATGATAGGTACTGTTTTTGGAGGGTAATCGCTATTCCTAAATAAATTATCAAGCTCTGGCTACAGCATAATGTAATTTAAATACTTTTTTTACTTAATTCCAGATAATGGAACTGTTTCCCACTTAATGAAGCAATGCAGTTTTCTAAAAGCAACACTAAATAATGATTTAATCAGAGAAACACGCTATTATATTTAATTTTGGCCAATACTCTTGATACAAGCTAAATGGGTCTCAGAGATGAAGATACAGTATTATACGAAGCCTCATTAATAATAAAAATGACTTAGTGTTATTCTAGAACTGATTTTCACTGTATTGGATGAAGTTAAATAACTGCAGCTCATAAGTTTGAAGTCAAATACTGCTCATTCATTGCTGCGGATCCTGTCAATATCCTGCTGTAAAGGTTTAGTCTCAACGCGAGCTTGATAAAATGGTTTTTAATTACCAGACTATAAATACAGCTCTTCATTGGAGTTGCACCTCCACTCGCTGCAGCTTGTTTGATTTCTGATAATGTGTACTGCTGACTTTGCTTACCTGTTTTTCAATAAATGCAGGCAACGTGACTGCCTGCCCATACGGTGATGGGCAAGTCTCCTTAGAGAACATCTCTGACAAACTACCCCATCGATTACTGCAATTCTGTGCTGCTTGCAGCATTAAATAGGGACTTGATTTCTTGTTCAATGATCTCACTGTGTAACAATTAAGCAAATGTAATATTTTCTTGTATTACATGAAAATCAATGGACCTCTTGCTCTTATGAAGCTGATCGTGCTAAAGGATGAACTGGAAGATGGCTGAGGGCAGAGTGCAAATATAGTCGTTCATTTGTTTCGTTAAGGCCTGCGTGTGACCTGCTACAGTCCATCAAATGGAAAACAGGCCATTTTTCAGGGGTAACACAAGTTATTAAATCATAACGAAATCACATGAATATCAACCTCCTTCCTTGCCTTTATGCAGAGGTAAAATACTTCATCTCATTCTCTTAGCTATAAACGGGGGCTACTTAGCTTTGGCCTGAATGCAAGATGGAAATATTGATGGCCACAGCGTCTTGGCTGATGTCTCTGTAGGGCTCGGGGGGATGTGGGAATGGCAAGCAGGGATGAGCGTGCTGAACCCCTGCTCCTTTGGCTTTCTAATCCTCGTCACTGCAAGCTCTGGCCTTGGAGCTGTCAAGACGGTGTGGTTTTGGGAGAACAGGCTCTTCTCTTGCAGGGAAGTCCAAGCGTTTCACCTAAAGGGTGTCTCTAAAGTGGGCTTTAAAGATGAGCTTCTAGCAGTTCAACCGTTCCGAGATGGGTTTGTGTGGGTAGCACCTACCTGCGTTCTCTTGCCTGTGAGGTCCTTCAGGTTGTCCTGTAACCCCATGGCTTCAAGAGGCAAACTTGCAGGGAACCAGTCTTTAATTCCTCTGGTCTAGAACAGTTTCCTTGGAGTTGTTTTACTTAGCAAGTTCCTTTTTCTGTGTAGTAAGCTATGCATACGTTGCGTGCGCAGCACACGCTTCTGTTGACAAATTTTTGTATAGGTGATTGAGTTACCAAGTGACCCTTTAACTTTTCGTGGGTTTCGTCTGCTCGTTTTCCTTTGAAACAAAGTGCAGTTTATCTTGTAACTCGTGCCTTAATTATCTCTCTACGCTGTGTTCAAGGATGATGTTTAAATGAGCGAGAGATGACATAAAAAGGCGGAGAGCTTTGTTTCACCTCCCTTAACGAGTGCTTGGGATAAATGAAACCTTACTCGAGACCCCGCGGCTCGGGTAGCCACTTCTCGTAGCAGTCTTTTTAAACAGTAATGACTTCTGGGGGCATCTGAGCCTAAACGAGCGCTTAGCATTACATCTTACCTAGGTCAGTGGTCTCAGGTATCCAAGTTAAACTGTGTTACTGTAAATTAATGGAAAATGTAACTGCGCTTTGCTGAAAGATCAATGTCCAATAAAGGCTGCACAATCAAATCTTGTTGCAATGATTGAGGTCCTTAATTGCCTTTCAAAGATAAGGTGGTAATCAACATAGGTTTAACTGATCTTTTTTGCCAGTTCAATTACATGCTAATGACTGCAGCCAAGTCAGGATCTTTAACTACTTATACTTATTAAATCTTATGTTTGTAGTGAAAAATTACTTAAGCCACGCAATCGATAAAGCCCGGGTCTTAATTACTATATTTCACTTTTATACCTTTTTGTATGTTTGACAAACGTTTCACTGGAGACTGTGTAGCGCTAATGACAGTACCCCAAGAAATACAGTTCTCTGCTATTGTCTGCCTCTCCAAACTGGGTCAAGAGGCGGGTGTTTCCATGGGTGTTTCAACAACTTTTTGTGACTGCCAATGCAACTTACATTCTAGGCAGCTCAAGGTACTTAAATACCGTTTTTTATGAATAATGGCACGGCTTTTATCCCTGGAAGATGTACTACCTGGTAACCTTCCAGTGGACACAATTTCCACTTGAAGTTCTTAGCTTTTTTCCATTGTAGATGAATATTAGACTTAGGTGCCTCTGCAGCAAAGTACAGATGGATGTTCCCACGTGTCTGTGGTCGGTAACTTCACCTTGCCTCAAACGTAAGTCGCTCTTCTAAGTCTTCCTCTGCATCGCCCTCCTGTCCCTGGAGCACTACGCAGTGCTGTTCTCCAGGAACCTGGAGCCACCTCACCTTTATTGGAGATAGGCAGCACTTGGATCCCTCCACAACTTCCTTTGTGGCTGAAATGCTGCAGCTCTCAGAATCTTTCCCATTTGCTTTTGTATTTCTGCATGTTTGTCGTTACTCCAGAGTTCGTTCTTCCTGCGCTCCAAAGAGAAGCGTTACTGCATGTTGTCACAGGCCTTATTGTTTGTGACAACTTAAAATCGATGGAATAGGATTTATTGGGATCGTTTTGTAGGCAAGAAAAATGAAGAAAAGTTTGAATTGACTAAGTAGTCACCTTTGAGAAGCTAACAGCAATATCAACACCCTGGCTGCCTAAATCTCTTTGCAAACCATAATTGTAGATTTCCCTGATGCATGTTATTCCTGAAAGAAGCGCAGGTACTTCCTAAGAGTTGAGTGCCCTTAGGCTTCTGGTTTACACCAACTTTGCCAGAAACAAAGGAGATCCTGCTTCATATATTATTTACTTCAGCCATTTAAATTAAATTGGCTTTGCTGTAACTCCTTAATCATGTTCGCTACAGAAAAGTTGTCTTGGCATTATTCTGAAACCCCGTCAGAGAAGTGGATGGCGTGTTATGCGTTCTTGGGCTGCTTCGTTCAGCTGAAATGTGCCAACAAAAGTGGCAATTTAGGAGTTGCAGGAAGGGGAATGTGAAACAGAAATCATCACTAATACATTCCAAGTTCAGTTAAAAGATCTTTTGGTTTCTAGAAAAGAGTAAGATGGTGTTACTGTGTTTGCAATTAAGTCTTTTAAATAAAGCACGTGTGCGGTAGGACACCAGAATTTGCATTAATGATTGGGAAACTCAGTGTAAATTATTGACCTTTGTGAATTAGTAAGTGAATAAACGCAGCCGAAATAAAGACGGCTCACGTATCACAAAATATTTATTGCTCATAGATGAGTGTGGCTTGACCTTAATTATTTATGCTAATACATCATAACGTTCTAGTAGATGCACTGCAATAGGTTTGTGGAAAGCAATGCAGGCCACATAATGAGAGCTTCCTGCAGCGCCGCCAGAGGTCACGATTTTTGTCTGGGCGCAAGAACCCATCCAGGTTATTAACGTTTGCAACGAGGCGGTTGTCTTGCAGAAAACCCAAACACACGTTTATTCGGCGTTTAGAACGTAGAGAGGAAGCCACTAGATTTGAGATGATGGAGTACTTTGTGTTACACTTCGACAGTTTGGATGCATCGTGGTTGCTTTTTGCTTGGTAAGGTAGAATACGTATGGCTTAGATTTTAATAGCAATTGCGTCACGTTAAGCACAGTTTATGAGCCCTGTACCAGTTCATTACAAAACTAATTTATTACTTGCGATGGTATTAATAATCCTAATAGAGTTGAAACTGTAAAACACAATTCAAAGCAGTCCTTTGGACAACAAGTCTGAGGAAACTTCCAATTTTAAGGCAAATTTTGGAATAGAATGCTTCTAAAGAACACTTGAAATTTTTGAGTAAAATGATAACTATTGCAAAGTCAAATCTACTTCTTAGGAGAAGAAATGCCGTTAGATACAATTGTTAGACGCTTAGTGATTCATGGGCCTGCTTACACACATGCTTTGTGATGTATGAATTATTTAGTAAGAAAAATCACAATAATTTTGTTGTTACTCAAGAATTTATAGGTTGACAGAAACAATTATACAGCCCCTGAAGCCGGGCTGGTGACGTGCAGTAATACCATTAACTATACACAGCCATTTTTGCTCAATCCAACTGGTCGAGTTCTGTTGCAGTGTTTCAGTAATTGTGCATCATATCCGGCGTTTAAACAATATTAATTTTATTATGCATGAAACATGCCTCTATTCTTTAAGATATGGTCATAATTTCAAGCAAGAGCTTTAACACCACATTTATGGCTTTACTTTTTTCAGCTCAAGATGAATTTATGATGAGAGAGAGTTTTAACAGATCTATTCAAGGCTGGATTCTGCTCCCACTGAATTGAAAATAAGATGAATTCATGTCCTTTTGGTTCGCAAACAGCTCTTTGCCTCTCGATGGCACTGATTTGTGTCCGGAGGCTCTGAGCACTGAGTTTCTGCCTGTTTAAACCCCTGCAGAATGACTGAGGAGCAGTGGGAAGGCCTGGAAGGAAGGCAGCTGGTTTTCTGCAAGTTTTCAGAGCAGGTTTTAAGGGATCTTGATCTGTACTTGTAGTTATCAAGCTGGTACACTTGGGTGATGCTCTCCTGGGAGGTGCATTTTGAGAGAAGAAAGACTGGACGCTTGACCTACTTTTTTCATAAACCTAAGGGAATTCCCCTTGCTGCACTTCTGCACTTGCTGGCAATCTGAAGATGTGAGAAGGAAAAAATGAATTTCACTGTGGTATGTTACCTCAGCCACACTGAATGCTATGTAGAGTTAGGTATTAATCTATTTTTTGGGGGAAAAAAAAAAAAAAAAAGTATGTTACTAAAGCAATGACCAGGTGCCATTTTTTATTATTATTATTATTTTTTTAGGAAATGAGAAGCTTCTTGTTTCTTATATATACTAGCTATTAGAAATGGTACAGGAAGGAATCAGAGGTGATAAATCTGGTAAACCGAGGACTGGCAAATTCTGGTGGTACTGAGGTCAAAGTTTCCCAGAGATGCTCAGTAGGAGCTACAACGAAAATGTGGGACATCCTGACTGCCTTATCCTCAGCTTCGTTCGTGTGCCTCATTTCCTTCTCCCCAACAATCTGAGCATAGGACAGCAGAAATTATTTTGTGATCCTAATGCTGTTGCTCATGCACTTCAGCGCCTCATACAGCCAAGTGCAGTTGGCATAGTTTACCTGCTTTGATTTCCACTGAAGATTACGGTGTGTGTACTGTAAGGGTTAGTGTTAAAATAGCACGTAGGTAAGGAAGTGCTGTGTAGAGAAGACCGCGTGAGCTCTGAGCGCTGCATTATTCATCTGCACTGGCCTGATTCACTCTGAAGACTCAGCTCACGCATCCCTCCACTGATGGCAAGGAAAATGGGGAGAGGAAACCTGCTAGACACAGGTCCTTGAACAGGAATGTTCACAAACAGGGGCAGGAGCGTCAGCTCTGTCTTTCCTTCCCCTTCTTTTTATGGAGTTTTGCTAGCAGGACTAGAAATTTCATCTGTGGTAGTGAAAGTTTGCCTGTGGTAGTGAAAAGATGGAAAATGAGCGTGTTTGATAGCTTCCTTTGCAGTGGGAATTAGAGAGGGAAACAAGTAATAACTTATTTCCTTACTTTTTGAAGGCCTTGCAAATTGCCATGATAGCCATGTTAGAGGGAATCAGAGGGGTCCAGCATTATTTCCATACCGCTTACTGATACTCCTCTGAGATCCTGCAGCACGGCAAAGATGCTAATTTTCGTATTCTTCTGTGTCAGCATTTTGCTTTTCCTTGAAAACAAAAATTTATTTCCTTTACGTGGCCATCTCCAGATCTCCTCTATCCTTTCCAATGGCAGTGGAAAGCAGCAGAGAGCAGTAGCAGACTGCTCTGAGACAATTGCTCCTGCACTTGTAGCACACAGCCAGCCTGAAGTCTGTGGCACTGAAGAAGGATGTTTCCCCCGCACAAATAAAAACAGAATTTATAGAAGTCAAGGGCTTTGTGATCCTCCTGTAATTAAAGAACTGGTATATTGTTCCCTCACAGAATTTCAGTGTTATGTCATTGTAGCTAGAAAATAACTTCCAATACATAATTATAAATAGGAAATTCATGCGTATTTCTTGCTGACAGCGTGCCAGCTGGATTTAGTGGAGAAAACCGGACTGCTTCATTATTTTATTCCTTTGGAATTCTTGAACTTCTTGTGTCAGAAACTTTTACACAGGAGATTCTTCGGACAATTACTGAACTTTAAGATATTTTATGAGACATTAAAAATACCTGTGTTTTGCTACCCATTTTTCCCCAACATTGAAGAAAAATATAAAAATAGATTTCTGTAATTATACCAGAAATTCTGGAGGGTGATTAACTTCATTCCAAATGGTGCAGGTAGAATGGAAATTTCTTATGAAGGATGGGTTCTAAAGAAATAGGTGGAAAAACCAAACCTGTATCCAGAAACACATACTTGATGCGCTTTACTTCATAAGATATAAAAAACTTGAAGTTTGATTACACCTGCATCAACACAAATCAGAATGGGGGATTAAGGTTATGATTAGCCCTGGAAAAGCTACATAATATTTATGCAAATTTGGCAAATTGGGTTGGTTTTCCCCATAGTCTTGTAAATGAAAAAGACATTTTAGAAAAATCGCAGTTCTATAGAAATTCTATGATTTTGTATCCTATTCTTTAAAATTTAATAGAAAATGAATCTGATTGAAATGAACCTGATTGAAAGGTATACAGGGACCATAGGTAAAAGGCTCATTTGAACAGAAGGAAGTCCATGTGGGCAGCGCCAATTCCTTAGATATTTAGGAGCTGGGGCTCTATTAATTTATAGTGTAGGAACTAAATTATAAAGTTATTGAACAGAGATAGAATTTATCTGTGCTAATGGCCATTGAAGATTGTGGGTTTTTTTTTCCCCCCTAAAGCTCAAACAATGTAGAATTCTAATGTGAGGAAGCTTGAAGATGGTTCAGAATTAAATCAAAGGCACATTCCATTTTTCCCCCTCAAAACTGTTAATATAAGTAAAACAGTCCAGTTTGTCATATATGATAATGTGAGAGATTGTGATAAAATGCACAGATCCATAGCCTACAATTGAGATTAATGCTCTGAACTGAGCAGTAAAGTGTCGTGCTGCTGCGCTGTGCCAAGCAGAGAGCCTTCTCACTAACTTCTGTCAAAAAAGAAGCTGCTTTTTTTTTATTATTATTATTTTTTTAAGCATCTGACCATAGCTTATCGTGGCTTTTGGTGGTTGTAGAGACTGCTGTCCATATTACATAGTTGTCACGCTCAAAAACATACCAATTCTTGCTGCTGCTGAGGAAGCAAGGCTTAAACGTTTATCAAGGACTTGCCTCCATGAGGCTCTGGTTTGGAGTGGTCTGTTTTGAAATGTCTTCTGAAGAGCTATGAAGAAAATCGTGGACGACTTGTATCTGGACATCAGGATGAGATATTTGGCAGAACTCTCATTCTGTAATTTAGAGAAAGAGCAATAGGAGTGATGAGCGCAGCCAGAGCGGGCCTCCTTGCAGTGCCCCGTTTACTCCTTGGCCTTGGGGTCTGTCATGTTTTGGGGAAGGGACCTGGCCCCAAAGTGGGAACAGGGCTGTGAGGAATGGCTTGAGGTATCCGTGTTTGGAACTTTATGTACTGCGGGGAGGAATCTCAGTTTAAATAACCCAAAGGCAAAAGCCTCGTGAGTTCCTGTGGAAGATCTGCCACTTGAAGAGCCTCCATTACTTTACATTCCGCAGGCCAGCAGCGCTGGACATTTCCCACACTTCCTAATTAAGTCAGGAGCCCTGATCTGCTTGACGTGCTGTCTCAGCAGCAATTTTCCCGTTAAAACCGAAGGCGAACACCGCCACAAGCCCCCCGCAGCAGTGCCGCCAGCCTCCTCCCGCAACATGGCGCCGCCTCCGCGCCCTCCTCCTCCCGCAACATGGCGCCGCCTCCGCTCCTTCCTCCTCCTCCTCCTCTATTTTTTTTTTTTTTTATTATTATTATTCCGCCCCCCTTCTCTCCTCCCGGCCTCTCCGTTTTGGTTCCGGGGCAGCGGGGCGGTCGCGAGTCCTTCCTGCGGGCGGGAAGGGGCGGAGGCGGCCCGGCCCCAGCCCCGGCCCCGGCCCGGCGGGCATCCCCCCGCCGCCGGCCCGCCGCAGCATGTGAGCCCCGGCGGGGCGGGGATGCTCTGGCTGCTCTGCGGCCCCTCCAGCGCCATGGAGAGCCAGGTGCTGGTCATCCGCATCAAGATCCCCGACGGCGGGGCCGTGGACTGGACCGTCCACTCGGCGCCTCAGCTGCTCTTCAGGGACGTGCTGGTGAGCGCGGTCAATGGGGGGACGCGGCGGCGGCCCCCGGAGCACGGTGGCTTGGGGGTGGTTCTGTGGTGGGGGGCTCTAACGGGGAAATAACCCCCTGAGTCACACAGCGGTGGGTTTTAGGGGAGGTGGTGCTGCCCCGAAGAGGGGCTCGCAGCCAAGAGGCCGTGCTGCAGAGCAGTGCCCGGGGAAAGGCCCCAGTCGTGTCCCAAGGCGTCGTTCCTCCAAGGGTTTGGTCCTGCCCCATGCACAGCATCCCCCTGTCAGCACGGCGTGGGGTGGTGGTGAGGTGTTGCTTGGGAGCGGCTGGGAAAGTTGTAATGTGGAAATCAGCATGGCCTCGGCTGCGGGAGATGCACATGGGCTGAAGCTGGACGTGGCGGTGCCGTGGGTTTGTTATATCTCTCGTTCCTGAGCTGCCCCAGAGCCTTCTGAAGGCTCCCTTGTGCCTCGTGGAGTTGCAGAAGCGCCTCCATCCCTGCCCAGGTAATCCCTTTGCACCTGTTGCAGGTGTTGTGGGCATAGCTTCGGAAAAGCATTTTGCTTTTCAGTGCTCAGCCCTGTTGCTTCAGCACAAAAGCAGCTGGAGATACGTGTGCCTTAAACATGAGCTGTGTAGTCTGTTTATCAAGTGGGGCTGAAAAAGAGAGCTATGTAAGCTTGAACTGCCAACGCAAAAAGGATCAGCATATGGTTTACTTGGTTTGGGGTAGCAGTGGGGTCTGGGGATCCGAGTCTGCAGCTGGAGAGGTGTTGAGGCACACAGCTGTAGCGGAGGTCAGGCCCCATTGTACGTGTGAGGCTCTGCAGCTGCTGTCCTAGCACTTAGGGCTGCGCCGTCAGGCAGCGGTTGTGGCCAGTGCGTGACTTTGTGACCTGGAGTTAAAATGAAACTGCGTTCAGTTGTGACACGACACTAAGAGCATGGGTTTTGGAGCCAGATCTCAAAGAAGCAGAAGTACGATAGCAGAGTTGTTAAAGGAGCTCCGATAGGCTTTACCTCCCCTAACTTAAGTTGGATCACAGTGAAGGACTGAACTTGGGTCTGGTGAGGTACCCACAACCTTGCCCTGCTGCAAGGAATTTGAGTACTCAAAGAGCCTGGCAGAGCCCTTGGCATCTGAAGTGCTTCTAAGAGTTGTGACTGATGGACCACAAGGACTTCAAGGGGCACCTGAGGTCAGCAGCGCCTGCGGTAATCTCCAGGCACGTGGAAGTGATGCTTCCCGAGAGCCGTGGCCATGCTAAGTGTGAAAGAAGTGAATCAGGAAGGATGTGTCAGGCCAATCTTCAGCTTGGTACATCTGTGGTTAGTGAGGACTCTACTGCTAACACTTTTGGAGAGACGGTTATGTATGGGGATCTGACGTAGAATGTGTACAAGTTAAAGTGGAGGGACTGCAATCTAATGGGAGTCACACAGAGCATTCTCCAGGCTGTTAGATAGGCAGTTCCTGTGATCAGCAAGCTTGGGGTTAGTTACACAAATTTTCATCCATGCTCAAAAGCCAAGAACTGTAGGCAGGCTTGGCTAATGCAATTCCGGTCTTATTCTGCATCGCAGCTGAAATCATGAGGAGAAACTGGAGGTTTCTGATTCCTCCCCTTCCATGTGGATTTTGATGCTTATCTCAGTTTATTTGTAGCCAGCTAGCAGATTTATTTCATATCCCCACTCACCGGTGGAACAGAGTGAGTTGTTCTGGGTTAAAACGCCCCAGCTGTTTGTCGAGGGAGAGTGAACGGAGTTCTGCATCAGGTCATGATGATGATTTTCAATTTTCAAAGCTATCTGCAGGACCTCTGCCCTCTCCGGCAGTGCTGGGCTACGTACGGCAGGTCACACCGTGGTGACACATCTCGGCCATGGTAGTGTGCAGCAGGGAGAGCATCCGTGTGGTCGTACCGTTAGGTGACTGCCACCTGCGTGTCAAAAACACGCTTGTGAGCGCTGAGATGTTAAGAGAGGGAGGGAGAAGTTCAGTAAGGTCTGAATTTGTCTCAAGGCCCTCGTTTGTTTAAGTGACTGTGTTTGAGGAGCTGCCCTCGCAGTATGCGTGTGTACTTAATTTATGTGGTTCCTTCAGAAATGAAATGAAATAAGGCTCTGTGCGCTGAGGTGTGGTAGATCTGGCACCACCTTTGCTCCCAGCTCGTGGTTTGCCCGCGGAGCACTGAGCCTGCTTGCTCCATGCACAGCGTTCTGCGGGGTGCAGCGGGCACGATCCCACCCGTCTGCATGCTCCATGCCCCTGCAGTCCAAATGGCTCGTGGGGAAGTGAGATGGATCTGAAAACCAGGTGTTTTCCCCCAGATCTTCATCTGGAGGCTGGGGGAAGCCGTATAGGAAGGTTGTTTCTTCTTTTAAGGCAAGTCCGCGTTCTCCTTTGTATTGAGAAAACCCCATAGAAAACCCTTTGAGAACACACAACTATGTTTTTAAACGTGATTTTTGTTAAATTAGCGTTTTAGAAGTACGAACAGCCTCGCAAATACAAATAAAATATTTTTTTTCAGCAAAGAAGCTGTGGTATTATCACAAAGTACGCCGTCCGTAGCCATGGGATAACCCGGGATAACCTCTTGGTAGCTGTAGGGCAGGAATCCCAAAGTCTGATGCCCGGTGCAGTGCCTTACACTCCAAATGACACTTTTTTTTTTTTAATTATTTTATTTTTTCAAGCTTTCAGCTGCTCTAATTCTGCCCCTTGGAGGAGCCTTTACAGGTGGCCGAGCCGTGCAGCAGGCAGCGGGGCTGCGCAGCCCTGGGAGCGGCGCTGCTGCTGTGTTTGGGTCGGGCATTTGCCTGATTACTTTCCTGAAGCGGGTGCTAAGAGCTGTTCTTCATAATGTCACTTCAAATATGTCCTGCCTATATCAGCTCTGCAGACCTGTAAGTTACCAGTAAACAGATTTATTTTAAAGGCGCCGCTAAATGAATTACAATGAGCTTGGTTTTTTCATCAGGCTGTCTGGACTCATTTGCCCGAGCTGTCACTGGAGCATTTAAGCACTCGGTGTTAATTCAGGATAACTCCGTGATGTCATACTGAGACAAGACCAATTTCAACCGATAAGAGAACGGGGCCCCTGGCTTCAATATTTCCACTGTTATTAAAAGCAGTGCTTTCACATTTTCTGCTCTCTCACCCAAGATAAGTGCTCCGCAGCCATTCTGGAGAGCGGATTTGACGGAATTCCTTTTTGGCTGCCTTTCCCTGACGCCGCTCTTCGTTGTTGGAGGCTTTTCAGTCTGTCAGAAGCTATCACACGTCAGCCCGCTTGAGAAATTGTTTACAAGTCGCAATATTTTATTCCTCGTGATCTCTGTTGTGGTAGCAGAAAAGCACCGCGCGCAATCCGTTGAAATTTCGAGTAATCCTTTAAGCTCGGGTCGCGGGGAGGTCTGCTGGAGGGCTGAGCCTGGAAGTCTTCTGCAGCTGATGAAAATCCTGCGGTAGGAACAGGGTGGAGGTGTCATTTCCCTCCCTCCCACCCCCTGCCAGGCCGCCTGCAGTGCGGTGCTTTGACGGAGGTACCGAAAGTCGGCCAGAGCGAAGTTTTTGTGCTTGTTGGTGTGTAAGTCTGCCTTTAGTGTAAGGCAGAATTATGGTGAACAGCTCTTAAATTGGTGTACTTGGTGGCTACACTTTTTAAAGTAAGTCCGAACGCATAGAAGAAGTGATTTTAAATGAAGAAATATTATAGAGGAATTTACCATCGCTGCAAAGTGGCATATTTACACTCCTCTCAGCTCCGCTTTGTAAACGTCCCCAAATCGGGTTCATTTCCTGATACCAACTTTTAAATCGGTGCCGTGGAAGTGGCAGCGTGCCCGCACATCAGTGTTCCACAAGTAGCTTACACCTAATGCAATTAAAGCGTGTTTGCCGAGGAATTTTCAACATTTAACTAAACAGATTTAGAAATAATTAGTTAACAGCGCGGTCTTCTGGTTAGGCAAGACTTTAATTTCTTGTTAGGGACCGCGGGTACAGCGTGTCTGGCTTTTGACGGAGTATCTACGGAGGTGTCCAACCGTGCGGAACTGTTTAGATGGAAGGATTTAGATGAATATGGCAGCGCTTTGGATCTTTTGATGGTTGCGTAGGTTTACAGTGTGTATCATTGGGTTAGCTGTACTGCACCGCTTTTGTCTTCTTGTATGCAATTAATAGTTTGAATTACTGCTCATTTATTTTAACGTCTAAAACGGGAAAACGGGAAAGTTTTTAGGAATGTTATTTGCTTCAGTTAGCCCTGTGGAAATCTTCGTCGCTTTCGCCGCCTTCTCGTTATATTAATTGGGTCTCTTTAACGTTGCACAGAACGTTGAATTTCCCGTTTTCAGATGACAAAACAGAGAAAGCCGAAGTGACAGGACAATGACTCCCAAGGCTTTGATACGGGGGAGTGCTTAGCACCCCGAGATGCTCACAGCGTACGTACGACCATAAATATTTTTGTTCATTAATTTCTAATCACTTTGTGACGCTGTCAGCGGAGAGGCTGCCTGACGTGAGAAATCAGGCAGCAGGAAGGAGAACACCATGCTGTGCGTTGCTGCCGTGCCCCGACATGACATATTGCAGCCTCGCGGAGGCTGACAACGGCACATACGCCGGGAGGCCGGGATGCCTTAAATCTGAGCACAACATCTCTGGGTTTCCAGCGAGTGCTGCGTGTAAAGGCTTTAAGGAAAAAAAAACCACGCTCCAAACTCTGCTCACCTCGGTTAGTTGCACAGGAAAGGTTTGTATTTCACCCAAAGCAGGATTTTTGTGTGTGGCGTTCAGCGTGCGGTTCGCATCTTCCCCAGGATAATGGCAAAGCTGGGGCTTCCCGGTGGGTTAGCACATTTACTGCTTCGGGTCTTTTAACCTTCATTCCTCCAGAGCTGCCAACGTATTCGAATCCATCCACCAAGAAGTTTAAATTCTGGTTAAAAGTGGCAAGAGACCCTGCAGACCTCCTGCTCCGTGTGCTGCTGGGAGCACGGCCCTGCGAGGCAGCAGCAGGCAGCTCGGCGCGGCTGCTGGGTCCTGCTGCTTTCCTGGGCAGTTGTGGAGTGCAAGCAGCACAAATCCCTTTGGTCTGCAGAGACTGGTCCAGTTCCCGTGGGCGGCCCCGAAGCCGCACAGAGCTGTGGTTGTGACCCCGCTGTTGGCGAGCCGCGGGCAGGACGGGCTGGAGGCGTGCGGCGAGGCTGCCTGCGGAGGACCAAAATCCAGGAATCGAGGCGATGTGAGCAGGACCAAGGCAAAAAACCTCCTTTCTCACTTAAAAAGCCGTTCATAAGCCTCTGCTTTTATGACTTACCTCCATGAGTTAGACGCAGTTCCGTAACCCACGGACAAAATCGATCCTTTAAACAGACAGCACTGACTTGTTTGCAGTTATGATCGAGCTCTTTAAAAAGAGGAAGGTGTTCCTGGAGGTGATGTGCAAAGGAACGAGGCGGGCGTGGGGATTCCTATTGATTTGTGTTGTATGCTAAAAAGTTGGTGATTTGGGGGGCAGCGGTGAGGAGCAGGACTTTGTCTTCTGCCTGCAGCCGGGGAACAATTAAGATGAATTACTCTGCATCATCTTGGGCACCTCGTCTTTGATGTATAGCTAATTCTTCTTTACATTTCAGGATGTCATCGGTCAAGTTTTGCCGGATGCGACGACAACAGCGTTTGAGTGTAAGTATGGCTTGTATAAACTCTCTTTTGTGATGTTATAAGGTTGTCATTTTTTACATAAATAATGTTTACGTTCATTAAGTTACGGTTAAATATTTATGCATTAATGCAAGTTTAATGATGATGCTCGGCTAAGTAATATTTTATTATTTAATCACAACTTGAGCGAGCATATTTCTACAATATAGCTTTAATTACCAGCATGACCTTACCGTGCTCTTACTCGTCACTGCAATTATATTGCTTGCATTAAATGAAAAGGATAAAGTACCTGTAGGGCTGAGTTTAAAATTTTAATTCTCTTTTGGAAGAAATCAAAAGAGTGTTGGCTTTTACAGAACTGTGGCATGCAACATACGGATTTTGTACAAAATACGGCAGCGTGGCCAAGGTGTCCCAAAGCCTCCTGGGTTTGCAGCGCTCCATGGAAGAAGTTAACGCTTCCCTTTGCCCGAACGGTCATCTGGTGGATGTCAGAAAGGCTCCTGGGTTGTCAGTTTTCTTTTTCTCCTTCTGCTGAGCACCATCTAAACGAACCATCACCCTGTTGCCTTCCTCCTGTGCAGGAGGAGGTGTGGACAGATGCTCAGCCTCAGCTCCTGGAGGAGGTACAGGAGCTGCAGGACAGTGCCTGGTTGGGCTTGGGCGCCTGGGTCTGGCTGAGAAGCTGGGCAGTGCGGCTTGTGTGTGGGATCTGAGCAAGCTGTGTGTTGGGATTGTCCCTGCTAGCACTTACACCACGTGAAAGAGGTTGTATCGTGCTTTTGCTGGGTTAGGAAAGCTCTCAGTGGCGGTGTTGGTGTGGATTTAGACCTCTGCTGCCGTACCTGCTGACTAGTCCAGCTCTGTTCCCCAAACCCTGTTTGTTTTTATCTTTGAAGGGGTTCCCTGGGGGATTGTCCTGTCTGAAGAGCAGTAAGGTGCAAAGGGGAGTCAAACCGTGTATTAGGGGATAAGATGCTGTGCTAAGAGGTTTCTTCCCAGTGGAGAGGACTCCTGCTGTTCCCCTTCAATATTTTTTTTCTCCATTTCTCTTTGATGGAGATGAAATAACGAGGAGCTGGAGGGGATTAGGAGTGCTGCATGGGCCAGGTAGTGATGCTGAAGGTGAGAGAGCAGACAGGACTGCAAAGGGCCTTGCACTCGTGTTAGCATTTCCCTTCTTTAGAGCCTTACAGACAATTCCGAGTGCAAATAATCAAAGGAAATATTGGTTTGTGAGCCTTCAAGTACTACCTAGCGCTTTCCGTTTTTCTTCTCACATCTGTGATTTGCTCTCCTAAAATGCCAGAACCCCGAGAATGGGCACTGTAAATGTCATTTCTCTCTAGCCTGGACATTTCCCCTGCCCCACTTTTTAAAACAAGACTTTCTACAGAGAGCTGGGCAAAACCAGGCTCCAGACCTTGCCTTTTTTTAATGATTTGTTAATTTTTTTGTTGTTGCTGTTGTTAAACATACCTCCCACGTCAGCCATTAGCTTTGTTTGAACTTCATGCACCAGCAGTCCCTGCCATCAGGGCAGTAGCCCATATTAATGGTACCATGTGTAGAACTTTCCTGGAAATACTTATTTCATCGTGTCTTCCAACATCTGCTTCTGTGCTTTCAGTTCATGTCTCTAGTCTGTCATTTACATCTGCACAAACCCGTTTCCCCTGCCATTTAACTGGCATCTAAAATATGTTATGTATATTGATGCCTGGTTTTTCTGCTTCCTTTCTCCATAGCAAACGCCTGGCTTTCTCCAGCTTCCTTCTCACCTGCTTCATCGCTTCTTCGGGTGTGGATAATTGCCGTCTCGTGTAGCCTCCTCTCCTGTTTGTTCGGTTATTGTTATCCACAGCGCATCATCCGCTGCGGCTCCTACCTGGGGCTGCGCCTCTCCTGCTGTTGGACCTTTATGTGGGTTGCGCCATCGCATCGCACATTGCTACAAATAAAATCTCTAACAACATATGGCCTGTTATGATCCTTTTATCCAAACTCTGCCATTTTGTATATTTGTGACACACTGCAGATTTTGTGAAGATTGCTTCATAATATTTGTTTACCATCTGCTGCACTCTATTTGGTATCTTGCTAGGATTTCTTCCTCCATTTTAAGTGACATTAGCAAAATCCAGCCAGTACGTAGGATTTTTTTGGTTCTACTTTTGCTTCCCTAATGTGCTGGAAAATCGTATTGCTGTGCTCTAGGCAAGTAGAGGAGCCTGGAAATCTTTCTGAAGCCATGCATTATATCCGGCTAGTGTTTGGGCTGTGCCCGCCTACATGGCGTGGTGGGATGGCAAAGGATCTGCGCAGAAAAGAGAAATGTAATTTTTTCTGCTTTTGCTCTTTCTGAGTGTTGCCTGGCTATTTTGGGTTTGGCCAGGTTACAGTTTCTTTTCATCAACGCATTTTAAAATTTAATTTATTCTCTTTGCACCACTGTCAGGAGTTTTAGACATCGGAGAACTCTGCCGTTAATTTTTTATCATTTGAAACAAATGTGTGATTTAGAAATGTTGTGCAAGTTGTGGCTCTGGAAGTTTTCCAGTTCTTTTTTCTCTTTTTTTTTTTTTTTTGGTGGTCCCAGCTCAGTCCGTTCCCTCAAATCAAGCCTGTCTAATGGCTTCTATCTCTGCCTATTTGTCTCTCTCTGTCATGTGCTTTTCCTCTTCAGCTTCTCACTCGGATCCCTTCGCGCTGATGCATGGCTTTCACTGTGTGCCCTCCTCCTAGGGCAGCTCCTTCCGCCTTGTTCCGCTACCACGGCGCGGCTGTGACTTGGGTTTTCACCAGAGAGCAGCTCTGGATCTCCTCCTTTCTGCCAGAAACCTTTCCAGGCGAGGAAGCACTCATTTTCAACTCGCTAACTCTTCTTAGGCTGGTAACCCCAGCAAGTAGTTTCAGCAATCTGACCATGGATCGGTTAAACTCGCAGGAGGTGAGGCTCTGGTAGGACACGGCCGTGCCGGCTGGTTCCTCTTCCAGCCTTCGTGCTTCCAGTGGCCCACAGCTCTTTTCTGGGTTCCTTTTTTTCCCCTTGCATTCATCTCTTGATGCTTCTTCTCTTCTGCGTTGCTCTTCTTACATCCTGGCCGGAGCAATAAGAAGAAATTACCATTTTGTGGTGGAGTTAGAGGGGATGCTTTGCTGGAGCCTCTCTGAACCTTGCTCTGTGCTCTGCGCCGGTCTCCGACGCAGCATCTCGTGCAAAGCTGTGAGCACTTCACTCATGCCTCCTTTTTAGGTGTAATTGTTGTCTTTGTTAATTAATACTTGGAGTCATTACACATTATTATTTCAGAGTACCTGGTTACCTATGTTATTGGCTTACACATTCTTACTATTTTCATTTACTTGTAAATGCCCAGGTTAAAAAAACTTCTGTATTCATATTTTAAATATCCTTATTTTGTCTTTATTGACTGTATTCATATTTTAAATATCCTTATTTTGTCTTTATTGACTGTATTCATATTTTAAATATCCTTATTTTGTCTTTATTGACTGTAATCCATTTCTTTGGTAGATGAAGATGAGGATGGTGATCGGATTACTGTCAGAAGCGACGAAGAAATGAAAGCCATGCTGTCCTATGTAGGTATAGCGTAACTTGCTGGTGTTTTCCATCCTTATTGCTTTCTGTTCATGTATTTTTGCCTGTGTCAGTGTTAATGTAAGCTGCAGCGCTCAGTGTAATGTTCCTGTAGTAAGTGTAGGTGTTTAAAAACTGTATCACACCAGATATATGGTCATGCTTGACGTTTTTAAAAAAGACTTGTACACTTACTGATCATATCATAAACATTAAGAATAATGCATCTTAATGACTTTTGCATTAGGTATAGTGCAGGCTAAATGGACTATCAATTTCTTGTATTTTTTATGCAGTACTTAAAGTAACGGCTCATTAAAAATGAACCCCTGGGCTCTAAAAATTTTTCAAAATCTACTTTCATCTGGAGACTGTTTCACCCCTCCTAACGGAAGAGTTTCATTGTAGCTGCAGGCTCAATATTCATAGAGGATTTAAAGACGCACTTTCTGTTTTTTAGTATGAGATATGCGTGTATGTCTGTGTCTTAATACACATAGATCTGTGTAAAATCTCTGTCTAGGTACCTATAAATATAAAAGCAGGCTGCAGAAATGAAGTATGCAGTTCTTTATTGAAACAAAATAATCTGCGTAGCGCTTAAATGTATGTTTCATGTTGCAGATGTGGGTGAAAAAATCACTTAACTTTTTCTTTCAAATGAAATGGGCATCAAGGAGATAACAAACGGATATTTTCTAAGTCAAATGGAGTGCTAGTTCCTTACAAAGTGCACTTCTGATCACGTTAATTGTCTTAATTTTGAACATAGCAGAACCAAGCCATTTTTAGTACCAGCCACAGGTGCTTTTGGTGTGACGTAGTGACGTGGCTCAGGTTAGTCCTCCTCACCAGTCGTCTGCTGTAGAGCAGGAATGCCTCCGTAGTGAGATTCTCATCGTTTTGTGGCTGCAGAGATCACACACGTTCTTAGGGGATTTGTTAAAGAAGCCTCTCTCCTGTGTGGTTTTCTTTCCAGAGGAGGTGAGACCGTTGTGTTACAGGTTGGGTATTGAAGAGCGCTAAGACAGCCGTGTGAAAGGCAGCAGGAAAAATCTTGCTCCAACCAAGGGGATTTTGTGCTTGCTTTTTTTTGTCGTTGTTTCCTACAACTAGATGATCACTGGTGATGCTTCCCCACTGGAATTCTTCGTATTTATCGCCGTTCCTTACGAAGTGTCTCTCACTTCTGCTGTTAAGCTGGAAAACTTGAATTTTCCTGGCACCGTCTTACGATTAATCATGCCTCTGTAAGGTCATCTTTTTGCTATGCTTCCAAGCTTACTGTTAAAGTTTCAGTACATTAGAGTTATGATTGCTCAACTCTCTGCTTTCCCTTAAAAATTATGGGATGTCTGTAAATGACTTCTTTCCACTTCAGCAGCTTCTCTTCTCTGAAAATTTTCCCGTCAGTTTTAAACTAGTTGGTTACTTCACTGCCGCGTACATGGTTCAACCTTCTGAGTTCATACAGCAGTCGCTTTGGGATATGGTTATAGGAAAACAAATCTGAGCCTCCTAGACAAAGAATACGACACGCTCTGGAAGGTGCTTTAGGCTGGGAGGACACAGCCAGGTGGCTCAGCACCAAACACAGCTGCCCAGGTGATTCGGAACCCGCTTGTTCTGCAGCGAGGCATTTGTAGTGTCTCACGTTTGAGACACTTGTAGTCCTTACTCACCATTTGTAGTCTTTAAGGCTGTAAATGTTGCGGGCTTGAGGTGCTGGAGCCCACTTCTCAAGGTGATGATGTGCTGTGGGCCTGCGACGAGTGTCTGGGGACTGAGCAGCTGCTGAAATGTTCCTGGGATTTATGGCATGGAGCAGTCTGCCTCCAGTCCTGCTCGTATTCCCCACAACAAAAATGAAGGATTTTCTTTCAGGTTAAGAATTACAAAATAATTATTTGGGATCACAGATCTGTTCCACGCAGGCATGACATTATAAGTGGCAAAGCTGCTCTGAACCGTGCCCAGCCTTTTGTCTTTGGGTTCCTCGGTTTCAGAGGTTGACCATAACAGTGATTTCAGGCAGTTCTGGAATTACTTCAGCGTAAATATTTCGTGTTATGCCTATGCAAATGTTTTGGAATGGTAAATAAAGTTATTTTTCTGTTGTGCAGTGCAGTTAATCACAGCCGGGCGTTGAGAAGCGGTGGAGTTGCACTTCAGCTGTTGACTTGGATCAGTATAAAAAGGCAGTAATTTTTTTGACAGCCACTGATTGGAAAGTTGCTTGCAGCTTTCTGAAAGCAAGGGGTACATGCTCTGGATCAATAACTGGCAAATTTTCCATTAAAAAGAATACCTGAACAATGTTCCAAATAGCCACTGGCATCTTAATTTTCCATGGAAACCTCAAATGCTCATATGTGGAGGACAAGTCATTTTCAGACAATTTTTCCAGACTACTTGTTAACAGTTATTGCTGTCCCAAAAGGTTGACAGCTTACATGATTGATATTTCATTTACTTGTCATCATTGTTTGAGTAATGGAGAGGGCCACACTTTTCTCTCTCCATTTTGTTTTTTTTGGTAAGAAACATAGCCTCGTGTATGTCTAGTTGAGTTTATTTTTTCTGGAGAGTGTGTAATATCTGTTTATACTGTATGTATATGTCTCGAGGTCATAGAATGCCACTGGTAAAGTGGCAGCAAAGAAAAGTTTGTTGTTTTTTTTTTTTTCTTCAGCAGTTTTGTCCCCGGTGGAGCAGGAGATCCTTTCACAGCTCTGTAACTGCTGGGTGCTGGTGACACATCTTTGTGAGGACGTGTTGGGGCATGAGAGAGGGGTTGGCTTGTTATTTGTGACACCCCCCGATACAAAATAAGGCTGTGGGGTAGTCCTGACTCCTGAAAAGCCTATTGATCACTGCAAAACTGGGCTTTTGTAATTAATATCTTTGCTCTTTATAAACATACTGAGAGCACATGTCATTTAAGATGCGGATTTGTTTGTGTACACACTACTACGACTGAGATGCCTCCCTCAAAAATCTTGCGGTGAGATTTTAGTAAGGGAAGTGCTTTGCACTAAAGGCATCGCGCTAAATGTGCACGCAGGGGGTGCAGCTGGATGGATCCTTACACCCCCAGCAATTTTCTTCATAATTATTTTTTTACAAAAGGAAATCTCTTCCTATTTCTTGACGTGAATAAAACAAGCAAAAAAAAAACCAAATACTGAAAAATGTATTCGTGCCAAGCCAGTGGTCAGTTGTCACAGGTTAGGGTCTTTGCATTGCAATGGGAATTGTAAATGAGGTTCTGCACAGAAACCGATTTTGGTGTCCGTCTAAAATCCACTTCCTATAGTTCACGTGTCTAATCCCATTGTAAAAGGATGAAAAACATTTTGTAACATTAAGCAGTTAATAAACTTCTGCATTTTTTAAGTTGTGTAAGTAAAAAAAACAACTCACATCATGGGAAACCATTGGTGTGAGTGCATTACACGTGCTGGATTCCACAGAGACTTGGAATTTTTTTTCCTGTTGACATCCAGTCTTGCCAATTTGAGTAACAGTATCACAAGAAGGCTGGTAACAGTGACATTCTGAAGTCTTAGACCACACTCAGCTGGTGAGAATTAGCATGAAAGTCAGTGGAGCTACGCTGATTTATGCCATGAAGATCTGGCCCACAGCCAGCGTGTTTGCTTCAAAGATGCTTGGTGATTGCAGAAGAAGTGTGCTTTGTGATGTGTTTTCAACACTTAACACATCGTGGTGGGAGATGTGTGGGTTATAGACGGTAAACTTGTAGCAGGGTCCATCTCCTGCCCCGGCACTCTTCTGGTCCTGTTAAAAGTCCTCTCTGGTGCGTGCTCGCTGCTCCTCAAGGAGGAGGCTTGATACAAAAGGCTCGTAAGGATTCCTTCTTATTTAATCCAAACGTTTATCTCATCACTAAATGCCAGTGTTCGTCCTCATGCCGCATTAGATTTTTTCTGTTTTCCTGAGCCTGGATGTTCTCAGATGCTTTGATATCACGTTTTGTCCATTCGTAGCCTTTCTTTAGCAAAGCACTTCCCCTGCAGATTGCTCCCAGCAGTCCCTGTAGAGCCCAGGTGCTGTAGTCCTGGATCTACCGATGTCTGCTCCGGCTTTCTAGCACCACTGCTCTCTGTACCCTACTATGCATTAAATGTGTACAGGAAGGGAATGCACGACTTCTCTGCTTATGTGGCCCCAGCCTCCCTGACTATGCTTCAGCATTGCAAATTCTTGGATAGCATCCAGGTTCTTTTCTCCCTTGGAGTTTTCTTAATTGCGCTTTTTTTTTTGGACTATATTTACAGTGTTTCTTTGTTCCCGCGTTTGCCTAGCTTTCCCAGCTTCTCCAGGTGTGACAACTGCTGTGTTTGCTGTAAATGTTTCATTTGCTCGGTCTTCCGAATCACTCCCAGGTTTCAGGTGAGCCTGAAACTTGCAAAGTTGGGCCGGGAACGGATCCCTGTGCTTGCGTCAGTGCCATGCTGCTTATCGCTGCCCTTGGTTATGTCCCTCCCGTGCCGCTTGGTTGTGTGAGCACTGCAAGTGGTAAAAGCGTTGTAAAGGCTGATACGTATGATGGCATTAAAAAAAAAAAGAAGAGGGTGGTGGAGAAGAAGTACAGTGAATTAAACAATCCATAAGTGCACTTACTACTATTCATACATTACTGAGTAATCTCTTTCTTTAATCTCTTTGCAGTATTACTCCACTGTAATGGAACAGCAAGTAAATGGACAGTTAATAGAGCCTCTGCAGATATATCCAAGAGGTAATGCTTAACAAATTCTAATCAACAATGATTATATCAGTAAACTGTTTCATCAACAGTTATGTTTTTGGGAGGTTTAAACGCACATAACGTGATGTTTACCTCTTAATTTGGATAGAAGAATTCATTATTGTGGGGAGTGTAGCGAAAACTACATTTATTGCATATAAAATAGCTAATTTACTGGAGTAAATTAGACTAACAAGATTCAGTTTGCATAGTACATATTTACGTACATTTAAGAAACTCATTGGTGATGGTTCTGCATGTATTCAAACCAAAGCAGATGAATAACTTAGATTTTGGATACTTTGAAAGATTGCATTTTAAATATATTTTTTTATATGTTAATACGTTTAATCATCCAGACAGACTTGGGAAATGTGTCTGTCACTGTTCGTTTTGAAAATAGGAACGTCCATCACAGAAGCTCTGCGCGTGGCGTATTTTATTTGAGATTTGGGTATTTAGCGGTGATATCAAAACGATCACAAGTATTTTAATAGTTCTCCTGACCAGGGCAGATGTAATCAATTATGCGGGCTGAGGCAAGTGAAAAATAGGTCATCTACATCCTGAGCAAAAATCTGTAGGTAGCTAGTTAGGTTTCTGGGTATGCGCCGCCCTCTCTCAACTCAAATAATGGTTAAAAAAAAAGGCTAATACATTACATAATTCCACTGGTTCATTCAGACGCTCTCAGTAACCAGTCTTTGAATCTGATTCTTAATTGATGAAACAGATAAGGTTTAAATTCTCCAAGTAAATCTCCCAGCAATAAATTAATTGAAATAATTAAAATTTAAACTCCTCTCACTTAACTGATATCATACAAATAATCATACTTTGAGTTTCCCAATTAAACATTCTAGGCTTCCATTACTTACAACTCTCTGAAGTTTGAATTGGGCAATTAACCAACAGTCTTCTCAAACACATGCTAATAAGGTCTCCAAAGGAGGCTGGGTTTCCTGGCCGTTCAGAAGGCTCCTGTGGAAAAGAGACTCGTGCAAGGGGAGCACGAAGGTTTTTAGGCTCCAGGTCTGATGGAGGGGGGCACCTGGCTCTGAGAGCTGCAGGATGGAGCACTTGGAGGAGTTCTTGGGAGGCAAGTGCAAGGGCAGCTGTGAAGAGGGAGGCTGTGTTTTGTCCTCCTGCCCCTCGCCAAAATGAGTTGCAAGGGTCTCAGCCTTCCTCCTGAACCCATCCCTTTCTGTAGATGGCTGTTTTATTTATTACTGACCAACACCGTGTCTGAAAACACCACTGCCTGCAAGAAATAAAATGCTAGGCGTTCGCATGGACCCAAGTAGGTGGGGAACCCTTCCTGGGAATGCAGAGCAGTTGGGTATCTCCCCTTCAGCAGGTGGTTCTAGCAAGTTGTGCCGGGAGATGCTCTGAGGTTACAAATCAGGTTCAGCCTTCTTTTAGATTCTCCTTTGGGGATAACTGGCTCATTCCTGGAGAACCAAGCAAGTGGGCTCCTGCTCCTGCTGCTGGTTCCTTTTCCATTTGCTTTACATCCAAAGATAATTATTTTTGTATAGATTCAGAATTCATCTCCATGCTGATGAGGATATGCTCCCCACTTACTCTCTCAGCTTATTCACCACTGGCTCATCTATGCACCTCTCCTCACAGGTAGCTTGCTGCTTGCTTCTCTGAGTTGCTGTTTCACCTTTCTAAATTGCTTTCTTAAAACACCTCATCTTCTGTTTCTAGGTTAAAGCTTTAAAGCTGCCCTGCATTCCCTTCATACCCAGACTGCCTCTAAGTTCTGCTGCTGCTGTTCTGCAAATTGAACAAAACGCCCTTTCCTGCGTCTTTTTTCTTTTTAAACCTGTCTTCTGGCATTTGAAGTTCTAGTCCTGCCTCAATAACGAACATCCCAATTTTTGTTAGCACAGGTGCTTTTCTTTCATGCCCGTTAGGCTGTGCCCCTCTACACACTGCAGTTTGAAGCCTCACCCATAACATGCAGCTTGGAAAAAACAATACAGTGTGCTTTTGTGTATTTTAGAATAATTTATTATTTTCTGATTGGTGGTTTGTCTTTTTTTTTTTCCTCTGCCCACGGTATCATAATATTTTTCTTCTTTAAGATGCACATGGTAATTTCTAATGTCATTTAAAGGCACGTGGCCTGGCTTGGCCCTAACTGATGTGTTTAATAACTATCATCTGTGTCCTTCTGACTAATAAATAGTTCTGTTTCCTGCTGTCAAAAATTGAAGTGAAATGCTTGTGCATCAGAGAGAGAGAAAAATCAAATTCATCCCTCCTCAGACAATCAATCAAAAGTGACAGGCCCTTTAACATACAATTTGTAGGGCACTGTAGTTTTAAAATGGGAACTGTCTGTAACATGTAGCTAGAAGCCTTTGTGGCTTTAACATTTGACAAAAGCACATCCACCAAAAGGAAAAACAAGGCAATATGTAGTTCCGGAGACTTGAAGAAAATACTTTCTCCTCGAGCAGCATGTCCCTCTGTAAACCCAGACATCGCAGGAAGATGTCACATTTATGCATCTGTGGCCAAAATGTGGCGTTTCGTATTGCTTTCATCCAGTATTTGGTTTCTTGAGACTCGCTGCTGTTGCCCCTGACATGTTTTTTCCACGTTTAAACCAAACTGTCTGTGTTTGACAACATGACTAATTTATGACTTGTGGCAGCTTGCTTCTTTTAAAATACATCTTGCAAATATTTCTGTTAAACGACAGAAAAAATACAGCATGTAAAAATACAGTGACATAAGATATTGATTTTAATTTGAATTACAAAAAGAATCTGATAATTTAAGCCAACAGTTCTCTCGATTTTCATGTGTTTTAAGCAGAAATTAGAATTTATATTACATGGTGTCAGAAAGCTCTTAGCATTTATAAATGCTCACTCCTGCAAGTTAAAAATCCTGGTTCATAATTCCCACTCTGGGTCTTGTGAGGCACTTTTCAATCATTTCTCTCTGCTAATTTTGGTGTCACCCTCATTTCTTTTTAAAAGATTCATTTTGAGCAAATTTGTAAATGGCCCTGATGTGTTCTACAATTTAGTCAATTACTGTTTCAGCCTGCAAGCCTCCTGGGAAACGGAACATACATGGCCTGAAGGTACGAATTTCAATAATTGTTTCAGTAAAGTTAGATGGATTTGTAATGCTGTGTTCCACTTATTGAAATGTCAAATAAAACTGCACTTTCTTGAGCTCTGACAAGCAGATTTTTTTTTGTGAGGGTGGGAGAAAGATTCATCTGCTGGGTGTTGGCAGCAATATCTATATATGCAATTTTAATAAAAATGGAATTGTGCTGTGTTTTTTTTTAACCACTGTTAATAAGGTTCTTAAAATTTAACATTCAGTTTATCCACTAATGTCTGTTCAAAGTTTAAAAAACAAATACCACGTTCGCTTGGTTTCAGTAATTTTTGAACCCACTGCAGTGACGTCCTTTTAGGTTTGATTCATTCAGGTATATTCGCTGCTTCTGTGATCATACCCATTCTGAAATGCAGAACACTGCTAATATATTAAATGATTGTTTAGTTTTTAAATTGAGAATAAATGGTAGGCAAACCATCTCCTTCTTTATCTGTATTATTTAACTAAGCGTTTAATATGTAAGGATCTTGTATTGTAGTCCATGAATTATATAGCCTGCTAACCTACATACAGGCAAGACCTCAACCATCGGCATGCCTAGCAACAAGCTAATTAACCTTCATAGCGAAATGAGAAATTCATGGCAAATTACAGGTTAATTAGAATAGTGTCCTCTGAACACAAACGACTGATAAAGATTCTTTCCCTGCCTGCAGGTAAATACGCGAGCAGGGTCTGCTAATAATAGCAGTTCGGCAGTCTCGGATTCCCTTCCAAGCAATAGGTAAGAGTCAAGAACGGGAGCGTATGTTTTGTTTTCTTTTATTAAAACAAAATGGAACCTGGTGTGCAGTAGTTACCAACGATAAGCTCGATGTTGAATAACTTTCTCCATATGATGACTGGGCACGCCGAAGTGAAGTGGGGAGGACGAAATTACCTTGATTCATGGATCTTGTTAGACTCATATTGCTGGTTGTTCAGGAGAAGGATTTTCTGCCAAAAGAAATATGTCTGTGCTGGCTATTTCAGATGGCTTTGTCCTTTATAAAAAGCATTGAAATACTGTTTACGGGCGAGCTAATTTGTTTTAATTGATCTCATAATCACTGTGTATAGCAAGGTCTGTATGTTCAGGTCTTCATTGCTTATCTCATTAGGATTTTTTGATTGTACAATTTGATACCCAGTTCAGTAAGTTTATTATAGGAGGGTCATTTTTTTTTTTTTTAACCTGAACAGTTTAGGTGACCTTTTTCAAATAGTTTCAGCAAAGTTTTCGAGTCCATCTCTCTTATTTTTCTTTTCAGATTCCAGTCCTGATTTCAAAACCCATATTAAGATCTTTTTTTCCAGAGATCTGTTTGTAAATACTAGAGCATAAACTCACTTTTACTGCATGAATTACAGGAAGGTGTTATATTCAATATGTACATGTATGATGTACATATACATATATATATTTTTTTTTTAAATGCACAAAAATGTGTTTTCGTAAAGGGAAATAAGAAGTCTGGCTCCTTCTTCATGTAACAGCGTATTTGAAATGTGGGAATAGAAACCTCCGGAGGGTCCCTTCCAACCTAAATTATCCAACGATTCTAATAAGCACATACGGAGTAATACCACGTTTAGCTGTGCTTTAGCATGCTGCTCCCTTTTGTCTCTCAGACCATTTTGAGAAAACCTGACAGAGATGAACGTGATCAAAGAGGCATTTGTAGCGCACGAAGCGTGCCCAGTTGGTGAGGTGGCGGCGGTGCCGCACGGATCCCATCCATGTGGGGACGGGGGGACATGGTGTGCAGCCTGGCTCTGGTACCACTCACACCATGTCTGGGGCTCTTGGTGGCTTTGCTAACTGGAGATAAAAGAAAAAGCCGGTACCAAGTGGAGAAATCTCCTCTGGCAAAGCTTGGCCCCGGTCCCTAGAGGCCGGTTTGCTGCGGGTTGTGGCGTTGAAGATCCTAGCCGAGAGTAGGAATGGCTTTGTGCGGTCCTTCTCCCCGTCTGTCGTACCACTGAACTAAATAAAGCTCCTTTCTGTCGCTGCTGTGCTTTGGCTTTCAGTACTTCCTGTACTTTGAGCTTGTTCTTAAAGTGCATCGAAAATGAGGCTTCTAGAAGATTCTTGTCACCTTATGTGGTGGTTAATTGCCGTTCCTTTTCCAAAACCTTCTGCGCTACGAGTTTTGTTTTTGAAGTAATTGAAAGTCTCTCTTTGTTTCATGTTCACAAATTGTTAGTCATGAAAGATGACAAGATCAACTTATGTTTCCTTGGAAAACTTAATTTTTCTTTAAAGTAGTCGTGGGAACAAGAGGCCTATTAAAGAACAAAGCCAGCAAATACGAAATCTGTGTTTTCAGAGTTCTTGTTAATAATGATCTGTGATCAAGACACATGTGTGTGCCTTTCAAGAATATATTATTTTGTACTTTTCTAAAAAAAAAAAAAAATTAGTAATAAGAGCAGAATGCCTCTTTGAGATAAGTTTTGCAGAGATGCTGCTCCCCAGGCAGTTTGCTCTGTTGAATGCACAGGGAAGGGACTTTGTTGGGAAAGGAGGTGAGGTGGCATTTTGGGAGTGGGCAGACATAGTTTAAAGCCATTACTAATTTTACTTAGCAAACACACCAGTTTGAAACAGAACAGAGGCTGCAACAGCCAGTTGACCTGGAAAGGATTCACATGACGATCTGGACTCATCCCCCTTCAATTAGGTAGTGAGGCATCATCAACAGTGCTCCCTTCTGCTGAAGTTTTATAGAAATTGTGGAGGGATGCTGCCTTTGTGGGTTTTGAAACAAGATAAGACACCTGAAAGCTAGTTGTGAACCCTACTTTTTTGCAGTTTTTGAAACATCTGGTACGGGAGGTGTTCTTTTGTTTTTTGAACTGAGAAACAATAGGTTGTATCTTGAAGGGTAATAGCATCACACACCTAAAAACGCTAGTTTGTAAAGGTGTAAAATATATTGATTCTCTCAAATACTCATGCTTCTCCATTCCTGCTGTGGACAGTTTAAGGAGTAGCCATACTGAACATTGCTCAGCATTGCTAAAGTTAAATCTGCTCAGAATATGCAACAGTGGGCTTAACCTGATGGCTTGTTGTTCAGTATGGCTTTGCTCCATTTTATAGAGTGAAATGGCATGGTCATTAAAAATAATTGCCTCTTATTTTTTTCAGCTTGAAGAAGTCTTCTGCAGAGCTGAAGAAAATACTTGCAAATGGCCAGGTAGGTGCAGTGAATTGGGTTTTGGCTACATGCATATCTTGTTACTGCCTGGTACCACAGTGAGTGGCATCCCACAAACAGACGGAGAGATGCTTACTGCTCATTTATTTGTAATGTCTTCTTTTAATACAGAACTGGAGAGACCATGAAAACTTTCATGATATGAATGAGTTATGTGTCCTGATTTACTTTGATTGGCATAGCAATTTGCTTCCCATTCCTCAAAACGTGCTAATCAGATTTAGGTCCAAATAGATTGAAGTACCTCACACATGTTGCACTGCTGCCACAATTTCAGGGAAGAAAGTTAATCAATTTTGAATAACTAAGTCAACTGCTCCGCTAGAATGACCTTCGTGTTTATAGGGCAGTAGATACTTAAATATTTAGCAGGTTCCTGTGAGGATCTGCTCTGCACTATTTGCAACCCCCTCAAGCTGTAGCTTCTTTAAAAACAGAAGAAAAAAAAAAATAAAAGGTTTAAAAGCAGCAACAAAAAACAAAACTGTAGAAAGCTGTCTTGTTACTTTCTCTTCCTGCTCCAGAAGTGAAAGGTGTAATGTAAAAGTTGATGGACAAGTGGATGTCCTGAACAAATGGAGCAGTCATTTCTTACTCATTTTGAACTGAGCATCTGGGCAGGCTCACAGTGGTATAACGACTTTAAATATACACCATTACATTAAACTAACTTAAAAGAATCCCAGATTCTTCAGTAGCAACATAAATATATTTTAATGTTTGTCATAGTGAAAGCCCTTTGATAGCCTTGGAGGCAGGCACCTGTCCGTTGCGATCAAGCTTGCCTATTAGGCTCTATTGACTGAGACATCTGTGTCACTGCAAATAAAAGACTCTTATTGATTTTCTTAACTGCTGTTCACTTCCCCTCCATGTTTCGAAGGCTGAAATCTTAATTATCTCAGATGCGTATTCAGTGCCTTCACACAATGACCTCTCCAAGCCTCATTGGCATTTCATGAATCAAGTAGTTGTAGTTGAGCGTGTCAAGAAGATAAAGGCTGGTCTTCATGCTTGTCCTTCAGTATCACCTGTAACATTGTGGTCTAATAGATGAGAGTGCCCCTTTAAAATGTGAATCTAACAGCCTAGTATTGCAACCTTGCCTATTTGGCACTGAATCCTTTGAATACAGCTTGGAAATGTATTTTTAAGCTTGTCAGCATTCCTTACGTGCAGACATGAATTAATATTTACAGATCTTTACTGGGTAGATGTGTTAATGTTTCAAAATTATAGCTGAAGAACTTAATTCTATGGATAATTTAAAATCACATAAGTAGCAGTAGCATGCTTCTGAACTTTTAAAATTAAATGTGATAGTTACTCCAATATTCCCTTCTGGATATATTTTTTTTTTAAGTAGAATTCCTGAGCATGAGTAAATCCTATTTTCTTGTGATTGTGTCTGTAGGATGAATTGGGCATTTTATTTGTTCAGAGCAATAGAAATGAGTACATTGTGTGCACTGCCATGGTCTCTTACAGGTTTCTTCCTGTGTAGAATTTTAGAAAGATATAAAAGAACCAAAAATCTTGCATAAAAAGTTGGTTAAACACAAAGAAATTTCAGAATAAGTTTTAACACTACTTTTTATTTATCCTGCTCTTATGAGTTACGTACTACTTTCTGTCAAGAGAAAATGCATTTTGTTCTGCAAAATCTGGGCATAGGGCCATAAGTGGAAATAGGTTGCTAGTTGTATCTTTAACTTTTCCTCCTGTTGGGGGATTAAGTCACACTTATCATTACTTAAATATGGGCTGGTCTATTATTTTTTATTATTTTTGGCAGTTTATGCTTTCAGGCATTCATAATGATATCCCTCTAGTAGTTTCCATTTAGGTTTAATAAGGAATTCATATTAATCATTAAAAGAAGGGGACATGATTCTTCAAGATAATCAAATATTGACAGGTTAGAAATAGCTTTCTGCCTAGGTTCATTGATATAGGTGATGTGATATAAATATTTATTTCTTTTCTGTCACTCAGAGTAAATGCCACCAATTGATTCAGCATTGATATAGTGTCAACAGTTCATAAGAAACATTTGACTGGCTTGTGTTTTCCGATTAGTCTCTGCTCTATAAAGTGGGATTTACTAAATCTCTTCAATTGTCTGCTCGTAGAGTGTGACTGCTTTCTGAAACCATTATTGCTTCGATTCGTAAAGCAAAGGTATGGCTGTAGGAGTTTGCATCTGTCAGGCCTCTACATATAAAATAAGGATTAATTGAGCATTTTCTTTTTAATGATTTACAAGAGATAGACGCTGATTTCTTTCAAAAACAGCAGGTATAAACAAGGGACGTCTTGTTTTCTGATCCGTAATTGAAGCCTGTTTTGCTTTGTCATTAATTTCATTAATATTGGCATCCAATCAAACTCGGTTTTGCAGGTTTAATATTCCAGCCCATGCTGTCGAGTTCGTTGTTATGTTATCATTTTATAATTGAGACTCCACTTTTCCCAGTAAAATAAATAAATCACAACATGTTTTTGGCATCTTTATTTGAGCCAGTAAATCACACTTTATCTCTCCAGCGTTTGCTGGCAGATGCTTGCTCCATCCCAGCCTCCTTTTTCAGCCCCGGTTTGTGGTCGCTCCGTTGTGCTGAGCTGGCGGGCGATGGTCCTGGGCTGCCAGCAAGCCAGAGCCGCGCAGCATCGCGGTGCAGAGCTGCTCTTGGCGATGGCTTTTAGGGGGTGGTGTGAAGGAAATAGTCTTTTTTTCACCAGTTAGCAAGGAGAAAAGAGAATACGCTTTATGTCTGTGGTTCTGCTCAATTTGTTGCTTATAACTTGTGTAACTACAAATATATATATATATATTTATATATTTATTTATTTATTTTTTCCCCCAAGAAGCAAAGATACAAGTATGTTCATAGCATTGTGGACTCATTTGATTTCTCTTAAGAGTTTTGTTTATAGGAACATTGCTGGGAATATAGAAAAAAAACATGTTTGTTGCTACCTCGAAGACTGGAGAGTTAAAACTATCTAGCTTAGGAGAGAAGAAATCCTTAAACACTGTATGTGCTCTAAATGGATGGATATTGCAGTCTGAGTGAAATTATTTTTAGATAAAGGGACTCAATATAGCTTCTTTACATGTTTTAAAGCCCGTCATGAATTACTGTTCCTTTTGAAGCATCTTTTTAAGCACTTTTTATTTGTATTTTCTGATTGATGCAATAAACAAGATAGTTTCCAGTAATAAAATACATTTTTATTTTCGTCATAAACCTTGATACTTGAACGGGCCTCTTCATAACATCTTAAGATAACTGGCCCAGGTTTAACTACAAATAACTACTAACCTAGAGTCAACTCTGGCTTTGAGGTATTCCTGGTTTTCTCAGAACTTGGAGATTTTGGCATCACTGGAAGAAATGCAAAGGAGAAAAATATTTCCTGTGAGAAACGAGCATGCTTTTTATTCAGGTAGTGAAAGAACAGAATGCAAGTTTGGGAGTTCAACGTTACTGTCATTAACGCGTAATATGTAATTGATTTAAAATACTCCGTTTAGTACGGGTAAGACATGCTGAGTATTGACTCTTTGGAACATGTCAGCTTGTTACCATCATTTCCTTGTTCCAGCCGAAGCCAAGGGCAAAGTTCCTCTTATCTCCTCTGACATCCTATGAACGTGGATCCTTAAATGTGGCTACGTAACTGAAGGGCACATGTCCCCACTGAATTTGAAAAGCCATTTCAGAAGTTGGATAAATACAGATAGCTTATGGCAGGCTCTGCATGGCTCTCACCATGGTGCTAGTGGTACTTGAAATAGGTAATTTAAAGCTACCTCAGATATGCTTACGTGGTCTCTGATCACATCAATGATAGCAGATCAGACATGTCATTAGATATTCATCTGGATGCCTTTTAACACACAAAAAATGACAAGTCTTTAAGCAGCTATGCCAACTTATGTGACATATTTAACTTGGTATCCCAGAAAATATATAATTTACAGAAATAAAGTGACAATTTGCTAATAGATTACTAGGAAAATATCATTTAAAATTGGGAAGTGCCTAATCACCTATGACGAACAGGCAGCGGAGGAAATCACAGAACATATTCTGCTTAAAAGATCTCTTTTCAAGTAGGCATGTGCCTTACAAAAATGTCTTTAGTGATTTTTGAAAAAGTGGTTTAGCTTGAAAATCAGAATAACCGTACTTGTACAGGAGAAGGTTGTATTGTAGTTTTTCACTGGAGTCACTCAAGCAAGGTGAAGTATAATAAGCTTTTATAAAAATGTATATCACAGCCTGATTTCCAGCATTTCCAACGTACGGTGTGCCTGTAGCAGGCTTCTGCTTGAATACTTAAGGATATCATCATATCTGGAGAGTTGTCCCAGTGAGCAGAAAGACTGAAGTGAGCAATTTGTTTTGTATCTCAAGGAAATTTACTTTTTTGTTGGACAGTATTTAGAGACTATTTTTATTTCAGAATATTTGCATTAGTTAACAGGTATGTAAATTAAGCACTGCAAAGCAGTCCTACTGGTAGAGCTGTCATTCAATTAGTATCAATTATGCTGATTCCAGAATAAATCATGAACTTTTCTGGCTATACTTAAGATGACATTTTTGTGTTGGATTGTTTCCATTCACCTCCAACTTTGGCTTTGGTTATGTGCTGTTCTGGAGACCCTTTTCCTATCAGTATCTGTGACCTGACCCTCTTCAGCTATATTATATCATTCCATTTTGACACCTTTTATCAAACTTTAATGAAATGACCCAGGCAAACAAATTGTCATTAAACTTTCCATCACTTTGTCCCTTGGTATCGTCTTTTATAAATTGGACAGCAAATGTTGTATTGATCTTCTCGTTCTTGCAGCTGAACTTGAAATGACCCAGACTGCTTGTTGTTTATGGCCTAGAGTTGCTTTTCCTTGACATTTCCATCCACAGCATGACATCTCTTTTGTTTTTCTTTCTTTCTTGTGGAGATGAATGAACAAGACATACGGTATCGAGACATCCTCGGTCATGGCAATGGAGGCACAGTCTACAAGTGAGTGCTGAATTTCACTTAAAATTTTTGAAAATAAAATCTAACATCCCTCTTATTTTTCCCCTTTTATGTGTGTAGTGAGATGTATGTGGGCCTTGCTGCTGTACAGAAGACAATAAAATAAATTCTTAATATAAACTTCTTAAGAATTCTCTTTACATATTTACAAGGTATCTGCTTTTGGGTGCCATGAGGGCTGGTGCATTTTTATTATCTTTTTAATACTTGCTTTGAATCCCTCCTGGGTAACAAGTTAATGGTTCACAAGTGGAACTGGAAACGTCCTAAAGCATAATGAATTGCCTTCAGTATTTGCAATACCATTATTCTCGCTGGCTTACCACGCCCTTTGCTCGTCCGGTACTGAGAATGACACCAGTGGGACACGATGACACCGTTGCTCTGCCTTTCTCTGGCGATTCAAAATTAGTAAATACCCCTTTCGCTCTTGCAGTGACTTCCCTTCCTTATGAGCAGCTTCACATGTAGGCTGATGAATATATTAAATGATAAACTCCCCCAAATTTTGGTAGTGAAGCTCATACCCTGCAGCCAGTATTAATTTTAATATTGTAAAGATTATAATAGCAGAGAGATAGTTTTCTCGACAGGAAAGTCTTTCTCATGCATAGTGCAAAGTTTAAACTACATAATGTAATATCTGCTACTTAATAGTCTGCAGTGGTGTATGAAAAATATTCCGCTAGGAATTAAGAAATCCATACTATGTAAGAAAGCCCTGAGGGAGTAATAAAGGTTTCCTCTGGAGAGCTATTTACCATATACAGTAACCCAGCATCCCATTAGGATTTTGTTTTTACCTTAGACATTTTAACTTTGATATTAACATTTTTAAAAAATGTTTTAAAAGCTACAGTGCATTTAGTTTAATTTCTAATTGGCTGCCAACACTGTGAAACAACGAGCTTTGGTCTTCTCTTAGAAGTTTTAATGACAGTGGACTTCCAAAACCGTTAGGGGACAAAACAAGTACTTGAATGGATTCTTCAGAAATTAGGTTAGCCTTGCAGATGGGATGGAGCTCATTCACGTTCTCTTGTAGAAAGATACTCCTAGACCAAGTAATTGGTGGAATCCAAGGTCCTTTGCTTACTTTATTACAAGAAAGATTTAAGAGAGAGTGTTGAACCTCACAGCTAAGTCAGTGACTTGTTGATGTTTTCTGGTTGAGGGAAGGTAGCTTCCCTTCCCCACGTACTGATGGCAGCTCCAGGAGCGGTTATGAGTGGGAGAAGCATCCCCAAGGAGGGCCACGTGCTGCGATCCCTCTGGAAGGCACTGGAGGGCTATTTAGGGAAGAGAAATGGCACAAAAAGGGAGGAAACCCACTTATGTTATTGTTACCCGACCTGGGGTCGCTTTCTGTAGGGAATCTGGTTAAATTCATATGGGAAGTTTGAATAAAATTCGATGTGAAGTCAGACTTGCACCTTTTGACTTTGTATTTCTGAAGGGCAGCATAGTTACGTGCCAGCTCTTTTTTTAGTGTTCTTACAAAAACGTTTTCCTCTTAAAATGACTCTTTTAGTAACAGTCTGCAAGAGGGATGAAGGAACAGAGGTGCGAACATCCAAGCTGCAGAGGATAATGGTGCAGGAGGGAACGCATAATATTTCTGGCACTTCTATGTTGACTTGCTGCATCATGTGGGCTGATGTTGAGATTTGCCTCGTTAAGTTTTTTGAGTATCGCAGTTGCTACAATTTGGGAGAGTCAAATTTTACCTGTGAAAACGTGAACCCTCTTCTATATCAGGGAAACACTGCTACCCGTCTCTTCCCTTTTTATAACATTAACATTTTAAATTGGCACTTGCGGCGACTTCACAGTATTCTCTCCGGTGCAAGTGTCGTTCTTCACAGCTCCAGGGAACGTGTGCCATTTTTGTGTGGTTAATTTGCACGTTCCTGAAGTTTGACTTTCCTTGCAATGTAAATTACAGGAGAATATAAATAAGAAATATTTTCTCCCCAAACAAAGCAACGCGTTCCTCTCGGATCCTCCCAGATTTGTTTCTTGTGTTGGATTGAAGAATTGTACCCATTTACTCTTTCATCTCTGGCGAGCTGCTGGTTGCCGTTGTTGCAGGGAGCTGGCATTTAGGGCGCTTTGGAGCAGAGCAGACAGGACTTCCCGTGCTGGAACCATCGCCCCTTTGTGCGGGGGAGCCTCTTGTCCCTTGCCAAAGGAGCGTCTTGTGCTACACAAGCCAATAAGAAAGTGCAAAATGGAATACTTACAGGTAGCTGGATTGCGCTAGTCATAGATAGCAGCCCACATACATTTTATTCCAGTAAATCAATGAACGTTTGTCAAATAAAATTAATTGCAAACGTTTGGCTGTTTTCCTCTTGCAGCATTCCATGCTGCCGGTTTGTTTCAGGAGAGGCTGTGTGTAGTATTGATTTGAATCTAAAGAATGACTCTGTGTATGTGCTGTCTTTTTTTTTTCCCCTTTCTTTCTTTCTAGCTCTTTATACTAAGTCATATCCATTATGGCAATGATATATTATCAGCATTCAGCAAACAAGATAGCGTGTCGCAGGTCGCTGAGCAAAAATTTTCAGCCTCTCTTTCCATGTGAATTAACTACTATTGAAATAGTTTATTGAGATTGAAGTATTGATCACTTCTCATGCTAACCTTGGCTTAAGGGGGGAGAGGAGAGGTGTTTCTGTGCTCTTTGGAAGACGCTATGTTTAGTTAGAAAATGTATTTCATTTATTTGGGTTCTTTACAGCTGCAACTGTTTTATTGCTTGGAGAAGAGGTATCTTAGCTTTATTTTTATGACAGTATAATTATACTTTAGAAATACACTTGATTACTGTGTGTAGCAAAATTGTTCCAGTATATTGGCTTGGCCAATATTGCTATACAAACAACTTTTCAGTCAATTGAGTCTGGTAAAAAATCAATACTTTATAGCAATATTTTTAGTGAGAACTTGCTGAATCTAAATGTTTTTCCTTTTTTTTCTAAAAAGAGAAGGGATTTTAGAGTTGTCTGACTTACAGTTTTTCCCCTACGTTTTGATGCATTATTTTCTTCATTAAGGAGTGATAGCAATTACAGAGTTGGATACGGGAAATTTATTGAATTATTCTTGATTTTGGGTTGTTTATATATTAAAAAATGTGTGAACATAGAAATGATCCAAAACTGTATATTCAAAATATCTTGAAATACACTAACAATCAGCAGGAATTCCTTCACTCTGTCTTGAGTAAAGATTGTCAAGAAAGTGATGAATTCTGCCGCAACAAAGGCTGAAAGCACCCTAGCACCTTCCTCTTCTCTCTCCCAGCTTTTGCACTTTGTTTGCATCATTAGCTGGGATTTCCAGTTTCCGTGGAGCGTTGTAAGTCCGTTGCTGTGAATTCTTGGAAAATCCCAGCTGCCTTTATCTCACGGAGGTTCGCACCTCGCCTTACGAGGCCGGCCCTGGGACTGTCGCCCTGGTAGCTGAACAACCTTCCAGCTTTGCAGCAGACTTTCCAATTTTTTATCAGCCAATTTATAGAAGTTGGTAGGATGGAGAATGGGCTGGCTGGGCTGCTTCGCGGCAGAAGAAAGCACTCGTATAGCAGCGCATCTAGGGTATTTACTTAAATTGCTTTTTCAGAAAAAAAAAGAATTCACTAGCATATCCAAAAGACATTTAAACTCTGTGCTTCTCTGCTGCATCTTTTAGCTCCATCAGTGGCTCCGAGAGACTCCGTGTTGGTCAGATTGCCCCGTTACTTCAGTGAAATAAGGTTCACGTTTTGATTTGTGCTGTGGTGTATGCGCTCTGCCAGCCGGTCTCAGGAGTGGCTACGTTAAATTATTTAGAACCGAAATACTTAGCTGTGTATATTTTACATCCAAGTATTGCACAAGTAGGTCTCGGGCAGGTAATTACGGCGTGAAGTGTCTCATCGAAACTGTCACTGTTTCCTTCCTTTTTACACAAGCAAAAAGAATATTTTTCTCTTATCTAATATTTTCTAGCCTTTGTAGCCATAGCTAATGAAAAGGGAGATGGTCAAGGAACTCTTTTTAGGGAATAGGACAGGGTTCTGTGTGCCTGGGATTTTTTTTTGAGTGTTGCGTATGGTAGGTAATATTCTGGGTTCTGTTAGCTTGCAGCTATTGAAGGCTCTGTAATGCTGCGTGTTCTGTAATAAACGTAAAGGCTCAATGATGCTGTAGTTAATTTGTAAGGTTACCTTCTACTGGGGAGAGAGGGAAGAAAAGGGGGATTCAGTTATCATCTTAGCAAGGTGCTGTGAAACCAGACGGCTTCACTTCACTTGAGTGATGGGAAGGGAGGTGCCTGTGGTGCTGTGCTGCCCAGAGGAATGGCTCAGCTAAGGAAAACAGGGATAAATGCGGAAGCTTAATTTGTTCTAGCAATTTCCTTGAGCAACTCTGCTGTTTGGCTGAGCTGTACGTCCCGGCATCTGCCCGTTTCTTTCCTCTATCTGCGCCAGCCTTGGGGTGCCCCATTAGCACGTTAAACAGCGCGCGTGGCGAGGCAGCTGGGAAGTTGATCTCTCTTGCAAGACAGCCTGCAAACTGCTTTGCGAGCGCATCGCGGGGACATTAGCAGGGAAATGTTGTCACTTCTGGAGAGAGGAAGTGGGAGGTGATTTAGCTCCGTTTGCGGGAACGCTGATGGGATTTGTCATTGTCTTGAGGAGCTGCGGCTCTGTGAGGTTTGCTCCTTCGGCTAGCTGCTGGTGGTTTTCCAGCTCGGGTGCTGTCACGAAGGAGCTCCCACAAGAGGGTTTCTGGTGCAGGTTTGGTCTTCAGAAACAATACCTGTCATTGCACCTCGTGCAGAGGTTGCTGAAGCCAGCCTGACCTCAGCAGAGCCGTCATCTTGGTGCCCCCTCCGATCTTCTCAGCCTCCTTTCATTTCTGGTGTTCTGCGTGAATCCACAGCACAGTAATAATTCACCCCATCTTGAAATACTTCCCTTCACATTTTTTTTTAGCACTTTTTGCCAAGGAGACTAATGTCATTGTCTGCACACAACAGAGGGAAAATGGAGATGTGAACTGATTTTTCCCAAGGTAGCAAACGGAGCCAGCACCCAAGCCCAGGTCTGCATCTTCCTAGCCCAGAGCATGGCCACACAAACCACGCTGCTTCACCTGTGTTGTGCATCCTCCAGGAGGGTCCTGCTGCCTTCCGTAAACGCTGCCTGGCCTGGTGTGGTGCTGCGATGCTGCCCTGAAAAGGGCAATGCAGGGAGGTGAAGTGTTTGTTTGGTGCTCCAACAAATCTGTGGTCGTGTGGGGTCTGAAGTTCATGTCTCTGTGCAGTCCTGCAGAGGCCTTTTCCCTAATTTCCTGTCCCTGACTACATTCATTTTCTCTTTCTCGTGGTTACTTTGTTTTGGTTTATTCCCACTGAAAAGCAGCGTAGCAATAATAGCTGGACAAAGTTGGAAACACCCCACAAAATTTCCCCGTGTTGTCACTGCAGTTTAAACAAGACTGACCAGTGATTGCTGCTCACTTGTTTCTCTTGACCCCTGCTATCACTCGCCTGCCTCATAAAATTTGTTATGCACAAAAGTGCATAAAATGAAGATAAAGTACCTCCTTCAAGACTGACAAAAACCATTCCTTTGCAGAATGGTAGCTGCAGCGAAAGTAAATAAATGAATGGACAGCAATCACAGCCTAGTTGATGAAACTGTTCAATTAAAGCACAGGCATTTACATGGTGTAATTTCCCTAAATTGCCAATGAGCCCCTTTAGACACAACCAGTGTTCAAATTGATTTCAGCATTGATTTTGGCTGAAGCTGATAAATTTCTGCTTGTTAGTTAAAGTAATTTTGCAGAAGACTTTGTACTGCAGTATTGAAGTGTTCATTTAGCTGATGGTTAAAAGAGGAGTTATTTACAGAGGGTTCTACTGTTGTTCTGAGATGGGACAATTCCCCGATCATCTTTTTACTTTTAATTTTTTAAGCTTCAGCATACAATCAATAGGTTATTGAAACTGATTAAAATGTATCCAGCCAGCTGCCTATGGCTGTTTAATTAGAAACCGGATGATTCTTAAATTAAAGTTGGTTTGTTTGCATGGCGCGTCCATGGCTTGCAAGATGAGGTGAACGGTAGCCCTGAGAATCGAAGTTTGCTCTTGTTGCGGTCTGCAGGGCGGCTCACGCCGGTGCAGGCGGTACCGGCTGCTGCTGGGGTACCAACAGGAGGCCGTGTAGGAGAGGATGGATGGAATTTGCCACAGCCACGTTACTCCAAGCCGATAGTTTCCGACTGTTCCCTAATACAGAGGGCTTTTGTAAATACTGCTTTTGCGTACAGAAATGGGTGTGAGGTGACAAGGGACAGAAGAATGTGCATTTATGTAGAAATCCTTTTTTGCCATTATACCGGCAATGTTGTTTCCAAATTTTTCCTTAATTTATGATTTCTGATGTCTCCGTAAAGAACAACGAGTGTAACCACACCACCAAGGTTGATGCTGAATTTTCTCCCCATCTTTTCACCCCAGATTCTTTCAAATAGCTCACTCCGGCTGCTAGAAGCTAACTGCTCTGCTGTTCACTGGTCTGCACGGAGTACAAAGGTTAGCCCACCGTATCCATTTCTGACACAGAACCACCTTCCCCCTGCGTCACTGCAGCTGTAGTAACACTGATGATAAGGAGCAAAGCAAAAGCTGCCCCCGTGTGCTGCCCATCCCCGTGCAACCTCTGCGGTGAGCTGGGCGCCGTGACATCCCAGCATCTCCTGGGGCTGGAGACCTCTTGGGGTAGGGCTTTATCTAGTGCTTGGGGGTTTTCTTCTGAGGATTTGTTCATTCAGTGCTGGGAATTGTGATGTTATTATTTTTTTTTTTGCATACTTCATTCCACACTCGTTTGCCTCTGGTTCCTAAAGACGTGTTCATGGGCAGAACATTTTTACGGTGCTGTCTTGGAAACGTTCGCTCTGTCTTGACTAAAACTTATGAGCAAGCTTCCTACCTGAAACTGAGCCCTGATTAGGGGAAAAAAAAAAAACAAAATATTTCAGGTATTACAATGAATGCCTAGAAAACTTTCCCTCCTGGGCACAGTTCTCTTTCCCAGCACTGGTCATTGCTGCACTGCTTTGTGTGTCCTTAGCAGTTGTGGTGCATGGACACGTCTCCCATGACCAAATGGTTTGGTAACACAGCAAATCCAGCTTCAGGTCTCCTTGTGGGGATGCAAGCACCGACGTTACCGTTACCATAGGATGTGACACGCTTTTTGGCTCACCCTGTTGCTTCAAACGACCTCCAAAAATTGTGATGGGTTTACTTTGTACTGCAGGCTGTATGCTGTGTCGGGAAATGCCTGGCCGTGTCACTGTAACCTTATGACTGCTCTGCTATCTTTCGTCTTTTCAGCTAGTTTAAAGCCAGCAGCTGAAGTACGTTACGGGGTCTGCATCTGATCTGCTTCGGTCCTGTGGCAGCGAGTGAGCTCGGACTGGCCATGGGGGGACACGGACGGCAAAGCCCTCTCTGTTCAGTTCTTTGTGTACGGGTCTGCCCTGAGGAATGGGAACCAAGTCCCGGTGGGATGGGTACAAGGAGAAAGGTGTAACCCAGTTTTTAAAGGATGACCCTGAGTGTTTGCAGCGGAGAAGGAAGATTTGATGTAAGTGGGAACAGATGGAAATAGGAGTCAGGTTGCAGAGGAAAAGAGGTGAGGGATTCATTCTGCCGTGCTTCGGCTTGGATGCCAACGCCTTCCCATTCCCACAGAGATGGGTTAAGCGAGACGTGTTGCTGTTCCGCATTTTCTTTATGCAGCCTCCAGTGCCAATTTTGCTCTTTGTAAAAGTTTAAAATTTAGACACAAGTATTTTGGGTTTGTTTTCTAGTTTAACAACAAATCATTTTGCAATCAGTACTCAAGCATCTGTAATGGGATTTTAGATAGTGGGGAGGTTGGCGTAGATTGCTGTTTGAACTAGCGCAGTCCCCATAAAAGCTCCTTTTTACAACTGCTGTGCACTTTGCATTTCCTGTTTTGACAGCCAGAGAGTCAGGCTAATGTGTTTGTCTATTGCAGAAGGCAACAACTGTCAAAGTGTTTATTTCCTAGAAACAATTTGAATCTGTTTCTTTAGATGGCCATCTGAGTACGTGACAATTCTGTCATTAGGCTGCCAGAGTCTGACCGGAGCACGACAGACAGTAGCAGTGCTAGGAAAACAGAGGGGGGAAAAAAAAAGGAAAAATAAACCAAATCTGTGGGTGATTTGCTGCATATAGTTTGCAGCTGGTGACTGGCATGTCGTTCTGCAATGCATAACACTTAGAGAATTGTATTCATCGTGTGCAGCACTGACACAGTGATTTTGCTCTAGGTTATTTCTCATAGGGCAGGAAAATGTTCGGTTTGACTTCATTTAGTGCCCTTACGGCTGCTTGTTAACAACCATCACTTTCTGTGTAATTGTGGAGCTCAAAGAAGAAGCCTCGTGCTTCTCTGTGTTCATTCCTGGTAGAAACTCATTCCTGGTAACTCTCTGAGGTCTTTTGTGAGCGTGCCCTTCTGTGCGTCGAGGAGGACTTCTCTGCAGTTCATCGGGGCAGTGCTACGGTGAGCTGGGACAGATCTGGGGAAATGGAATGGTATTTGTGGATCTTGTTAAGTGAAAACATATCTTAAATTTTTTTAACGAATGTGTGAAACAGAAGGACATGCATCTGCAAGAAAGGACGTGAAATATTTACTCTTATTTTTACTTTTTGGCTTGGGAGGTTCACAAGAAGATGGTGCAGCACAGGGTCGGGCTGGAGAAAGGCGAGGAGAGAGGGTGTCCCCAAGGGAGACACCAAAGGTTTTTTTGTGAGCCAGTAGGACTGCAGCAGATCTACGTTTTTGGCATTAGCCGTAAGTTTCTCCAGTGCCTCGACTCAGGGTAACATTGCCTCCCTGCTTCCTGCAGTCACATCACTGATGTGACAGCGCTGTCACTATATCATTTTGTCATATCTGCTGATGTTAGTTATATTTCCAGGAAGGGAAGGGACTGACTCATTGGCATAGCAGACAGGTCATGGCTTTCCCTTGAATCATTCGGTCTTGCCAAGGAATATCTTATTGATTAGAAATTGTTTCCATGGCTGTTGGGGGGAAAACAGAAAAATATATCCTGGTGGCCAGAGTGAACAGATGGGAAGCAGGATTTTCTGTGGAGTAAGCTGTTGCTGGCTTCTCCAGTGCTTTTTTGCATCAGGATTGGTAGCATGATGTAATAATTGTAATGAATTCGTTCTTCTAGGAAGACTGATTTTTTTTTTGAGTTTGTAAATAATATTAAATTCAGCTTGAAGTTGAAAAAAATGCATATTAGGAAAAGCTGTTTGAGAAAGCTCAAGGATCTTTGCACAATCAGCCTGTGCTTCTGATGTGACCATCCTTAAGTTGCTCGTATGTGGGCGAATGCTTTACAATTAAAAAAGAGAAAACAAATTGAAAATTGCTGTTTCTCTTGAGTGCCTGCGTGTTGAAACCTGAAGTTAGTTCTGTGCCCTGAAAGAAATTAAGCCACGATCACAGCGAGTAATGCAGCTCCCCACGGTGCTTTTAGGTAAAATTTCTCACAGGGAGAATATAAAATTGTTAGTCTTAGCAAGTTACGAGGGAGAATTTTTTGTTTGACATCTGAGCTGTTTGTAAAGAAGCTTGTGCACATTCTATTTGGTTGGTTTTGTTTGTTTGACTTTTGAAGTGCGGCATGTAAAGTGCTGCAGAAACTCACTATCCCTGTTCAGCGTGTGAAATTTTAGCGTTACAAATTAGGAGGGGCTGTGATTTATTTCATAAAGAGGATCGAGCTCCAAAGCAACTTGCATTTCTTCTTTGGCTTTCTTTGCTGCATACCTGAGGAAGAACAAAGCAGGCAATGTGAAATTTGGCTGCCTTTTCTTTTTCCTTCTTTAAAACAGAAACCAGCTGCTTCCGATGCTTTCATTTTTTAATTTGCTTTCCTAGAGAAGCACTCTTCTTACAAGGAGGGAAGAGATGCCGAGGAGCTGGCAGTTCCCCCAAAGCCCTATTCTAGTTTTCCATGATATTGGTTTTTATTTTCTGGAGCACAGGGGATGCACACACCGTACTGCTCAGTCCATTGGAAATTTTTCCAGCTTAGCTGGAGGGCTTTGTTCTAGCAAAGAATAAGCCTTTATAAGAATAAGCCTTGCTTATTCCCCCGAATACCCCAGCTTTTGCCTTTGTGGCTCTCCCTGAGGGCAGCTCCTGATTTTCCGAGTAGAGGAGACAAAGGACTTGGTTGCGTGGGGCTTTGACTGCCTGGGAATGTGGTCAATAGTCAAGGTTAATAAAATATTTGATGCAGCCTTGCTCAGAAGCTGTTTGCTGCAATGGATGGAGAGGGCTCAGAGCACAGAACCCCAAAGGGAGCGGGAAGGAAGAGACTTAAATTTCCTCTCCCTGATAGCAGAAAGAATATCTTGATCTTCCAGAGCTGGTTTCTTTAATGCACAGTGTTTGGCAAACATCAAAATAGCATTTTCACTGAGTATTTTGCATTGTGCTACCTTTCCTGGAAAGGGTCCTAGTGGAGGTAGGAGTACAGGGGACACTTTGTCCCCATGTTAGCTCTTCCGTGCAGAGCTGTGGGACAAGAAGAACTTGAACAGGATATGATAGGAACAAAACCTGGATCAAGGTGGAACCACGGTGTTTCAGCTCTTCTGTGTTAGAGGTTTCCAGGGGACCAGTGAGGCGTGCTGCCGCTGCTACCCCCACTGTCTGGCAGCCGTCAGTGGGATGTGTGAGGCAGAACGTCACCCCAGAGCAAATGCCAACTGAGAAACAGGTCTGGGTGTGCACGTCTGAGGTGTGAAGGGCAAGGTATTGAATGCATTTAATTTCGGCTCTTTGGTTTTGTTAATTTCCGTTCCTTATTTTTGTCTTTGAGTAGCTGCTATTTAGCAACTGTTCTCTCTCGTCTTTAACATCCACTTGTCTTGGCTATTAGGCACCGCTCAAATGCGTTCCTAGCAAGAGGAGTTGTTGTAGCTGTTTATTAGGCGACACCATTTGCCTGCCATCCTGGAAGATGTTAAGTGTGTTCACCGAGATGTACAGCATTGCTGAGGAACCTTTGCATGTTTTGCTTCATTAGAAACGATCCAGTTCGACGACGACGAGTTTGTTTACTTACCTTTGGAGGTGATGCTGAAGTCTGTAAGGGTTGACCCTTGAGATGAGCTATTATTTAAATCTCCTCATAGACATCCACAGACTTTCTGATGGGTGCGGTACAAAAAGTACGGTTTTCTTCATGCTGTGCCCATTATTCTGTGGGATTTTTTTTGTTTATCCTTCTGAAGCTACATAACAGTGCTAAATCTTCAGGCTTTAGCTGTTCTGACTGTAACCAAAATGATCAATTCCAACTTACACTTCTACATAATATCTAACAAAAGCGTTTTCCCTACACACTCATTGGAACAGGTAATTACTGCAGCAACTACAGACTAATTTGATGTGTTAGCTGTTAATTAAAACACTACAGAGGTGTACGGTTGTCTTTTGGTGTAACCAAAGCTCCTATTCAGACTCCATTAATCACTTTGCAGTTATTGTGTTGGGGAAGGTCAGGACAATTGAGATGCCGGATCAGCCCGGAGTAAACAAATTCCTTTCCTCCCAGGTAGCTTGCTGTTTGCAAAGCCAACGGACACACTGTACCCATGGGCATGGTATCTCCTTTGCGATCCAATTCGCAGTGATAATTAAATGTTAAATTGGTACTGTCAGTGCTCTGTAAACCAAACCAGGTATCTGCCCTCTGCTGGAAATTTAACCCAAACTTCCACGGATGAATTAGCGTGCATCATAATTAAATAATCAAGTCTTCCCTTTTAATTCACTTGGAAACGGGAGATCTCTCTTATGGAAAAAAGATCAGCTTTCTTGACAAGCTAATTAAGTTGCCAAACTGTCCAGCACAGCGCGTATTAAGCTAAGAGACGTTAAGCACGCTATCTCAACCTGTTCATTTTCTTATCATTTCTGCTGATCTAAAGCCCGTACGGTTTTGCCGCTGTTGGTTCATCCATACTTACAGCAGAGTTCATTTACTCCATCTGATTCATCGATTATGCGTTCAGCTACCAGCCCGTCAGAGCTTCGCCCCATGGCTTTGCTCTTTGCATGTTACACCAACGTTAGATAACGCTGATTTTGGTGTGCTGCTTTAAACCACATTGGTTCCTAAAAGCTGGCACCACCCAGTTACATAAGTATTTATCCAGAAGTTCTTAAATTAAGGCAAAGTTTTTAGGAGCTTCCAAGCTATTAGCAGGAATTCTATAAGCACTCGGGATTATAAAGGAGATCAAACAGACTCGCTCTGTACCACGTATGATTTGGCATGTGGAAAAAACTATTAAGTTCCTTCTTCAGTAATAATTGCTAGAGGTATATAGTGGTAAAAGATTATAATTCTTTAAAGTTAGTGCCACATATATGACATTACTGTGCATACTGTCATAAATCAGTACGAGACGATAAAACTGGTGAAGAGGAAAACCTTTAATGGTTTTGTTTTTATGCAAAATTACATTGGATTTTAGCAGACTTTTCTTCTACCTTTATTTTCTTAGGAATTTATGTTTAGGAATGCACAAGTCACTGCTTAAAAAAACAATTATAAATGTTTGTCTTCAGGAATTAAGACAAATAGCTTTTGACTTACTGTGGAAATTTAATTTGAGTACATGTGATCTTTAACACTGCATGCTAACCTTACATGAGCACACGTGCTAACCATAAATACGAACGTGGTAAGGTCATTTCATAAGTATTTTCGGTGGGTTCTTAGGTTTCGATAAAGAAATCAGTCATCGTCTGTGTTACTTCACTTGAATTGGTATAGCTGTGCGTCTCATTGTCTTATTGCTGAAAATACCCTTAAGATTAGCCAGCCTGTGCAACAAAACCTGGGTTTTGTTAACATTCTGAGTAACATCATAACTTTTCACTGAAAGAAAATGTGAAAGTGGATAAATTCGTACTTGCAAGCGTGCAATTACGCTGCACCAGTCTTCAGTGTATAGATTTTATGTAAAGCATGCAGATGTAAAACAAAACAAAACAAAAAAACTGCTAAGCAGCTCCATTGTGAGTATATTCTGCAGATCAATTGTTTTCATCAGTCTGTCTTTAGAAATGCTGTACAAAATTTGGGTTACAGTAAAATGTTAATACACTGTACTCTAAGCCATTTTTCTGTGAAATTAGTGTATACATGTTGCACGTATGTATAGAAGTAATTTTATGTCATCTCAAGTTATTTAATTTTTTCCCTCATGCAGGGCTTTTCATGTCCCTAGTGGAAAAATACTAGCCGTAAAGGTAAGATATTACAGTAATTTTCTCTCTCACTTTCTCTCTTTCTCTTCGTTCTTTCTTGACCTGGGTTTCCTTCCCCTCCCTCCGATGGTTAGATCTCAGTTTGTTTTATTGTGTTACGTCCACGTTGTTTATTCAGGAAAACTCCAGTACATAAATCTGCTAAGCTCAAATGAGCACAGAGTTCCCAGAAGCCAGGTTTCACTCTCCAGGAGCTGCAGGTTTGTTTTAACGCTGTGTGTGGGTACCACCACATCGTCCTGGTGGTTGTGCGGAGAGGTCCAAACGCAGCCGTGGGTTGTGCCACTGGGACAAACCCCCTCTAGCAGCTGGTGGAAATCCTGCTTCACCTCCCCAAAGCCTGCTGTAACAGAAATGGGGATGGAAAGGTCGCAGGGTGTTAGCCTCTACAGCTCTCTGCTACTGCCGCAGTGTCCCCGAGGGTTTATTCTTGAGTGGTCTCTGCCACCTCTTATTTTAAATAAAGAGAATTTCCCTATTTCCTTTGGGATACTGCTGTGTTTTCATAAGGGATTCTGTGGTGTTAACAGGTTGGTTTATTTTAATATTCTTCTTCCCTGCCCACAACTGTGTTTATACATCTGAATATCCGTGTGTGTGTGTGTATATATCTTCTGTTAGCATTTGTAGCAGTGAAGCTGTACAGTGTAGTGTGGTGTATCAGATAAGTACCAGTCTTCCCTGAAGTTAAATTAAAGCTTTGGTAAGCCAATAATGCACCTATGACTACAATATGCCAACTACCGTGTGATTTAGAATTACATTATTAATTCAGTTAAGCTATAAAATAAATTATTGATGTCTGTGTAGAACCTAAGCTGTTTTTGTTTTAACTTGATTTCATTTAAACCTGAAACAGTAGAGACTTTGGGAGAACAAATGAACTGTAGTATTCATATAATTCTATTGAATAGTTTGGAACCAAAAAGTTATATTTAAAAAAATATATAACTTAAAGAATAATTAATTGGAGATCTGTAAAAGTGTGTTTTGTCTCATCTGCCTTTCTTCCCTTCTTTGAGTCACTGAAGTCTGGTATAACTGAGATAAACAGAAGAATATGGGAGGTGGGAGAAGGGGGCAAAGAAAGAATTCATGGAAGCTGGTTGCTGCAAGCAGAATTGGTATTAAATGATGTGGGATTATACTGAGACTTCAGATGGAGCATTGTATGATTTATTTTTCAAGTATTTACATGTATGGGTACATGCATGTATGGGTAACTTTCAGATTTGAACTCACGTTGTCAGTAATTCTTACTGTGTATAATTTACTAAAATGAGATTCTGCCCGTGTTTTGGCTTTCCTTGAGGATCTTATAAATCCCTGCACTCCACTGGGAGAAACGCTTTTGACTTTTCCTATGAGTTGGGTAAATGCAAACTCTTACTGCCACATTTGAACTCATTCTCTACCTGACAAAAAAAAAAAAAAAAAAGGAAATTAAAACTTAAATAACATCCAAATAACTTCTAATTGTATGGAATACAAATATCACTTGAAGAAGTCTTTTCAGTTGGTATCCGTCGCTCCTAAATCTGTCAGGAGTGGTTAGAATAAGGCAGGAATTCTCCAAGATGCAGTAGGCACAAAAGTACAGAAAACCTAATATGCACAAACACCTTTTATTACAACTTTCAGTGGGGAATGAAGAAAGCTCTTTCCCTCGATGCTGGTGTTGCAGAAGGATGCTGCTTTTCTCTGCTCTCCTTCTGCACCAGTTCCGCTCGGCGCTGGCCTTGCCCGCTGCCCCCAGACCCAGGGTGTGGGGCCGGGGGTGCCCCCGGAGCTGGCTGGAGAGGAGCTGGAGCGAGCTAGAGCAAAATCACACCCGCAGGAGGGGAAATGAGTTCAACCTTTGCAAGGTTAATTGAAATCACCTCCCTGTGGCAAAAAGCCTTCTTTCCCCCCCGCAATTTCACCTTCTTGTTTCCCTTGGAGTCCAAGGGCTCGGTTAGTCCTCGTGGATAATTAGCATCTTGAAGATTTGGGAAGCTGGGTTCTCTGGGTAGACGCTACCCTTGGTGGTCCCGTCACTGTCAATTATATTTTTTTCAGTGCTTTTACAGAAGAAATACGGCACCAACACGTGTGCATTATCGTGGTTTAAAATAACACGCTCGCAAGCTGCCGGTCAGGAAACCCACTATGACAGTGATCATGCTGGCTTGCTCCATTAATAAAATTACTTACTGCATCTACGGCTCGGTGTACCCAGCAATAAAAAGAGGACAGTCACACCTGCGTGTTGACAAGATGATCACAAGGATCAGTTGTTTTGACAGAGGATTACCACGTTGCTAGCAACGTCGTCGCACTGAAGGATCTGTGAATGCAGAGTGCTGTTGGTTTTGTTTGTTTGTTTTTTGATAATTGCACACAGATTTGATACGACAAGACAACACTCAGTAAACCTGTTGATTAAAATGCTCTCAGCTGGTAGTTAATCTCACAAATATATTGAGCAGGATAACAAACCAATGCTGATATCCATATTATAGACCAAAGCTCTCTGTGCCATTACATATTTTATATAAACTTTACAGGTAGATAATGTCCAAAAGATTTAATAGATTTTCTAATGTAACCTTTTTTTCTAATTGTAAGAAAAAAATCCAAAAGAAAAATGTGAGCGTACGCTGGCTGATTGCCGTTCTTAGCTGCTTTTGGTTTCTCCTGCTCTTAAGCTAGCATTTAAATGGACCATTTGATTAATCATTTGTATACCGACTATAATACTCCCAAATTTCCTTTGAGTTGTACATACTGTAAAAGACAATTATGTCGGCACAGATTAAATAAGTGAATTAAAACAGAATAGCAGCTTAATTTGACCTGTGATTTTGCTCTCGTTCCCTTCAGTGGAACGTATGCCACTCCAGCAAATAGATGAAGTCATCCATGACAGCTTGTGATGAATTGCCGTATTTATACTGTATATTTTAATAGCCTCACACTAATTTAAATTGAGCACAGAGTAAATTATAATTCAGTCACTTGACTGCTTGTATTTAACTTGACAACTCATCCTTATTTGTCCTGGAGGTGTAGTGGAGAGCAGAGGAAATATGTTCAGGTATTCCTCTTTTTAAAGTTAACCCTTTCACACAAAACGTTAGGTACGCTGAGTTTATGCAGCCTTGGTGAGGAATCCTGCTCCCACCCGTGCTAACAGCGCCGTGCGAGCCCACAGCAAGTTATTTTATGCCTGATGAATTCGGTTTCACTGTTCTGCTCTCAGCAATCCCAAGAAAACCACAGAGTGACTTTTTGCTGCAAAGTTCTTTCCAAAGGTGCCGTTTCGGAAAGGTTTGTTTAACGCCACATCTCATTTGCTTACCCGTGTTACGACTGGAAGTTGCAGCCAAATCCTAATTCACGGCTTCTTCCACAGCAGCAGCAGGTTTAAGGAGTCTTTTTTTCCCTTCGCTTTAGCGTTGTCCCACCCCATGTCTCATTATGCTTAGGAGTTGTTTCCTGCATTCAAATTTAATTTTATGAATCTGCTTGGAAGCTGTGCAAAAGGAGTATGGCGGCAGAGACGATGAGTGGAGATGAAGGCCGGGCTGCACGGACTCTTCCTCCTCCTGTCCCTGTTTCAGTGCTGTAATTGGGTTCCTCCAGCCTCGACTTCAGCTGGCTGCCTCTGTTTTTTTGGGTCGCACAAGCCAGGCATGTTCAGGTGGAATAAAACACTTGTGTAAGAGTTAGATGGAGAAAGGGAGACGGTGCCCTCACCCAGGTTATTTGGTGGTGCTGTCCTCTTGCCACGCTGGGGTGCTCCTGTGTGTGCTCTGCCCTGCAGTAACCAGATCGCCGGCGGGTCGGGGAGCTCTGCTTTTCCCCCGTTATCGACACTATTACAATGCAGGGTCTGCGTGTAATTATGGCTAATGCAAATCAGCCGGAGACCTTTCTTCCTGCCAGGTCTTGGTTGATTGGATGTCAGCGACGTATCTGACACTGATCATGCTAACTAGTCGGTGTGTGGGGCTTCGCAGGGAAACCTCTCCCTGTGAGTAGGATTTAGTGAGATAACATGTAATTTTATACCAATGACGAGATTAAATTGTTAATATTCAATAGGTAAAACTGATGGGATTCCAGCAAATTATTTGGGGTTTTTCACGCTGGAAAAATGTAAGCGAATTTTGTTGGCAAATGATTATTGATCTCGACAAGTGCGTTAAACGTTTCTTGGCAGCCCTGTATTACACTTACCATTTAGTTTAGTGACAGCTTTTATAAATAACCCTAAAGCAAAGTCTTGATAGAAAGAGGTTATCGTTGTTTTTTTTTTTTTTTTCTGTTAGACAGATTTTGATACTGTAAAATGCGTTTGGAGGTGCTCTCCCTGTATTTTGTTTTGTCAGCAGGATATGCGGCCTATGACGTCTGTTCTGTAATTCTGCAAATCGGCTGAATTTTGTGTTCCTCTAGCTTAACATGTTTAACTGTGAAATACCATACAGTGGGAGACCGAGCCTGGCTAACTGTGTTCAGAGTCCACCTTGGTTTATACAGTGGTATTTAAGAATGAAGTGTGTGAGTCTTCTGATAATCATAGCAAAGAACGGTTTGTAAAAGTCACCTTTTCAGCACGGGCCCTACTCGCAGAGAAGATGGAATAAAGTTTTGTGTCATTTGTTTAATAATTACTTTCATCTGAAAAATCCAAGTGTTGGCGAAAAGACTTTAAGAAAGTAATGAGGTCAGACAGTCGGGGTGCATGGGTTCATCTGTGTTTTGCCACTTGGGTGCTGTTTGCTTGGGGCAAGGTGTTCCTTGCAGAGCCTGAGCCCTTCCTCAGGGTGACTGGCTCGAGGTGTTAGAAAAGGGGGAGGATATTAAACTGAAATTAGAAAAGCGATGCTAGGAGATGGCTCTTGACACTCCTCTGTTGAGGTGTTCAGAGATACTTTCAATACCACAGTGCTTGTTTAGATCTTAAGTTAAACTCAGCACATTCATCAGGGTCTCAGCGTTCCAGAATCTTTCACAAGACATCTTTGTAGCAAGAGGAGTCAGTACAGGGCAGAGGAGGAGAGAGAACCCTAAGCTGGGCACTAGTTTGTGCTTTGGGTGAATGCTCAGCATCTCCAGGCTTACAGACCCGCAGACTGACCATGCCTGCTCTTTGTGTTACGTGTTGGGCTTGTGTTCAAGTTCTAGCTCATCTCATGGTCAGACGAATAAACAGCGGCCTTACAACTTGTCATGGATAAAATTGGCTGCATAACTTAATTTATTTGCAACTGACTTTCCAAAGTAAATACTTCTGTCCTTTCACTTCCACTTCCTTTCTTCCTGTGGCTCTATTAAAATACTCCTTCCATTCCTTTTCTCACATGAGGTTAATTAATACCGAGCCTTCTGTTTTGTTCTGAGTCGTTCACTTACCTTTCATGTCAGAGCTGATCGTTTGTCTGATGTTTGTTTTTTAGGTCATACCCTTAGATATAACACTGGAGCTCCAGAAACAGATTATGTCAGAGTTAGAAATTCTTTATAAGGTATGCATTTTTCTCATTTTAATTATTCTTGCTTACAGTCATCCTCCAGTGTGTCTTTTTTAAATGGGCTTCTCTTTTCCTTTCTTTTTCCAGTGTGACTCATCATATATCATAGGATTTTATGGTGCGTTTTTTGTCGAAAACAGAATTTCATTGTGTACAGAGTTCATGGATGGTGAGTTTTTTCCATCTTGTGTGCTTTTAATTGCTAAGCTTGTAAATGGGGAAAATCATATAAAGATGTGCGTTTCCAGTATGGAGCAGAATGCATTATTATGACTTTGAAATATAAAATAAAACATTGAGAACTTTGATTTAGTTTTTTTAAGAACAGGCTAGTATTGGGATTGGGTTATATTCTGCAGTATGCTGTATTTTCCTGAATGCAATTTCACTTACTTTTATTGAAAATGTAAATAGAACAGAAATAAATGCTAGCTTAATTTGTGGTTTGATATTTGAGTCTTCCATACAATCTGTCCTCACTGACAAAACAGCTGTTCCTCACTTTTAATGTTTTGCTAGCCAAAACAGATTTTCTTTTAAAGAAATCTATTAACCCAATGTCCTGTGTGTTTTCAGTGGAAATCGGTTCTTAATTGCAAGACAAGGAATTATTTTCCAACACAGCTGTTTAGCAGTGCTGCACTAAGTTTCTTTCCGAGTGTACTCTTATCTCTCCCAACGTGGATCTTCAGACCGACCGTATCCCCTTCCCCACAATTTGGTGCTGCCGTCATTATGGAGATATATTAGTACTTTGCTCTGAAATTTTGTGCTGTGTGACACTCTTGAACAAAAGGCAGGAAAAGTATACTGATTACAGCAATTTGTAATCATTGCTGCCCTCTGTGTATCAATTTTGAGAGTGTCTCATGACAGATACAGTCCCCTCGTGTCTCGTGCACGAGAACCCTCTTTGCAGCGTTCAACTTCGAGCTCCGTGTCGGTACGAGCATTCAGTATATTACTCTCTTCGGGGTTTTCCTATGAGCCAGCATTTTCTGCCCTATCCAGGTTTTTCACAAAGGTTCAGTTAAGCTGCATATAAAGAAGAGAGAATCTCACAAATAGTTTACTATAGAGGAAAGGCTCTCTGGCAGGAAAAAAAATCCGAAGCCAAATGCATACCATTAAGCACTGTAGAGCAGCTTCTTTCTTTCTGATGGGGGACTACAGATGAAGCCCTTTAGGGTTGTGTGGTGCATTTTGTTTTCTCCCTGTTAAAATGGTCTATTACTACTGTTATTTCTCTCTTTTTACACTTACTACCTCTGTTCCAATGATCATTACACCCCATTTCCAAGCATGAGAGATTCTCTCAGATTTTCCATATTCCATAAAAAAAGTTGATAAAAAAGTATTTTATTTATTCACCAAAGCTCACCAGTTAAATTCTTTGGTGCTCTCATGCTGTGTGACCATTAGCCATTTCTCTGGTCTCTTGTTGCAATTGCACTTGGATTTGCAAGCCCGTGTTAAGCAGCACTCACATGCAGTAAGGAGGCAGCCGCTCATGCCAAAACATGCATCTGCCTGGAGTGTGTGTGCTCCTACTAATTCAGAGACTTTTCAAAATGATGGACATAAATGCTTGCAGTCCCAAATTCGTGTTGGAAAATATTTAAGCCTGTAGGGTATGCATCCCTCATGATGTTGCACAACAATGGTGTTTACTGACCATGCACAAATTACTTGGAATTATGCTGGAGATGACCTCTGATCTGCCTCATGTTGTGCGCTCCTTCTGGCAGAAAACAACGGCAAGCATTTAAAGGAAGAACAAAATGCAAATAAAAGGGCCTTGCCATTTTTTTTTTTCCAGGCCTTTGATTTGGATGGGGAAGCATGCAGGTGAAGATGATAAATATTTTCTAACCCTGCAGATGAACAACCTTAGCCTTGACAAATTTTTGGCCCTTTAGTGGACGAGTTTGTAATATTTTCAGAGTCCAGGTCATCTAGCAAAATCCCATGACTGTTTGCCCAGGTGTATCCTGTACCAGTGAGTTCTACTGATAATATCACAAAAAATTGGTATTTCCTTTGTTACCTAGATACAGGTGGATCTGCCTCTTTTGGGGTACTCACGCCTTAGGGGCACACACACACACAAAAAAGGTGTGCATTTTGTGCCATGTTGGCTCTCTCCTGACATGTGGAAGCAAGAAAAAGGCAGGTAACTCCAGCTCTGCAAATACCAAAGCGCAGAGGTTGAACTGACCTGGATTACCCTTCCGCCTGCCAAGTGATCATACAGATCAGCAGAGATAGGAAATGAGGCTTTCTAATCTTTGCCCTCTTATGTCTGCGATGGAGTTGATGTTGTTGTAACTAAAGATGGTGAAATGCACCACTGTCTTTTACTTACGTTGTAACCTCTTTTCCTTGAAGCTATTCAACACTCGCTAAATTCCCCTTCAAAACAGTAAGAGGTGGAGGTTATCAGACTGTGCCTAGATGTCTACATGTAGATTTGGGAGCTAGCCTTACATATTTGGGTATGGAAATTTTGTCCACAATGTTCATTTGCTATATTTTTTCCCATAGAAAAATGGTAAACTTCCTCCAGCTGTTGGCAAAAAGATTTTTTTTTATTTTTCAACCTGCACTGCCTGTAGTAACATCTGTAACAGCAAGACTTAGCAGCTTGGTCTGTGAGAGTAGGTCTTTTTGTCCAAATTTTAAGGATAAGTTACAAGTATTAACAGGAACCACCTGACCTTATGATGGCTTTCTTCGTGTTATTTCTGTTCAATAGTAGTTACATTTACTTTTAGAACTGTGGTTCATTGCAATGCACAGGAAACATAAGACAATATAAATTGAAATATGAAATGTAATGAGCAAATAGTAATTTTGGTGACCTGGAATCAGAGCAACATTAGTGAAGACAAACACATGCTGCATTCTGACGTACAAAAACTATAAAGACAATGGGGAAAAATCATTAGAATAAAAAGTATTGTATAATTAAGGCTGAAGTCCAGTGTAAGGACCCTGTGACTTCTTTGCATTGCAGCATTTCAGAACAAATGGATTTTACTTTTAAAAACTGAACCATAAGCAAAGTACAAAGTATAGTTTTCCTAATTGCTGAGTGTTGGCCCAACTCTTTTCCCAGTGGTGTCATCAGCAAAATCCATAGGCTGCAGTGCGAGCAGTCAGATCAGCGCTAAGCACTGCTGAGAACCTCTAGCCTGGACTTGACTATACATTCTTGCAGGCTGTACGTAACACATTCTGCATGTAATGTCCTTGTCTTTTTTTTTTTTTTTTTTTTTTTTTTTGCCATTCTACTTGGACTTTTCTAATTCTCAATTTTAAATTCACTTTCTTACACGAGAATTTGTATTTCTCCCAAGGGACATTTCTAACACTGGAGTGGTCATGAATCCCCTATGTGGAAGATAAGGGAAGCAGCCTTTCGCAGTCTTTGGGGATGTCTGTATGATCGTGACTTAGGTTTCTTGCTTTCTCCATGAATATATGAGGCTGGCTGCTCAGGGTTTTGCCAGGTGGTTCTGTCCCATGCGGGAGTTTACTGGCAAAACTTATCTGCTTGCCCAAGAGCTCCTCGTCTTTCAGACATCGGTGTGGGCACAAACTGCAAGGCTCAACCCAGCTTTCACTGCTTTTGTCATCCTGAAGAAGCTGACTTTAAGCAGTGCATCAGATACCACCTAACGTTAGCACCAGGTTTTGGGAATGGGTAGAATACTCTTGCTTTTTCTGATGGCTTTGTCAGTCTCCAAGGAGCTATGCCAAGCCCAATGGTTTTAAGTGCTCCAATTTCAATATTGTGTCCTGTGGCTGCGAAGTTTTCTAAAAAGAGTTTTGGTGTTAATGCTACATGCACAAGTAAGCAACATGGGTGAAAAAAGAACTGAATGCTGTCTCATACGTTTACTCAGTTTGGTAGATTTTTAAGGTCACTTATTTCTGACACAGTTATTGTTATATCATTGATGGTGTTTTTTATTAATAACCAAGGCCTAGAAAACCCTAGTGACTTCAAATCTAGGGCAGTATTTCATTTTGTGTTACCTAAGCACATTTTGTTTGTCCCTGCAGGGGGATCTTTGGATGTTTACAGAAAAATTCCAGAGCATGTACTAGGAAGAATAGCAGTAGCTGTAAGTATTTCTTTGTTTTTGTCTTTTAGTTTTTGATTGTGCATGTAACACATCCCTGCTTTGAGTGTGCACGTTCCCTCTTAGGACACTGAGTCACCTCCAGAATCCTTGTCCTCATTATGTGTGTGTAAAAGTGAAGTAACCATCCTCTTCATCGCTCCTCCTAACCGTCCTGAGTCTTCACAAGGACACGAGTCTGTGAAGGCAGAGCTGTCTGCTGCCACCAGAGTTCAGGGTCGTAACTGGCTCCATCTGTGCATGCTTTACTGTTAGAAAGGTTTCTCCAGGCCAAACAGGGGTTAAGGATATCATCCTGATCTGTGACCAACACACGCATTGCCAGAAGCTCAGAAAATGTAAGAGGATGTGATAAATTGAATGCGATAAGAAAAATACGTGATTTTGCTGGAGAACTGTGTGGCCACGTTTCTTCATATCAACCTTTTTAGGGTGGAACAGCCCTCTTCATCTCTTTTATTTACCCTTCAAGTCCTTCTGAATGTGTGGTTTCTTTAAAAATTGATTCAGCAGTGCTGTCCTAGCCCTCATGTTGATCCCTCATCTGCCACTTCTGCTGATTCTCGTGTGTTATTTCCATTCCAACCGTCCTCACCTTGCACAAAGTAATTCTATAAGATTTGCTCTTCAGGTTGAAAAATTAAGTCAGCTTCTGTTATCAGAATGCAATGGTAGAACGCACTTGCTGTCTTCCCCTCTGCTAGGTGTACTCCTTAAGGCAAATAAGAAGGTAGATGAAGTTTTTGTTTGTCACAAAAGCCTGACAAAGGCTGTCTGAGGGCTGGCTGTTCTCTCGCCCCTGAACTGGAACCCTTCACACATGAATAGTCGTGGCTGGAGACCCAGTGAGCAGGGAGATGTCTGTGATCTAGGCTGAGCTGTCAGCCCCGAGTGTCTTGGTTTGGTAGCAAGGGGCTGACAGTGGGCTCCTTTGAGCACCTGGTATGCCATCATTGTGCCTCAGCAGCATTCAGAGACTTTGTCTTGCCAGAGATTCACTTGTCCTGACTGAAAACTCAGCTTATGGAACACTTACAACAACAACAAACAAAAAAAGTGGCATGTTTTGCCAAGACTGAACACCAGGTAATTGACCAGTGTCTTAGTGGTTGTCACAGGGGAGAGATACTGCTAAACAATTGCTAAATATAAGGAATACTTTGATAACTTAAGCAGTTTAAAGCATAACAAAGTTATTCTATCGTGTGCCATTTAATTAAGTGCTGGGTTTTCACATTCATTATACATCAAGCTGACAATTTAAATCCTTTAATCCAACACAGGCAGCTATTTAGTCTCTGTTCATTGTAATTCACAGCTCTACTTTCTCTTAATTTGTGTGGCCTGCCCAGGGTGATGAACATCCTTCTCTGATGCTGTTTCCTCTAAGTAGCTTCAAATCTGCTCATTATATAGCCTAGCAGTTTCTTATGGAATTTGAATGCTTTTCACCTTTAGTTCAGAGTAAAAACGTTTCATCTCTTCTTCCCTATGGAGCAATGAATGATAAGTTGCTCATATTCCTGATGCTAAGTAGCGTGTGTATTGTGTAATAATACTGGGATGGGCCTTCGAGCATTTATTGAGATGGTTCTCCCTTCTCCTTTTCCTTATCTCACTTCATGTTGTGTAATTAATACATCCACACTAACTTACTTTATCATTTCTTTAATTATTTTTTATCTCCTTTCTCACATCCTCCCAAGCCAGCCCAGCTTGGATCACCAAAGATGTTCTCTGCCAGTTTTTAACTTGACCATAACAGCGGTGCATCGGCCCCACCTTTTATGTCTTGAACAAAAATATATATTTATTTGTTCACCTACAGGGTCATCGCCTTACAAATGTGTTAGTTAGTGAGCATGACTCCCTGACATGGATGGGGAATTGATACTTAGCTTTTTTTCTTGTTGTCTTATCTGCCGTTTTAGCAGTCTGTACCATGCCCAGGGGGTCAGCAGAGAGGTGAACAAAGGAGCAGGTGCCTTCAGAGGAGGAACTCGCCCCTTCCTCCTGCTTCTCAGTAACAGAAGGGGTGCGCTGAGGCTGAACCAGCACTGGCAGCTTCCTCTGCTCTGGTGCTGAGTTTTTGCTCAATTGGCATGGTAGGCTTGTTGGAAGGAGGCGCTGAAAGCTTTTGTTTTCTCTATAATTTGTCAGCAGCAGCAGCAGGAATAACTTCTTTAAGCTTTCACAAATGACTACCCTGCATCTTGGTGTCTGACATTTCGGTAGAGCCCAGCAGCCCGTTTTGTAGGCTGGGTACCTCTTTGCCAGGTATCATGCATAGACACCATAATCTTCACTCCAAACAGCTTGTGAAGATTACCCAAAGCCTAAAGGACTTCTGATCATGTACCGATGGGCAGGAGAATGTCAAACAAAAGCTAGAGCTTACACGGATTCTGTGGACAGAATCTGGAGCTTCCACGGTCTCTCTGTTTTTTTGGTCTGTGCATTTTCTCTTTACCTTCCTTGCACCGTGTACACAGAGTCATTTGTCTTTTATTCCCCGGAGACAAGTACAATGCATTAGTCTACAGAAGCTGTTTAATAACACGTGTGACCTGCTCATCTGTTAATTAGAGTATCTTTTTGTTATATTGGAAAAGTTTTAAGTGAAACCATTGCCAGAGAAAGATGATGCGAAACATTTAGCAGTGTCCCAGTATTCCCCTCTCTGACTTGATGGTTTTCCTGCTTCCTTTCCTGTTACACAAATTTAATCTCCATGAAAAGCATTGGACTGTCAGCCCTTAAAAGCGATTGTCCTGCTCAGAGCAACGAGCACAAACGTCGCAGGCAGTCCCAGCTGGTCTAGAACAAGATCTGTGCCTGCTCAACGCGCGCAGCAAAGGGAGCGCGATGCCCCTGTGCTCCACTCGCTCAATTAAATACCAAGATGCATTCAAGGTCATTTCCTTGCCCTTCTTGATCTCCACAGGCTGAACTACCTATGAGACATCCCTTTCTTGACAACCCTGACTTTCCATAGCCCAAAGAGTACTCAGTTACCCGTTTCTCACTCATTTCCTTGCAATAATACTGCTGTAAATACTCGAGCAGGGCACTGCAGGTGCCTGGTAGTCTGCTCCTTCATGCTTTTCCACACTCCCCTCATCTCCTGACACTCGTGATTCGGCAGGAACCAATTGTGGTGGACAATGAGCTTTCAAGCTGAAATAGCAGGAATTTATTGTCAAGTGCAATATTCTTCTCTTCTTTTGGGGGGTTGTGCATGTCTGAGGCTGAAAGACAGAATGCTAGAAAAAATGCAAGGCAGTAAAAGGAAATCCTCCAAAGAAGAAAGCAGCTGCCAGAGCTTGGGGTGAAGCACTGCATTTTCAGGGGCAGGATAACACGGTAAGAGAGGCAGATAGTACTGAGACTTCGGTCCCCAAGATACCGGGGAGATCTCTATCACAAAATTCCTCCTGGTTGCCTGCATGAGCCGGTGTCGACAAGAAGGGGAAATCTCTCTTCTTTTCTGTGCCCTTTATTTGTGCAGAGGGCTGTGGTGTTTTTTTTTTTTTTCAAAGGGAAAAGTGTGTCTTGGGAATCCCAAAGTGCTGTGCTTCCTCCTGTTTTCCTGCTGCTGCCTATTTATTTGGGTCTGCTGATGTAAAATCTGTTCTACCTTTGCTTGCCACTTCACGCATTTATTTTCAATTCAATTTCTTGAGCAGTGACATTGTGCACTGTATTTTGAGTGCTAATGTTGATTGAAGTTCTCCCTGAAAGGATGTGCACTTGAACTGTCAGGAGAATGAGTGATTGACAGCGGGTGGAAGTACTTTTTGTGTCAAGGCTTTGTCAAGTCATTGTTGTAAAACCCACTTTACTGAATACCAATAATTCCTGCTAGATGTTCAATCAAAAGATACTCTGTTCCAGCACCGTTTTAGGATAATATTTGATATTTAGAGCCCTTCCATAAGGTGGGCATATGTAAGTTAGGTGAATAACGGTACCTTACACCACGCTCGTCTGTCTGGGGGACTTCGGTGTGCATAGTTGCAATGCCACATAAAGGGAAAAGCTCTTTCCATTCCTTTGTACACTGTTACTGAGACAGTTGGAATGAGAGAGCTGGGTTAATACTGTCTCTTATAACTGCTTATTCAGCACATGTTCCATAATAAAGCTACTTAATAACTCACAGCTGTTGATTTTTTTTTCCCCCTCTAGGAATTGTTTCTTTTTTTTTTTTTTAGGAATACATGCTTTAAAATAAATTATTTTAGAATGATTTCCAAGATGCTAAATAGTCTAAATATATGTTTAATAATCAAAGAAGCTTAGTGTATGTAAAATCACTTTTACCTTTGGAGGAAACCTGAAACGTTGCATGCTCTTTTTGCATCGATGCTTTTTTTTTCTCCTCCTTCTTATGTCAAAATGCTGTGTAAGTAGAATTCCCCTGTTTTGATTTTTGAAAGGCTAAAGTGAACAAGGCCACACCGCAGGGCATACAGAATTTGACTAAGGCCTTTTGTTACAGGTAATTACCATCTGAGGCCATGAGATAGTTGGGTATGGAGTGTGAGTTTAACACTGAGGAATTGCCATCTAGAGCAATTTACTGGGGGATCCAGAATCATTATTTGGTTTACAAAAGAGCTTCAGATTTCTCTTACGTTGTTTTTGGTTACAGAATAAATTTTAAAATGAGTTTCTAATCCAATAGGAAGGCTGCAAATTACTATGCTGTCTGCTTTCTCACAGTACAATGTTTTTAGCACTTCTGTTTGATCACTGTAACAGAAGTAATTTCATTTCGGTCTACTCGGACAATGAAAAGAATGTAATTGTTTTGTCTGAAAAATTCAGACAACTTTACAAATGTCAGCAATGCTTTATTGTTCTGGAGGTGCACAAAGAGAAGTGTCTCAGGAAAATGAATGGAATGTTATCTCGTAGATAGAAACTTTGTAAAAAAAAAAAATATTTGCTGTATTAAAAAGGCTGGCTGAGACAGCAGAGGTGGTTTGGGTAAAAAGTAAACAGAAGTAGAATTGGTTGTTGAATCTTGTTAGTTTTCTGGGCTCCTAGAAAAAGTAAATCTAAGAAAAAAAGTCTTAAAAGTGCAAGAAGTTTTGGGGTTTAGTTACTTTACAGAAACAAAACCTTCAGTAAGGTTCATGTTTGGTCCATGAATTATATGAAGTATAAGATAACTTCTGCAGTTGAGAAAGAAATGTTCGGCATTTGCATGGAATAAGTAAAAATACAGTAAGGAAAGAAGGGAAAAAAGTATAGATGCAGCAAATGATGGGGGCTGGGGCAAATAAAAGCAGTAGAACATGATGCTAGATTTGTTTGTTTGTTTGTTTTTGGTTTCTGACCTTTAATTTCATTGGGTTACTTTTGTTTCAAGATGACCTGGAAAGAGTTTACACTTGTACTCCCAAAGAACCTACAGTTGTGTAATCTGCAGCAAGTTTCTGTCAAAGGTTCATCTGTGGCCGTAATCCTTTGGAAGAGGTGTTTTGTCTCCCCTTTTCATGGTCCTGACTCCACGCTTTATTGAAAGTCGGGTCTTTAACAACTCCTGCCAGATGAGATTTGTAGCATTTCATATGTTTTAATATGTATTACTGTTGTTTCTCTTGAATACAGGTTGTGAAAGGCCTTACCTATTTATGGAGTCTAAAGATTTTACACAGAGGTGAGTAACAGATGTTGTCTGTTTTTCAGTGAAATACCACATTATTTTATTTTAACAACACTTTCAGCAGAGACAGTGGACCAAACTAACATCTGGTTGGATACCAGTGGAGTTAAGCAGAATGAATCTTACTCATTAGCCTTGCAGATTCTTTGATAAAATATTTTTACTGCTGTTCTCTTTTATTGTCCTTCTCTGCATACATTAGACTAAAGAGAGGAATGAATTTTGTAGAGATTTAGATGCTTAGGGTTGCAAACAGGTGCCAAGTGGAATTTTCACAATCAGCAAGGATCATTAAATGCTTGACTACCTTTGAAACTAGAAGATAGGTAATGAATTTTCTTCTGTACTTCAGAAATCTCACACAACATCCACAGGAGTTGCTAGAATCTCACATCTCTAAAATTGTCACCTGTTGTCCTTAAGATGGTCACGTGTAATTAAAGAAACTTTAAACCTGCTTGGGCATAACAGACCAGTTTTAGGTTTTTGCTGTTTGTTCTGCTTCCTTAAGCTACCTTGTTTTTTGGTTTGGTTTGCTTTTTTAGCTTCTCATGTATTTCTTGCTTTTAGCATTGTTAGATTTTGTTCAAAATACGGTATCTATTGTGGTGAGATACACTAGAACTTTAAAAACCAATGTCAGTTCTGAAGGCAGCGGAAAATGATGTTAAAAGAACAAAGAAGCCCTCTCTCCCCCACTCCAGTCCCCAAATAAAAAAGAGAAGGAGAAACTCATTACATTTATAATGTTTCTAAAGTGTCTGAAAGTAACAGCTCCGGCTCCTAATGTCGCTAACAATACTGTTTAATTTAACCCATCTGCTCGCTCAGCCCCTGTGCACAGTTGGAGCGTGCAGTAACCGGCATCGTTTGTGATTGAAAGAGAAGTGGAAGTAGGGAGACAAGTAGAAAATGTTAAGTTGGGACCCAAATAGGTAAGGCCATTTCCTCTGAGGAGTTTTGGAGTGGCTGAGAAGCAGGTACCAGGCTTTGGTGAGGTGCTGGGAAATGCCTGGGTGAGGTGCCCCGTGTCCTGGCATGGTCTGTGCGAGGAGCTGGGCACCTCCTGGAGAGGCATCCAGAAGTCTGTGCTCTGGGTAGGAAGAACAAATTAATAGGAAACACTAATTACCAGTAGGTATTGAGGTTCTGCCCCACCTTGGGCCCTAGTCTCAGATATCCTTTGGTTCTTCATCCACTTGGGAGCCCGCGAAGTGAGGCCTTCTGTTTCTGATGGTGGTTTAAACGTTTAATCTATTAGCCTGAATGTTGCCAGATGCTGAGACTTAACAGCTCCATCTACTCTGAGCAAGAGGATGTACAATCTAGATGCCACAGCTGCCACAGCAAATGTCAGAGAAAACAAAAAGTATCCGGAACATCCGTGGCTGGGTGTCACTGAGTAGGCAACACAGTCCTTGCCGTGCTTTCAGAGCACCCAAAAAGGAAAAGGTGGTTTTAAATTTCTTCTTTTGAATCTTTTTCATTAGAGGCTGTGGCCACCTACTGAATACGATTTGGATGGAGCGTTGTGGTCAAGCATAAATACTGTACCTTTAACGTTTAATTGTTTCTGTTGTAAATTATGTATGGGCCTTGCTGGTGGCTAAAGAAAAGTGCAGAAATTGATCTTTTTTTTTTTTTTTTTTTTTTTTTTTTTTTTTTTTTTT
>CM021774.1:20049845-20125571 GCA_011076525.1 Nettapus auritus
TTTTTTTTTTTTTTTTTTTTTTTTTTTTTTAACAATTCAGTTTTCTGGCCTTGGTCTGGGTTGACCAAGGTGAGAGCAATACTGCAGAAGGGGTGTGTGTGTGTGTGTGTGTATATATAAATATAAAAATATACATATATATATATATACGGGATAACTACCATTCCAGAGTCCAGCAGAGGTTCCTCAGGGGCTTGTTCTTTCAGTACGGACACGTGTGTGTATGTACGTGTGTGTGCTTTGATGTAAAACAGTTAATGCAAGGTACAGAGCAGATCAGGGGACAGAGCAACACAGTGCCAGGAAGATGCTGGTTTCTCGGGGTGATCTCCTTCAGCTGCCTGCTGGTTTTAATGCATCAGAGGTAAATGAAAGAAAATGTAACCCTGACTTCCTTGCTGTCGCACGTAAAGCAGGCTGTGTGGGAAGCTCGTATAGGCTAAGAAGTCAAGAATTTCTGTGGTGGTGATAACTAAGGTGGAGAAGCAATCATCGTGAAGAAGCCGTGCAATGCAGTGCAGCTAACGACAGATTTGTGACTAGAGCACGGATTAAAGCAAAGGAAACACGATGAACAAGTCTTTTATTCCAGATCAGACATTTCAGCAAATATTACAGCTTAACTTCAAAACATACCTTGCAACTAATGAGGTGATAGCCGTGCATATTAATAAACGCAAAGCTGTAGTCGTAGTCATCGCACCCACATCAAACGTAAACAAAAGATTAACACCTACACCACTTCTTTGGAAGATGTGAGAATGTCCCAATGATAAGTGTGCTCTTTTCCCCAGAGGATAAGAAGTAGAAATGGAAGGGTAATGAGAAATTAACTTAGATTTAAAACAGAATTAGCAATTAAACAAGTCTAATCATGTACAAAGTCAAAGTTTGTATAAAGACGAACCAAAATCTGTTAAGTTCAAGAATAAGTATAGACCGTAGGCATTTAATCTAGTATGTTTTTCTCAGTTCACACCTTCTTATTAAAAGAAATGTTTGAAATAAATGTTACCCACTTGAGTTTAATTGTACTGATCTGTATTTGTATGCAGCAGTGTGCACATACTAGGGACTGGTATATGTTGCGCTGGTCTTGGGGCTGGTTTCTGAGGAGGTTTTAAGTTTGTATCGGAGCTTTGGGAAGTGTTTTCTGATCTGTGACGCATGAGGTTGGGCAGAGCTGATCTGTAGACCTTCCTGGACTGCCTGTTGGTTGCATGGCAATCTATGACAGGAGATTCCTGCATCTCTCAGATGCTCTCTTCCTGCATTATTCCCGCAGAAGCATTTTCAAATCCTCCTTTGTTGTGGTTTAAGCGAGCTGGAGGAGGGACGGGCACGGTGGACATCAGTGTTCTGTCTTCTCAGCAGGAGCAGCAGTTTGCAGAAGATCTCACCAAAGACATCCAGTCGCTCCCCCGTCACACTTCTTAGCTTTGTGAGAATTAATCGGCTTTAGTGTTACATATAATGAAGTGCAAACAACGATAATAGGGCATATGTGTGCGTACATATACGTACATACCTATATAGGTGTGTATAGCTAAGCACATAGCTGTACACTCATTATTATGTTTATTTCAAAATAATAATAGTAATAATAATCGTGACCTCTGCAAGAAGCATGCTGGTGAGGTCACTTTGGCAAGAAAACGCTGTCGTTCTTCCAGCAGCCTCACTTTGTTAATAGCAATGTTCTGTGAGCGGCTAAAATCTCTTTTGTATCTCCTCTCCCTTGAACCTAGAATATTGCAGTCTTATATTTTTAAAACATGGAAGAAGTCAAGAGACAGCTTTTAGAAATCTGTTTTTCGCCCTACCATCATTTATCTGTTCGCTTTTCAATAAACCAAGATGACTGAAATGGTTGGCGTTCAGAAAGCTGAACCTCTGACAGTTCTGTTTACTGGTAAGTAAGAGCTTGGAGGTCCCATTTATCTGCAGAGAGGTGAAACGACTTAGATCGTAAAGAGAACTTGTTCATCCTCCATAATGATGCTTCATAGAAATCATTTGTATTAAGCAAGCACTGGTAATGGGAGCATAATGACCCCTTTTGGCTCTTGTTTAAATTCTTTCACTTCTAAACAGTAATATTAATCACAAGCAGATGGTGCAGAACATTATTTATGCACATTTGTTTTCCAAAACCAAAAAATATTTAACCCATTAACTGAAGCAGTTTATGAACAAAAAGGCTAATTTCCTGATGGGGTGATTTTTTTCCTCCCTACTTTCAATACGAGACACTTGCTGAAGTGACAGTTTTGTCTAGGGTTGTCACTTCCTTTTTTTTCTGGAGGAAACCAACACAACCATTGGAATTTATGGCAAATATTTGCTTAAATTCTCCATTTGTAGTGCTATTTAATTTGTGCTGCAAAGACAAATAGTATTTGTTCTTAGCAGTGCTCGTTTTGCTGCAGCTTGCTCAGCAGAGTCCCTAACCTGCACAGGCTTCATTCGGTTCCTTTACAGGCTGGTTGCCAATTGCCTTATTTATTTTATTTTTGGGGATTTTTTCTTTCACGTTTTGGAAGGATTTTAGGATCAAGCAACACTTAATGAATGACAGATGGGTTTAAGTTGTATCAGCTTGCTGCCATGTGGGATATGACACTAGGGAAGGGGCGAGGGGGGGTGCAGAGCCCCTGTGGCACGAGGTGATGGCTGGAGGGAGCTTGCGTTCGTTTGGTTGCTGATTATTTTTGTTAGATCCTTTAGTATTAAAAGCAAGGAATTACTATGCTGCTATTTTTATTTAAAAATGTTAGTACATTAAACAGCTGGACTCATAATTCAGAACGTCAGCATGTGCTGTATTTCCTGTAATTTCAAAAACTGCACGGGGGTTCGGGAGTGCTGCTGCTTGTGGTGTCGGGGTGCAGGATAGGGCCCGTTGATGTGCTGTAGGTGTCTCGCTGAACTTAGCAAAACCACTTGGCTCCAGAGAGCAGTGTGCTGCTTAGTTGTTTCCAGAAGCAAATGTCGGAGTGTTCCCGAAGTCTTTGTTAGAACAAAATATTCCTAAAATGTTGGGAAGCAGATTTGGTGCGTGGATTGCTCTCAGGCAGGATTTTGTCCCGTCACCTGGGGCGGGGGAGTAGGTAAAAATCCCATAAAAATGCAGCATGCAGATTGCATTTCTCAAGTTGAAACGGAGGTCACGGTACCCAAACTTATTTTGTTGATGCTGTAACATGGTGAAGAGCTTGGGACTGATTTTTTCTTTTGGCTTTAGGGGGGAATTGCAAAAGGTACTACCGATATTGATGCCTGACTTAAACACACAGACTCAGTTAAGCTGTATAAAGTGCTATTGAATGCTCCCCCTTTTTAAACTGGATTTTTAGCTCAAGTATAGGAAAGCGTTTAATCAGCTTGTTAATTGAGGTTATACATTTTTACATTACAGAGACAAATTAAGCCAGCGACTGTGGTACCAGAAGACATCTGCTAAAGAAAGGCAAACTTAATGATAAACAAAATTAGGTTCCTTTCTAGTTGGGTTTCATCCATCTGCACCCAACTAGTGTTCACTTTTAAAGAAGGCAAAGACACAAGCTAGTGCTTTTAATCCATAATGACGGAAGAAAGCAGCGATGAGGCTGAGGCACTGCGCTCTCTGAGCCCGGCCGTATCATGCCAATTTTGCCTTCCCACTAGCAGCCCTGGCACAGAGGGATGCTCAACGTCTCCTGCTGTACAGTTAGGCTGGATGTTTAGCAGTTTATCTGCACATTGATTTTACAGTACGCAACAGAAGCCTACCAACTTCTTTTGACATCAGAGGGGGTCAGCAATAACATCTTTGCACTCGCAATCTGTCTTTACGGCGCGTGTTGAAGTTTTACGCGCAGGAGCGGGATTAGCCATCATTTTAACGTGTTGCTGGCAGCCAGCCTCCGTAAAAGCTCTGAAACGGGGAGATCGGAGCCTGTTTGTGCAGTAGGGGCCATGGAGGTGGAAGCCTGTTCCTTCAAACAGGGCTGTGCAGAAGGGCAGGGCTGCAATGGGCACCTTGCCGCAGCAGGAGGAGGCTTGGACGTGTTTGTGCGTTGTGTTCCTACAATCTGGTGTTTGTATGGGATACTTTTTTCCTAAATTGTCTGGAGGCAGCAGCTTTTTTTCTAGGAAATCCCAGGGTTTAGTATTCAAAGTTGAATATGGCTAATTTCTTACATAAACCTTAATAATAATAATAATAATAAATAATAATAACACCCTCCAGTGGGTTTTAGCCTATTCATCCTCTGCAACACAGGTTGTTCCCTTCCACTTTTTTGTATCGGACTTTTCTGGATTTGATTGCTCGGAGTTTGTGCCTCCTCCACATCATGCCATAACCTCCAGATCCTTCTTCATAGCCCTGCTCCAGCCTCCGCCCCAGGCAGCTGGTTTATCTGGTATTTATGCAGTCGATTAATCCCTGTCTAAATGCAGCACTTCCACTTGTCCTATTGAATATTATTTCAGTCTCATTTGCGAATTTGTCAAGATCTCTTTGAATTTGGGATCCCATCCTTCAGCACCCTTGCTGCTCCTCCTAGATTGGTGTCACCTGCGGTAGATGTAATGCCACCTGTGCTAATGACTGTTACCAACCACAGCTTGCATTTGAAACGTATCTTTGAAATATTTTCTATTAAAATCTATCACGCTAATGATTATTGTGCCGACGATTCTATTAAAACCTTACCGTGCCAATACTTGTTAGGATCTCTGTATGTGCGATGCGTATCCAGGATAACGTCACTGAAATCCGGTTTTGTCCCAACAGACGTGAAGCCGTCGAATATGCTGGTGAACACACGGGGGCAGGTGAAGCTGTGTGACTTCGGGGTGAGCACCCAGGTAATGCCCCCTCAGAAATCCTCCCGCTCCCTGATGCCCAAATCACCTGGTGCCAGGCGGGCGGCCCCAGCAAGCTCCCCTCTGCTGGGAGAGCGCTATTCATTTTTAATCTCTGGGCGACTTTTCTTCATCTGAATATGATTGTTCATTGTTTAATGACAGTAAAAACTGCTGATATTGTAATTACTACTTACGAATAGCAAACTTCATTGATATGCAGCTTTGATATGAAAGCGTTTTGGCCAGACAAAAGGGAGGGCAGAACGAGAGATGCGTCTGGGGAGCCCAACTGGCCCACAATAAAAATTAATATTGGGAGTAACAATAGTGGTGGGCTTTTACAATGTGCAGCACAAATTTTAATTAATTTCCATTTTGGGCCTCCCTGGAGAACTTCTCTGAGAGTGACCCATGAGCTTGCTGTGATGTTGATTTGAATTTCAGCACCTTTACTCTCAGCCAAACACGAGGACCAAAGAGAAGGTCAGCCTGGTATTATAACTTGTCAGAGCCTGTTGTCCCTCCAGCGTATTTAGTGCTCGTTGCATTCAAGAGATGAATGTGGCTTTATTCACATCTTGAGCCAGCTGACTGAAAAATGAGCGCGTTCAATCCTACTTCAATTTGACTTTTTATATCAGACTAGTTTGGGGTACTAAAGCGCTAAGCATCCTGTTTAACAGAATTGTTTAAGGTTATCTGCCATAAACCGTAATGCAGCGCTTGTTTAAATTGGAACTCTCATTCAAAACAAAAGAGAGATTTAATCATTTTTAATGCCTTCGCAGATAAATTTGTTCCCTTTTCCATAATTTTTAGTTGATTTATAGGAATGATGATTGTAGGTTAAATGAGGAATAATTGCCCATTTTATTTCCACATTATCTTTATATTGTTCTAACAGACTGTTTTGTCTGATAGCTGGTGAATTCTATAGCCAAGACGTATGTTGGAACAAATGCTTATATGGCGGTAAGTGGATTTATGTAGGAATAACATTTAAATAGAAGTATTTGTTCAGTCTTGCTCTATGTGATAGAGGATATATTCTCTAAATCGATTCTCAAACTTCCTCGCCCCCCACCCTCAGCGTAATCGTGTGTCCCAAAACAGCTCCTTTCCTTCCTGTGCTCGCCTAGCAGCTCTCGGACAGCTACAGGTCTTGCTGATGTGGAAGAGTAATACAGGAAAAGTGTTTCTTTCCTATATTTCAGGTGTCTTTAATGCACTGCAACAGCAGGGAACAAAGAGAGCCAGTCTGCTGTAATAATACCAGGCCACTAAATTGTGTGATGTTCATGCCATACATAAGAAGCCATCAGTGCATTTCACTATCATATATAAATTTTAGTCAACAGAGAATGCCTGTTGTACAAAAGTTAGGCTGTGTTATTCATTAGTCAGATTAATTAGGATAATTTTGGTTCTTTGTTTAGCAGAAGTAGAAACTTAACACTCTAAACTGAAGCATTAAATAATTGTCTTTTATTTTTGGTCACTGCAGTTCTTTTTTTTTAACAAACTATGTTATAATGTTGATGAGGAAAAAATCAGTGTTCAGCTAGTTTAAAAAAATTAAAAAAAAAAAAAAAAAAACCGCAAACAGCAATACAAAATGGTCTATACTTGTGTTTTTCAAACCTCAGAAAACAGGAGAGAGAAATCCATGACCTTTAATCGCTTTCAGGTATTTTTTCTTACTTTCTTGTGAGGAGAAAGCATCCCAGGGTGTCCATTTATTTGCTAAGTGCTTTTCTAGTCAAGGTGTACTCATTATGTGGCTTCTGAAACACTCATGCCACCATCCTAGAAAGACTTGGGCTATCCTTTGTGATCAGAATATTATGTGCATAAATATATATATATATATTATTTTAATCTGGTCGTATATATTACCACAATTGTTAGTAAGCCTGCTGATTTCTATGCCTCTGTTCTGTAAAATAACTGGAATATAGTGATTCAAACAAATAAACAGCTTCAAATTAATCAACTTCTCCCACACCACTTTTAGTCTTAATGTGGTCTTAAGCAGATCTAATAATTAAATTGTATTATGCTTTTAGTGCACAGGTCAAGATTACTGTTCTCTTTCCCAGGTGTGCATTAGATAAATTACTTTTTCTCTTCTTCTTTCTGGATGACTGTGATACATTCATCTATAAATTGAAAAAGAAGTTTAAGCTGAAATTTATTTGATCTGATTTCTTGTGTTAAAATTGTTTTGCTCACTGAATTCATAGTTTGTCATCATCAAATGTATAATGTAGTCATCAAAATATATTGAAGGTCATAAGCTTTGGTGTGTTTGCCTGGTTGGGGGGCCAGGACGGAATTTGAAACCATCAAAAAATTGAGGTATCTTTTAATTTTGTTTTCTAATTGAGATATTGAAATTTCCATCAAAAACGCATTTCTGTAAAATCACTTTATCATCTACTATAATATATAGGGAAGAAAACAAAACAAAACAAAAATTTTGGATGAAAAAAGGTAACAAGTTATGGAAATCCTTAACAGAAAGCATCGTGAGCTGTGTATCGTTAGGGCGAGCTGCACGTTGCATGCTTTACTTGGTGCATGCATCATTCTTAGTTCCATCTTCTTCAAGCTTTTCAAAGAGAAATTCACACAACTAAACTTTTTGTTTAAATGTGCAAATGATTTACTTGCCCCTATCTTCTGTGCGTACGTCAGGGTGTAAGTTGGTGTTTAAAACTTGAGCTGTGCAGCTGGCTCGGTGGCTCTGTAGGGGCTGGGGCCTCGCCGACACCACAAAGCTCAGCGAGCATCCTCGGCTCGGGCTCGATTGGGCTGGTGGTTCCACCTTATCTAGAGGCTCACTGTGATGTGCTTTAATAATAAAAAATAAAATTTAAAACCAAAAAACCAACCACCAGAATTTTGGGTGGCTCCATCAAAAAGATTCCGTTCCGGTTTCATTTTTTATCTATATTTTTTTTAGGTTGTGACATTTGAAGGCTACCCTCCTGCACTGGGCAGCGCTGCTTTTACTTAACAGTCAGGCTGCAATAAAAGCTCTTGACCTGGGATTAGCAGTGCAGAGCAAACATCTGAAAACACATTGGACTGGCACTAATTTGGGAGTTTGTTTTCTAAAAAAAGGTCTCTGGATTATTAAAGACTAAAAATACAGCCAGTGCTGTGTAGGTGGTTGGGCTAGACAGGTGCATTAACAGCACAGTGGGGAGAGAAGTCTCACGGAGCCTTTTATTGTTACATTTCATGCTGTACTTGACCTTGGAAATGCTGAAATTGTAGCTTTCAAGTAAAAACTAGCAGTTATGTTTTACAGCATTCCATTTCATGAGGCATTAAACTTGCTATTAATAGTTTTGAGTGAAGTCTTTTTTTTCTGTGGGTCAAAAATGAAGTTAAAAATATGTAAAATAAAATTGCCAGCATGTGACTTCGTTGATTATTTTGGCTTCAGTAACTTCGCCTTTTAAACCATGGTTACTGCCCAACCCATGGACTCAAGACGAGGAGTTTGTTTTCCTCGCGTACCTTACTGCTGTGTCTGAGCGTAGAAATAGATGCGTGCCACTGATGGACTCTTAAAGCTTGACCTCGTGTGCACACGTCACTGGCTTTTTTTGTTGGATAAAGTGGCCCAAACACAAATGCCAAGGCCAATTTTGCAAAGCATGGCCACAAGGCTCAGCATACCCGAGTCCTTTGCTCTTGCCGAAGCGAGGCAAAAATAAAGAAATAAAATACGTTTGAGTGGTGTGTTTGCTCTCCGCCAGCTTTCCTGGTGAGCTTTAAGATTCTTTGCACTTTCTCAGTTGATTTGTTTGCCCTGGATTAGCTTTTGTGTAAGAAGTAGACGTGTTTGTTCACTAGGCTCAAGATGTTTCTTTCCATCTCTTTGCAGCCTGAGCGGATTTCAGGAGAGCAGTATGGGATTCATTCGGACGTTTGGAGCTTAGGGATTTCTTTCATGGAGGTATGCAAATATCTGTCGTTTGTTTGTGCACGTTGAAATAATCAAATGAAAACTAACATCAAAATATTTTAACATAGTCTTTGTCTGCTCTTTTATATATGCATGCCTTTAACTCTTGCTAAAATTCTCGGCTGTATTTAGAATGGATTTGTTCTTACAGAGTTCAGTACAGTAAGATACAGAGAGCCTCTGCTCAAACCATGCAGCAGTCTTGAGCCCTCCATCAAAACTCCACCTGAAGGTTAAAAGTAGGGCTTGGTGCATGGATGCTGCTACATGCTTTCAACACTTCTGGCATTAAAGATGATTATTTCTGTATTTCGTTGTTAGAGACTAGTACAGAGGGTCCATTATTAGGGGTGAAATAGGGTTATGCAGATTCAAGGTTTGAGCTGGGTAATGCCTTTGCAAAATCTCAGTAGAAATCCTTGCACAGTGATGTGAACTTGTCCCTGCGTGATTAAATCAAGTATTTGATTCGAAGTGTTCACGAGCTTTTAGAAATGTTCGTTTAGAGATAGTTCAAACTGCAGAAAGTCTTATCAAAATGAAGCAGTTCAAAGAGAATGTGATCATAAATACAGAAATTCAGGAGAACCTGTACTTTCACAAGTGTGGTCAGAGCAAGGCTAGTTTTGATTTAAATGAAAGGTGGGTGGTTGTTTTTGCTTGGGACTCAAGTTTTTTAAAAAATTAAATTTCAAGGATGTATAAAATGGTGGCTGATAGTTTAGAGGGAAGATAACCTAGTGTGTAAAATGAGTAGAGATGCCTATGCTGTGATAGTGTCTTGACAAGTGAAGTCGGATCTGGCTTGGTGTGGTCCAGGAGAAGGGACAGGTTGCTCTGCTCTGGTGATGACAGCAGGGTGTATGTATTTCCTAGCCTGGTTCACTCTGGGCCAGGCTGGTCACAAACAAGCCAGCTGCAGCCGCAGATGCTTGCAGCCTTGTCAGCACACACAGGATGCTCTCAGGAGACTTTTTCAACCCCAGAAGAGCATTGTGAAAGAACTTCACCCTGCTTGGAGCAAAGCCGGGTCCCATTTAGCCCAAAGTCAGTGTGAATGCTGGACAAGCTCTGCTCTGTTTGCTTCTGTTCAGTGCACTAGGGATAGGGATGATGATCGCCATTACTGGTGAGATCCTTTTTGATTGTTTCTTCCTAAAGAACAGTTCATTCAAACCAGTGATGGCTTGCATCATCCCTCTGGTGCAGCCTGAAAAAAGGGGGTTAGAACAACTGAAAAATGCAGAGGCTGTTCCCTTCTCCTCTGCTAAACATAGTGGTGAAGCTGGGTCTACCTTTTGGTGAAGTTTTTAGCAACTGATGTTTTTAGCAGAAGATTAGACAGAAGTCAAGTTGTCTTGGTGCTGGCGCTCGGCATCCAAGCAAATTTCATATTGTGTAGCCTGAAAGCTCTCTAGGACTGTTCTCATGTTTTCAAACAATAAATTCCTTGCCAAATAGGCTTTAACCAAATTGAAAATATTTAGTGCTGAATCATTCTATTCAGATCTTGTAAATCTTCTTCCAAGTCTGAAGCTAGCTCGGAATGTATGATAATGACATACTTTCAAGTGTCACAGGGGATGCAGTGCTGTTAATTTGTTTTACTGTAGATTTCAATGGCTTGTGATACTGGATAGTCCTCACAATTTTGGGAGAGATTCAGAACGCACTCACGCTCTGTAAATGAATCCGTCTGACAAAGGGCTAAAATGAGACCGTATTACATCAATACTTGACTGTGGTGTTCATTCTGATTCACAGTGGAATAGAGTGATATAAACGCGAAGTTATACGGAGCCAGTATTTACCGGTTCCTTTGCTGAATAAAGGATGTGTTTCCATGTGCAGCAGCAGTCTGATTTTCCACACAGACCAAGACATTTGGAGCTCAGTTTAGGTTTATTATTAGGCAACCTGGCTGGTCATGAGTTTAATTTAAAGGATGCCTTTCACATCCTATCCAGCATTAGGAAAACTCCTTTCATTTGCATTTTGTCTCCTCTTTCAAACCTTCTCAACTTTTTTTTTTTACTCTCTCACTTTCCACGAATGTCTTCTGAACCAGATGTACAAAACAATTTGGTTCTGTGTGCTTTGTTAATTGGTATGTCATCTGGTCCTCTGAGACCTCTCTTCAACATGATCGCTGTGTTTCATTGAAGTGTTCTGAGTGATGTGTTAAATGATGAAAGCAAGGACAGTGGCTTAGAAAAATGTCTCAAAAAAGGTGAAAAAGATGCTCAAAGAGCCACACAAGGTCACTGTCATTAAAGTAACACTGTATTGACATGGGGATTGGTAGTGGAGACACTCAGGCTGTTGTTGATGGAGCTGCTAAAAAGGGAGGTTAGCATTTGCTGTAGGATTTTAAAATCATCTCCACTTAGTGTAATGCTCTGATCCCTACAACTTCAAGCTAGCACAGTTATAGCATGGTAATTTGAAAGAAATAGCATATGGGACCAAGTCGGCAAGGTTGTGGGGGGGGTTTTGACATATGATATAAAATGGCAGCTAAGTAAAGCTACTCATTTTCTTTAATATTCTTCTGAGCCTTTGCAATGTCTCGCATTTATTTGCTGCAAAGCCGTGTGTAATGAGAAACTGCACTGTTACTTTTGAGGGTTAAGAAAACTGCGCCCAGGAAGTTGTGAGCAGGGTGTGAGAAGTATTAATTGTGGGTACCACGTAAATCTAGGGAGATAGGGAGCATTCTTGTTCCTTTTGAACTAAAAGATGTCTAAGTGTATTCAGCTTCCCATCAGTCTTCCTCTTGTCACAAAAATAAGAATAAATACAGCTAGCTTATTATTATTTCTTTTTGTGGGGAGTTTGCATTCTTTTCTTCAATTTATTTAAAGAAAATTAAATTTAATACCTGGCCTGTAAACCTGTTTAAAAGTGTTTTATCATAAACAGTTTTCATGGGGGTTTTAGATGGAGTTTTATTTAAGTGCTTTGGGGTTGACAAAGCAAGTTCAATTTAAACCAATGACATTGCTGTCACTACACTGAAGACTGTGTCAGCATTTTCATTATAAAAGCTGTTTTTCAGAGGGTTTATAACTTGGTCATAAAATACTCTCCAGACAGACTGGGCTGAGCCCATGTGCTGTTTGTGTTCTGTAACTGATTCAGTCTGCCCCCAAAAACCATACCCTGCACGGGAGGATAGATCAGAGTGCCTTATATTTCCTGTTAGGATAAAAATAAAACGTGATTTGCTTATGCCACAAACCAAGAAGGTTTTGGAAGTGGAATATGAGCTCCTGTGTTGACTGAAGATGCCTTTTTCACACTTCTGCTCCTCCTTTTGTATCGTCTCCTAGTCCCTACTTCCCACTGTGCGCTGCTGAGAAAAGCACCTACTTCCCTGTGTTTCAGGCCTCCTTTTAAAATGACCCTTTTTTGCAAAGATATAATCAATGTTCTCTCCTCCAGGGGAAAAAAGCTTTTCCTTATCAGTTTTAATGTTAGAAATAAATGTTTAAACCTCCCCAAATGAGAGTTTCAAGTCTGTAGTCGCTGGAGTTTTCCATTACCTGTGTGTTTGCAAGAGCTTTCAAGGGCTGCTGGTTGATTGTGACATCTGTGTTAAGATGCTGTTTTAAGCAATATTTCAAGCAGTCACGTTAGGGTTTTTCAGCACTTGTGTGGATTCCTGTATGTAGGGAACCGATATTTATATATATCCAGCAAACATGCTTTGCATCATGCGTTTCAGGTACGCATATGTATTTTTTGAATGGGGTTAGCACTTTTTACCTCTAATGTCAACATTATGGACTCTTAGACTTGTCAGCACACTTGGGCTGGGAGCACAGGTGGAGGTGCAAGAGGAGCACACTCACACCATGAAGGCAAAGAAGAGGAACACGTTTGAAGAGGGTGCTAGAAGAGAAGCAGCTCTGCTTTAAGGTGGTTCTTGTAAAACACTTCAGTCTGTTCAACTGCAGAAAACCGATGTAAAGATGCACGTGTAAATAATCTGGTCAAGGAGAGGAGGTTTCAGAAGAATTGTTTCTAGAGAGGTTAGAGTATGTGATCAGCCACGTATCATCAGCGCTGAAGTGGTAATGGTTAAAGATCAAGATTGTGAGCTGGCCTGCAGGATAGTGAGCTGATGTGCAGGAAGGCCTGCAGACCACTTGTCTTCTGCAAGATCTCACTTACGCGTGGACGTGATGGCTGGGCTTTCATCAAATTTGCACCCTAACCTAAATGACAGCAGGTAAATAGATGTGGGGGGAGATGTGAGACCCGAAGCTTGGCAGTATGAGATCAAGTGGCAGTGCTTACTGGAGTTGTTCTTGCTTTTTGAGATCTGTAAGAGAACCTTTTATGTAATTTGCATGTAATCTTTAATGGAGCGTATACTTCTAAATTGAAGACATAAGTCCAGAGTTTCATAGGGTTGGTCCTAACTGAAACGTGAATGTCAGTCAGGTGGCTGCACTTCTTCGAAGGCTGGAGCTGTTGTCCATTGCATACAAGTTTGCAATGTCTAGAAGTGAAGTATAGAAACAGGCTAATGAGAATTTATTGTGGTCTAAAATTTGGGAGAAGTGAATTAAAGCCAAATAATTGTCTCAGTACTAGGGTCTACTGTCCTGGCTGGCGGTGTGATGCACTTGGACTGATCAGTACTTATTCAGCTCATTTCAGCTGGAGGGACTGGGAGAAACCTCATCAGTGGTGATGCTGCTGGTGCTGGTGGAGCTGCTACAAGCAGCTCCTAGCAGAAGGCACAAGGTTGTCATTGAGCAAATGTTTGAAAAAACACCAACCTGATTTCCCCAATTCCTATGCTGAGAAATCAAGAAGTTAAGTTAATGGGACTCTTTAGCCGATATCTTTAGCAGATATCTTTAATTTAAGATTAAGGAAAGCAAGAAAATAAAAAGTATTTTTGTTTTGTTTTATTTTGGTTTTTGTTGTTGTTGTTGTTTTTGCAATGGTCCCCATCCTGGTCTTCAGTATTTTTAAGGCTTGTACTTAGTGTGGTGTTTCTGACTTGTACGGATAAATCATTGCACACTTCATTCAGCCACTGCGAGTAGCTGTAACACACAGAATTTTACTCAGTAACTTGAATTCTTATTTATGTAGTTTTAATCATTCTGTACAGAATGATGTTTCAAGAACTTGTTCCTAGGAAAAAGCTGGCCTACTTTGTTTTCTTTTTTTTTTCCCTGAGCTATTTTGAGCAATCTCTTCCGAGCAGTGGCCGTGAGCTCAGTTTCCACGCCTGCCACCTTCATGCGGCCACTGGGCTGAGGAAAGACAATGTCCAGCTACATCACGGTTGTTGCGGTAGTGGAATTAGAAGTAAAGGTACCAGTGCCTGAGGGTTGGGTCATGAATTAATAATTGCTCTGTGGTGGAGGAGGCCCGTCAGAATAGCTGAAAAGAGGGAAGTTGCCTTGCAGAGCGCTATCAATCACTCAGTGACCATAACTTCCAGTAATTAGTGTATTTTATGGGCCTTTGCTTCAGTGACTCGGAAGCACATATGCTCCACTCACAGCTAAACTTAGCCGGAGTAATATTCCAGGATGATTTATCCGCTTGCTGCACTGGGATGTAACCCTATATTAGGTGAAGATTGTGAACTAAGCTGCAATAAAGTGTAAGTTTAGGTACAGTTTGCGCGGGTTGAGACCTCAATGTATCATGTTTCTCAGCAATTGCTCTTAGGCCACTGCGGGCAGTCTGTGCAACAGCCAAATAAATAATGCGGTTCTCTACCTGAGCCGACGGATGAATGGACAATTAAAGGATAACGTCAGCTGTGGTGCGTACAAAATATATAGGTTTATGTAATATTAACATCCCCTATTCTTATAGTCTGCAGTATAGCTGTTTTGACTTTTTAAAAGTCAAATAAAAAAGAGAGAAATGCTGGTCAGATGAGCCTGCCTTCCTCGGTTGTTTAATTGGTTTGTGAGGGAAGATGCTCTGGACCAAACGCGAACTTGTCCGTGCCGGGGGGGATGCAGAGCAGCTTCAGCTCTGGGGGATTTAGTGCTTCTCCTGTAGGTGTTGGGTCTGAATCCAACAGCCAAATAAGCAGCAAGCATCCCGGCTCAGACACGGAGCCTCATTAATTCTTGTGGCCCGTTTGTGTGCATCTTGCATGCGGCAATTTGCGTGGATTGGGCCTGAAAGGGCCGCGTTTACCCCCAGACACTTTTCCCTTTAGAAAAGGCTATTCTGAGCAGCACCTTTGAAGAACCGACGGTAAAAGCCTGCTAATATAAGGGGCTTGTGGAGAGGAGGAAATGTGCAATTTAATCATGATTGTACGCAGTCTTCAGTTTGCAGTGCATTTGCTATAGTTCATATTTAAAAGAAGTCAAAGTGAAACTAATTATCTTTAATTAAGGTGAATTAGGCTTTGATTTTTAATATATTTTATGTAGAGAGATCTTGAACTCATCTGCTCAAGCCAAGAAATGTCCCAAAGGTTATTAGGGCATATTTCTGTTGGGCCTGACGGTATTAGTAATAACCTTCTTTCTCATAGTTCCCGACATGAACAAATATGTCACTTCATCAGTCTCTGTTACCCGCACTTATGCCCCTCCGCAGGGGTCGCAGATTCCACAAGTTATCAGCTAATGGCGTTATACATTAAAAATTGAAGCTTTCCTCACTCTGAGGCCTTTCAAGGCTTTGTTCTTAAGCCCCAGACACTTTGGAGTGCAGCTGCAAACTATAGGCAGAAGATTAAATTAATTTGTAACTCTTTTTTCGTCCTGCATTACTAAATCCTGCACATTTAATTGAAACCCTACTTCAAGATGCTTTGTGTTTCTGTTCTTCTTTGTTGTCAGTTTAACCTCAGAAGCACTTTAACGCTGGTAAATTGCTGTTATATCCTTTTGGATTCTTTTTTTAATTTTTTTATTTTTTTTTTACTGTGCAATAAGAGGACAGTGAAATTGATATTAGAGGGGAAGAAAAATCTTAGAGCAGTTTTTGAGGTATTTAATATTTATTAAGGTCCATACCCTGCAGAGTTTCAGGTGATTTTAAGCCATCTATCGAGAAATGTATAAATTGGTCTTGGAATGAAATTTCACCTAGGGAATTTTATGTTATCCAGTAGTTAAGTCTGATTTTTAAAGTTTCCTGTGTCTGAATGTTCCAGTGGCGGCTGCTTTTCCATAAAACGAGGGTTTAACTGCAGTGCACAATCTAAATGCAAAATCCTTAGATGGAAATTTAATTGTGTAAAATGTGCACAAGGTAATTAAGAACAAATTTTAGAACATTTCAGACTATAAAGTCCTCCTTCAGCTAGATCACTAGCGATATTGTAAGTGCTTATTTTCAATTTGCAGTTATGCTGAGAAACATGGAATGTGTCTAAATTAAGAATAAAAACATCCCGTGCTTTTCAGCATAACTGTAAATTAAAAAACAACTTGCACAACATAGACAATAATCTAAGTGGGAAACTTTATTGCCTGAGTGTCCTAAAAATATGTTTGGAACTTCTTTCCTTCAGCCACATGAACAGGATAAGGACTGTTGCTATTGTGATTCTTATTAACAATATTTGGAAAAGCCAATAGCATTTTGAAAGAGTGATGTGGAGAAAGTGGCTTGTGAGGGAAGATTTCTGGATTTCCATTTTCAGTTCCAGAATGGTTAATTACGTTATTTCAACAAGTCATTTTGATTTTTGTCTTTTGTTACCTGCACGTTAAATGTATGTTTTTAATTGCGAACAGGTTGAGCCTGGTTGGAGTTGCTTTCCAGCCCTTCTTACAGCTGCTCAGTACAGAGGATTTAGGCACTGAAATTGGCTGGTTTGTGTTCTTTTTGCTTTCCCTTGTGTGTTTTTAGCATATTTTGACACAATTTGATAAAGAACAGCCTGCATGCACACTGTACTTCTGCAATTTGTTTACACATTGGGGATTATTTATGCCTCAGTTAATCAATTACTGTTTTCGAACCTGATGGTGCACCTTGTACATCCATCTGCACCTCTGTCAAAGTCAGGGGGAGTGCTCCTATCAGGTACTTGCACAGCGCAAATCATTTTTCAGGACACAACTTAACTGAACACCATGAAGATGAGTGTTTTAGGTACTCTGATGGGCTAGTTTATGTCTAAGAAAGTAATAACAACAATAATAATAAAAGAAACTGTACAAACATGTAGTTGCTCTAAAGTAAAATAATGTAGGAGGGTGTTATTCTGACATAATTCTTGCTGATATGGTTTGATTCTCCTTCATACTTCTGTACCATGCTGGCAATGCGATTCACTGCGCCTTTTAAAAATGGTGGTGTTTTGTTTTTTTTTTTTACAGTTCTGCTGTAGTATGAAGGTAACCATAGGGAAATGAGAACCAACTTCTTGAAGTTTAAGCATTCCCTTCTCCCCTCATTAACATCTAGAGCTACATAAAAAATGATCAGTTCCTATGCCTAACTGGTGAGAATGGAAATACTATATTTGGGTTATAATGCCTTAAAAAGAAAATGAAGTTTCTGAGTTGCCTCATTTAAATGCAGAGATAAGTTTTTGATAGTGTTTTAACTTAGTAGTTACATTTTTTGTGTTCTGCATTGGGCATGTGCTTAAATGACTTCCTGGAGACAAATGATAGAGAGTACAAAAATCCCTTTAGTAAAGCTCTAATCTGTTTGTTTTTTGGTTATTTTTTTTCTTTACTTCAACTGTGACAGTATTTATAAATCTAAATCTACATACAGAGGTCATTGGTTGGCTGAACTTAAACCATTTTACTTAGTAAATTTAATTAAGAAAATACAGTGCAACTCATAAGCAAATGAGTTTTTCCTAGTTTTAAACCAAACCACCCTCTTGAGTGCTGATTGCCTTGCTCGACCCCTGGTGATACAGAAACAGGCAAAATTAAAAAGGACATTAAAGCTTCATTAAATCTGAAACACATTTAGTACAGTGACATATCTGCAGGCTATTTCAGGGAAGATTACATACTCTTTGGTAAGTTTCTTAATTTATAATACCTTGACAATCTTGCAGGGAGGAAACAACTCTGACTAGAGGAATGGCATGATGGTTCTGGGATGCAGCAGTGCCACACGACCTGTCCACGACTGCCTCTCTCTGCAGGTCTCAGTCAAGCAGCAGCCTCACTGAGAACTGTCTTTTCTTTTTTAGCAACCCCCAAAGAACTAGTTCCTGATGCATTTCGTGTTCCTCAAAGCTCATTTGTGCACTGCATACTTAGGTCTGGCAGAAAACTGCTCTTTTTCCAGTTATTCTGTTGCCTTGGGAGTCACACAGAAGAAGCCCCTGCTGTGGTGTGCGGTGGCCAGGGAGAGGAATCGTCTGTGAGAGCAGAAGCACTTAGTCTGAAGTCATTGTTGAGACAGTGTTAGTTTTTCTGCTTAAGGTCTGCAGAATGATACCCTGGGTGTAGAGCAGTAATTATCTTCTTAATACACATTGGGATAAATATTATATACCTACAAATCTGTAGCCAATGTAATAATTATTCTTAAGTCAATGGACATCAGAAAAAAATAGGTCTTCTGTTCACTGAAAAGTGTTTGGCATTTGTAGGTTTATTGTTAGGCATTTATGTGCTATCACAGCAGCAGTGTTTCTTAGGATCTTGAGGATGGTCCCCCAAAAGCTGAGGAAGTGAAAAGGGGCACCGTTTTTTATGTTTTTGTAGTTTCTGGCTCTTAAATCTGAGCATGCCAGAAAACATAGGGCCTTCCCTTATCTGTTTAACACTGTATTTCAAAGGCTGTCACCAGAAAGTGACTGGCTTAGCTGGGAGGAGCTGTGAACCAAACAGAAGTGGCATAAAGGGTGGCAATCAGCCTGTTTAGCATAGATTTGCTTGTTGGGAGGATGAATTTGCTGCAAAGAGATGCTCTGAGCTCAGCACCGCACCAGAAACAAAACTGAAAAGCAGAATTCACCCCAGAGAGTTACCAGTCCTCAGGGCAAACCTGGAAGGCAGAGGGCAGAAGAAACCCAGAGGAGAAAGTCAGCTTAAATTCTGTCCCTCTGGGGAGCATGAGGAGATCTCAATGATCCTGTCACCTTCACATCTTTACCTGTTCCAGAGGTGAATTACATACTGTCAGCATTGGTTTCACAAACCGAGCAACCACAGTGATCCCCAAATGGAAGTCTACAAGCAAATCTTAACTATGAGAGATGAGTGGCACCACAGAAGCTTCTGAGAAAAAAACGTGCTCTGTTTTGTTTTGTTATTGCTAGTAGGGATCCTCAATCAACACCATACTGATACAGTAGGCCATAATGGCTCCTCCTCAGTCATTATGCAAACTCCCACTGATGAGATATTTAGGAAGGATTGGGGTGATTTTTCAAAGTGATGCATGGAAATGTAGATTTGCAGTTCTGATAACTGCAATGTGTCTGCGCAATAAGTAAGCGTTCAGAGTTATTGTACAAACAGTAGTCCTGTTAGAAGCCACTTTTCTTCTCTGTAGACTTTCAGGACAAATCCTGTCTCAGTATTGAGAAAGCTTCTTTTAAGGGTAGTCACCAGAATAAATCATTTTCTTGGTTTGGGCTTCTGTTGCATGCTTCTCTTACACAAATGCTTCAAGGACCTACTTTGCTTCTGTACTGTCTTTCCTCCTCAGATCTGGAAGAAATTTACTGGACTCATAAGGCTCACAGCCAAATGTCTAATACAGTAGTAGGTTTGGATGGCTGCTGGCATTGCAGAAAGGGTATCATCTCCTCTGTTGGTTGGTTGCTACCATTCATGCTGTCAGCTTCTCCTTATTGCCTTCTCAGGACCCTTTTCCTGCCCTGGTGAGGCTCAAGTAGGTCTATGCTCTTCACCACTTTGCCACCTTGCTCCATCTCTGTCTGTGCCTCACATACTTAGGGTGGTTTTGTGTTGCCAGCCAGGCTGAAATTTCATCAGAGGTTAGCACAGCTGCCTCACTGCAGGTCACGTAACCGTGGCACTGAAGAGCTCACGTAACAGCGGCAGTAAGGGTGCAACAAGCAGCTTTCACCCAGCACAGGCTTCGGCCTTCGCAGTACATGACACGGTGGCTTAGACCTTCAGCACTGACCCTGTCACTCGGTCTGACATGGATATACCTAGTTCATCACACAGACAGATCAATGATAGTAGTGTGTCCATATCTTTTTGGTTGGCCGTCTCCTGAGGCTGGGTGAGGGAAGGAATCACCAAGTTAGCGGTAGTGGCGTGAAGCTCGCCTGCCTGCGGCTCCTCTGGGAGCTGTGGAGGGAGGTGGGCTGCTCTGGAAAGCAGGGCACAACAGGAGGGGAACTGTTCCAAGTGCACTTTTTGGGGAGTCTGTGTCAACTCTGAAAACCCTTGTCTGTCACGGAATGGTAGACAAAATAGACTAGTTGTATATTTGCTGGAATTGTTTCAAACGTTCAGATGCCAGTGGGAAAAACCTAAAGTCTTGTATCAAACAAAGGGTTTGTCATGGAATAATTATTAGCTATGGCATTATGGCAATGTTAGTACTGTTGTTGTGTCTGATACCGATACTAGCGGATACACTTGTAATACATTGAGTGACTTCTAAAGCAGCCTGAGCAACACGTTCGGTTCGTATGGTGAAAGTAGATGTGAAGAAAAGACAACGTGTCGTACTGCAGGTGCCATGATCTCTCTCCAGATCCCACTCACAGGTTCCTAGCTGGATTTGACACCAATAAGGAAACAAACCTCAGCTATCTAACCCAGATTTTATTCTGAGCCTGTTAGGGAAGGACTTTGGGAGTTGAGTGCACGCTCTACAATACCCGTTCATTGCAGATAATTATCAGTAAAGGTCAGTGTCGTTGGCCTCACCATTGAGGCTGAACTGGTTTGATTTAGAGAGTCCTCAGGAAGTTGGGCATCAAACAGCGTTGCTAAGTGCTACAGACAAGAGCTTGAGAAATACAGAAATACTCAGAAATGTAAAACAAGGAGTAATTGTTGTGAATGGCTCCATTCTAAATGCAGCTCTTTGTGTGCTTTCAGAATTATTTTTGCTGGCATTTTCCAATTTATACAATAGTAAGAGTTGAGTACTTTTCTCTCTTTAAGAAAATGTGCCCTCCATGCAAATCTATATAACTAGACAAATATTATTTCCTTTCCCAGCTTGCTCTTGGGAGGTTTCCATATCCTCAGGTAAGATTGTTCATTACTGCTGTTTGCCACTGTGACATTCATTCCTATGTATGAAGGTGCAGAGAGCAATTGTGAACATTTGAGCCACATACAAATAAATCTGTCCTGTTAAATTGAAAAGTGGTATCTTGAAGGAGTCATTTAGAAGTCTCTATTGATTTTTTTTCTTTTTTTCTTTTTTTCCCAAACTCTAGATTTTCTTCTCCCTGGAGAGAAGGAAAATTATGATGATGTTAATGATTTTTTTTTTTTTTTTTGTGAGATTAAAAAAATAATCCCGTATGTACTTTTGATGCCAGGAAAATGCATCTACTCCTTCTTTATATTTTTATTTTTCAATTCCAGGTTTGAATAGTGGTACAATGATCTAAAATTCTTCCAAATAAAAAATATAATGTGAATGGAATACAATGGTTCTGGATTCTCCTTTTTAAGAGGACCTAGTATTAGTACTTTATTTACATACTGAGATTTTCTGACTTCTCACTGACCTAACTCAGTTTTGCTGAAGCCAGTGGCAAAACTATTTCCAACTTGGCAATGGTTAGGCCAATGTGCTGTATTACTGCATAACATTTTACTCTGAATGCTTGAAAAAACATGAAGCTCTGAACAAAACAGCCAGTCCAGAAATAGGTTTGATGATTACTTTAAATTCTTATTGCAAGATAGATGTTAGAATTCACAGTAACAAACCATTCTGTGGTTCTTCAAATTATTCTTTCCTGGGAGAGGGGAAAAAGTGAAGTGTCCAGGGACTAAAATGAATTATTTGAATGTGGTTTTTATGTTTTTGTATGTTTTATGAACACTGTTTTCTGCATCTTGGTCTATACAGATCAGAGTGCCTGGAGGCATGTCTGATTTAAAGGTGGTGTTGGTCTGTGCTCTTTAAGCATCTATTAACTTGCTATTATTATGCAAATAACTGTTGTAATACACATACTAATTTATGCATGGTTAGATTATGCAGATGCCTCACAAACATGGTTATTGAATAATAGGCTGGGACTCATTCTCTCTCCCATTTTTATAAGCTGTTTTAAGCAAATTCTCCTGACACTTTTATGGACTTGTAAAGATTTTGCGTATGTGGAAATACATTGAATTTTTGCTTTCTCATCTCCTATGGAAAATATTTATGGACTGAGAGCAAGCTGGAACTGGTTATGAGAGCATACGTTGCATTTTTTAGCCATATTTTGAAATGAACCCTCTCATTTGAGAGAGGGTTAAAAAAGAAGCTCTTGTGCTGAAGTGTCCTCCACGCGTTGGCATACTCACTCATGCTCGTTGAGTGTCTTGATGCTCGTTGGGGGTAGTGTGTTGTACCTCTAAATCAACGTGACGTGGAACACAAGATAACCTTCTGTTCACGGAGGTCTTGGAGCTTGGGAAAAGAAGTTAGGGTGCATATATTGCAAGTGATTCCAGACAAAAAAAATATTTTCAGAATTGGGAACAAAACACGATTGCTAGTTTAAGATCTTTTTTTGCTATTCTAATTAAAAAACAGAGCGGGTTTGTAAAAGAATATTTGGCAAGTCAGTAGTCCATGAAATTGTATATATTTTTTAATGTAAAACAGTTGAAGAGGTGAAACTTTAAAATGAAGCTATTAAGGTTTTCAAGCAACTGCTTTTCATAGGATTTTTATGTGAAGAATACGTATTTTAGATGTGTTTAGATGTTGGTTACAGGAACCCCTAGCAACTCACTGTGACTAGGTAGATAATCCATAATGTTTTGGTGTGTTGTTTTTTTTTTTAAGTCTCTCTATATTTTTTTTCCTCCCTATATAAGGGCCTGATCCTGCAGTCACTCACTTGAGTAAATTCTCATGTCAGTGGGTTTATTCAAGTGATTGAAACTAATAGTGTGTGTGCTCACACACTCCCTAAATAACTTGGACTTCTCTCTAAAAATGGCAAGTATGAATACGTGTTTGAGAACACCTGAATTTCCTTGCAAATGAACATTTGTCTCCAGCTGTAGCTGGAAAAAAATATATATTTTTTCCCCTTTTTTCCTGTTTTTAAGACACAGACAAATGGTGTGTATAAATTCAGTTTAAATGAATAAGATTTATAGGGGGAATCATTGTAGTGTGGAAATTCAGGACTCCTGCAATATGCCAGAAAGATTAAAGGATGATTTTTTTTTTTTTTCTTTCTGGCCTTTAGTAGAATATTTTAATGATAGAATTTAACACTTCTCATTTTCCATGTGTTTTATAAGCATTTATTTTGCTACCACTTATTTGTCACGTTACCATTATTTAATCTTATGTTAAAGTCTCGTCTTGAAAACACTTAAGGATACAGGCAACTACTCATGTAAGTAGAGTTGCTTTTGGGTGTATTTAGGATTATTTTTGATGTCTTCATATGCAGTTTATTTCGTAATCTGTAGCTAAATGCCACCTGTACAAGAAAATAAGAAATCGTAATGATTAGAACAGCCTTTCCCACTATAAAAACTTTGCAAAGGAAACACTAATCCTTAAAATGTAGTGAATTTCAAAAATGGTTAATGGTTTTCATGTCTTTGTTTTTTGTTTTCCTGGCATGGTATTGCAATGTGCTATTGCTTGTTTGCTGTGATGTAAAATTCCTTTTGGAAGGAGTAGTGTATGACACCCATAGGATTTTCTGTAGATACACAAGTAAGCACTTAGGGGTATATTCTTCCCCTGACATGCAACTCTATTAAAACTAATAGGAATGGTGCACGTGCATACACACACATGCACAGGAAAAACAAACTCTTTTGAGTAAAGTTCTTTCCTGTGTAAACATTTAAAATTGAAAGGAAAACCTTTTCACCATAGTACATAATCTGTTTAGCCTTTCAGGTAGGTGAAGGAAGCACATACAAAAAAGTTCCAAATTTCTTTTAAAAGTCTAAACTTAATTTATTTGATTTTGATGGCAACATACGCATCTCTGCAGAAAGAACTGTAAAAAAATAAATAAAAATAATAACAAAAGGCCATGAAACCTCCCAGCACATTTAAATGAATTTTAAGTTGGAACCCCAAAGATGTGCAGTGGCTGAAGAGGCCGCGAGACGTACAGTTAATCACGGAGATTCAAATTCACTATATTGTACCAAAACATGATGGGGGCAATGGCTTGTTTAATGATAATGCAATTTAGGAGAAATGAAAAGAATTGCCCACTAAATATTCTCGGCTTGTAGTCAAACTTTATACAAAGCAGGGATGTGAAAAGGACGCTGCATCCATTAGGGAAATATTCCAAAGAAATCGGCAGCACTCAGCTGCCGAGGATTTAATCAGCTATAGGGAGGCGCGCAGCACAACCGCTGTATTTAAGATACTTCTGCATTTAGAGAAATGTTTTCCTTCCTTTGGCTACAATTCCGGGCCTCGGTTAATAAATTACATGAAAATGACCCCAAGTTTAAAAAACAAAAAATCCTGCCTCCCCATCCGCACCCTCCCACCCCGCCTCCCCCCCCCCAAATCTGAGCAAATAGTGCCCCCGGTATTGTAAAGCTTTGAATGTTTTCACACCCCATTAATTTATTACTTCTCTTTCCTCATCTTTAAATTTTTTTTTCCCCAAAAAAAAAAAAAAAAAAATCAGGCTCCCCGCTGCTACAGCGATTTTCATCTTGTTGTTAATTTTCCCTGCTCCATATGGAGCTCCAGACATTTCACCTGGAGGCTGTACTAGATTTTGCTGTAGCGATCGCACTTCCGGAGGCCAAAACTGTCATTTAAGGTTCCTGGTGCATCTGTCTACGCCAGGCTTTTCACTGGCACCGGAGAGTGTGAATAACAAATTGGATGCACCTGAGATTCAGATGATTAGTGTGTTTTGTGGATCTCAGCGACTTGTAAGCAGATAGCTCCGGGGGCGAGGAGGGCCGAGCGGCCGGGGCCGTGCTGCACCTTGCGCGCGGGGAGCGTGCGAGCATCCGGGCGGCCCCGCGCGCGGGGAGCCCGACTACCAAATATTTCATCCTGCCTTGTCATTGATTAGAAAAGAGCCTTTAATTTCATTTCACCCCATGTTGTGATTAATTTGCATTCTTTGTCAGAAGTTAATGGAGTTTTTTATGGTTCACTCTGAAATCCTTGAAGACATCAGAGTTGATCTGATGTTTATACAACCGCCAGCGGAATTTTTTCGTTTGATTGATGGAGAGCTTGATGTTATTCCAAACGGCTTTTTAAGCTGTTTTTAAGAATTATTTGAATAAAATGCAAGCAAGATATTGTTATAACGATCAAGATTATCTGTTAAAAATCTGTTTCAAATAAAGAACATGATAAGTAGGAAAAAAAAAGATCAAAAAGACAAGAGGAATGATGAACACAGAAGATGATATTTGTTAAAATATATAATCCGAGTATTCAAATAAGTTATTTCAAAACATACCGTAAGTCAGACAGACCTTAATTTATTTTTTTTTTTAATATAACGAGTTTGTTTTTGCAGCATGATAAATAATGGAGATGAATTAGCGAGGAACCCAGCTATAGTCAGATTTTTCCCTTCTTTTTTATTCTCCCAGCTTTTCCACCTTCCTGCTACCAGCAATGTGAGCACAGAGCAGCAGTGTCCCTAACTCGGAGAGACAGGACTGTCAGGCCTGTTAGTTCAACAAAATGATGACATATTGCTCGTCTCAATGAAGAGGCATTCTTAAATCCCAGTGCAAAGAAAACATAAGTGGATAATAGAAAATTTTATAGCCCAAGAAAGCGCTCGCTGTAGACTTGCCATTGGTTTCCTTTCTAAGAAAATATACAGCCAAAAATCCTCAGTGAGAGAAATCTTCTTTTTGCTCCTCCTGTTAGAGAAAGGTTTGTACTTTTACCAATCCCCGGCACATAAAAAGCGCCAGAGAGACGCTGCAGCGTGTGCTGCGAGCTCTGGGCCAGATCCTCAGCTGGAGCAAATCACTTCTGCTCCATGGAGAGCAGGGGACGATGCAGGCTTACCCCAGCTTTGGGATATAGGTGGCTTGGTTTTTTATTTCAGCAGGAAAAGATTTTTGCAAATGTTTTTTTGATTTATGATGCTAAAGCTGTTTTTGTTTTGGTTTTGGTTTTTCTTTTTTTGCTATTTTTTTTCAATATTTTGTTTTTATCTTTTCATCAGCAAATTCTGCCCTCGCTGTGATTTCTGCAAGTAAGATTTAATTATAGGTCAAAAAGCTACTGTGCAAGCGCTTCCATTCAAAACAGATTAATTTATTTGCTATATCTTAGTTTGCTAAATAATTGCATGGTTTTAAATGAAGTTGCTGCTTTCTGATCCCTGTATTAGCATGGGCTAAGAATCTTTTTGTTATATGTAATCCATACTATTGACCAAATTTGGCCTGGTTTCATTTAAATGTAAGCAGGTTGTCAAGGAAAAAAATATTTAGTTTTACTTGGCATGCAAAATAGCCATTTTACTGTTGTTTTTTTCAATTGACAGAAACATCCTTTAAGCATTCATTTATTTTGTGAGAATAAATTGAGGGTTGGTTACAGCACGTTTCCTGGTAGGAAAGAAACGTCTTATGTGCCACATAGATCATTATATCTAACCATTTAAAAGACATTATACACTGTTCAAATGCTAATGCCAAAATAGTGATTTTTTCCAATTACATTTTTTTTAAATATCTTAAATATCACAGATTTGTGCAAATATTGTTGCTTTTATATTATAATCCAGAAATCACCAAAAATATTTTGTCATCTGCTAATATTTTAAACCTCCTAACAATTTCTTAACATAGGTTTCACAGCATATACATCATTCTTTAGATAATGTGCTTTGGACAAATTTTTCTTTCCTTTTTTTTTTTTTTTTCTTCCCTTTACCAGGAATACATTTGTATTTAAATTTGATTTGAATATCAGAAACTTGCTGTAAAATTTGAATGGAGTTTTAGTTTTTCCAGATATGTTTTATTTTTTTTTCAATGCGTAGTTTTAACACATTTTTTATGTTAGGAATCTGAAGCATCAAGACATGCTTAATTTTTTTTATTTTAATCTTCCTGACAGATTTAAAAAAAAAATAAAAGGAAAATTAATGTTTGAATAATATGCTCCAGCTTGGAAATGTAGGAAACTTAGTTAAAGCTGTTTTTTTCTGAGTGGGCTGTTAGCTTGTGGTCCTGAAGGACTGCTGTGTGCATGTTTGCTTTTTAACCCTGGTTATTTTTTGAATAAGAAAAGGGCTTAATGCAAGAAACCCTTACTGCAGTAACCCAGGCAGTTACTCTCTTGCCTTCACAACGTAAGGCTGACTGTGCTGGGGACTTTTTAGCTAAGTTGAGAGAGATCCTGAAGTGAGGTGCTGTTTGCCATGAGAGAGAGCCTCTTAACCAAGAGTGAAAAAAGCATCTGGGGGGGAATATGAAATTTCTTTTGAGGTATTTTTCCAAATGTGTAACACCTGCATGAGTCGGTGCTGCCATCGCATGGGAGATGTTCCCACTGTGCTCGGAAGGAACCCTCCCTCGCAGTCACAGTTCCCTCAGTGGGTGCCACGGGGCAATTTCCCAAAGGAGAACTTATCCCCAGCGGATCGGGCTGTCCCTCGAATGGAAGCTAGTGGTAGGTGCGTTGGTTTGGTTGCTGGTTGTTTTGGGTGGCCACTTAGGCACTGCCAGCGGGTTTACTGAAACCATACACCTCTGCGATGAGGAGGCCTCAGGCTCTTCCAGGTGAGCCAGGAGCTGAAGAGGAACAGACCTCCCCTCCACCTTGCCGGCCTTCTTACTACGGGCACAGCTTGTCCTCCTCTGCTGGGTGATGGTTGTTCAATATAGTGAAGAGCTCCCAAGCCCAGGGTAAGCAGGGAGGGTTTAGAGGTCCAGACAAGTGTCTCCCTTCCATAGCAGCAGTTATTCTGCCAGCCCCGCGGATCTATGTGTCTAATCCATGAGGGACTGTGATGCTACTCACGGTGGGCAATCAAAAGGTGTAGGAGAGGGTGCTCCTTGCATAGCCTGGTGCCATTCATTGTCCAGACCCACGCAGCACCTTGGTTTAGTTAGAAAGCTCCACTTGTAGACCTGCCTTTTTGCCTCTCTGGGCTATTTCCTTTCAGATATCCCTAGAATTGCATCATTTGTTGTGATCACAATTGATTTTACAACTTATCAATAAAAGCTCAGGATTTTTCTAGGTGGGTTCCAGTGACAGGCTTTAACCATTGATGTTTTTACCTGGTTCCTTTCAAGCTGGAAAGGACTTGCAGTAACTATTTTTATGAGGAGAGACAGCCCTGATGGACATTCATCTGCTTCTCCTCAAGACTTCTGGTACTGGAGGCTCTCCTGTTTTGTTAGATGACGTGTCCCTGTGCTGAACATGGAGAACAGATGCAGGAGCCTTGGTGGTTGTGTCCTCCTTGCTGTCTTTAGTCTAAAGACCCCATTTTTTTTCAGTCTGTCCTTTGAAGGTTTCTGACTGTGCGTGAGGCTTTTTTTGAACTTTCTCCAGCTGCCCACTGCTCTCTGGGGTTAGACAGGCTCAGACGCAGCACCCCCATGCTGTGTGAGGAAAGGGTCACCTTGTGTGTCCTCAAGCTGTCCTCTCCTCAGCCAACCCCCTGTGGAAATTGGCCCTTTTTTGTGACATCATGACATTATTCCTGCTCAGTTGTGGTTGGTTTTCCTGCTCTGCAGTGTCCTCCAAGTTCTCTGGGTATTCCTCTCCATTAGCATGGTAGTCATTTCACTAAACTTGATGAATGTGGGCAACATTAAAATTAAACATGGTTAGCACTAAAACCCATACCTTTATTAGGTTTCTAGTTGTCCACCCTTTGCGTTTTACATACTGTACTTGCTGCAGTGTTTGAAAAAGCCCTTAAAAAATGTGTTTCTAAATTTACTCTTTTTCCAAAGATTTTCTTGTTCTCCATTCCTGCTGATTGAGAGGAATGTGTTAGCACCAGCCTCCAGGTCCCACTCCGGTGTGGTGGTTATTGTTGGCTTCTTACGCTCCCTCCATAATTTCAACAGTGTGCAGTTTTTCATGCCCGGTTTGTTGAATTGTGTTACTAAACTCTGGTAAACAGATTTCTGTGAGAAGTGGCTGCAGTTCAATGGTGGATGAAATAATCTCTTTATATAAATTTGCTTGCAGACCTCTGGGAAAACCGGCATAATATAATTGTAAGAATATATTTAATATTAAGGTTGTTGTGAATTGTCTTTTTTTGATTTTGAAATTATTTTTATTCTCTTTTTTTTGTCTTCTGTTTTGTGGCAGTGATTGAAGTTTGCCATTTGCAAAATGCACAGATTGGGGTGGGGGCTGTTCAGAAAGTCAGGAACAAATTAGAGGGGTCAGTCTTACTGGGTTTGATGCTCTCAACTCCTCCAGAAGTTTAACCAATTCCAATTTTCCAAGAATTTGTAAAATATATCTGAAGATCCTGTCTCCCTTCCAGAGGAAGGGTAAAACCCGTGGTGGTGAAGACCGAATGGAAAGTACACTTAAAAATTCCTTTTCCAGTTATACCAGGGCAGAGACGAGGCAAGTGTGTGTTGGTCATTTGTCAGTGGGAGATGATCATTGTTGTTTCTGCCTCTCAATAAAATGTAACCTTCATTAATAAATATTATAAATAAGTTATATGTACTTCTAAAATCTGCTGACCACTGGAATAGGAAAAGAAATGTTACAGTGAAGCCTCCCTTAAAAATCGTAACTGTATGATTTGTTGGTATATATATTTTTCGATTAAAAAAAAAAAAGGATGGGGGAAGCGCTAGCTTGAAAAGCAGTATATATGTAAAGAGAAAATTTGTTAACTGATATGAGAAGATCTAACCCTGGGTCACCTGCAAATCTCTCAAACAAGAGCTCCAGGGCAAGTCCTAATTCCAGAGAGTAAAAGCGAAAATTAAAGCTATAGCTAGTGACTCCTCCAAGTTACCCGGGGTGGATTCATTTGAGTTTCGTTGATTGTGCTTGTGAATATAATGTGAAAGGGATGGTAGAGGTCTTCTCAGCCACTTTCCATCCAAAGTATCTCCATGGAGACGGGAATATAACCTGATGGTCTGACAAAAGTTGCTTTTCATAACCAGAGGCACTCATTAAATAGTAGATGAAGCAGGAGGCAAACTTTTGCATTTTTAACCAACCTAAAAAAAAAATGCCATTTGGAGAATGTGCTTTGTAGCGTAGTTTATCCAAATACCGCTGATATTTCATGACCTGAGAAACAGACCTTTAATGTGATAGATTTATTTATCATTTTCCCTGCATCTTCAAGTTCCAAATTATCACGTGCAGTAAGTACAGAGAAAACGCGGCAAATAAAAAAGATACAGAAACATCAAATCGCTGATCTAATTCTGCAAATTCGCACAAATCCAGTTGAGTTTGAGGTGCTTTTAAAGCCATAATTGCTGGTGAGAGGCTTGATGTGATCTTCCCAAGGTGAGAACAACGTCTCCAGGCGTGCACCAAAACATTCCTCCATACTTTCAAGGGGGCATGCTGTGCCCTTTTGGTCGTCCTTTCAAGCAGGGTTTGCAGTTGTGTCACTGCAGCCATTTCACCCTCAGCAATTCTTCGTGGAAGGTGTAATGCCATCACAGTTACTGTCTCCTTCCTCCAGATCTCGGATTTTTCCGAGCTCCCAGGGTACGCGGTGGGCCAAATGCTCAAGCTTTCGAGCTGCAATCACTCGAGACTGACCTGCCTCCTAAACTTTTTATCTCCCTGCAGTGCACGAAAACCGGGCTGGTGGGGACGGGAAAGGCAGAGCCGGGTGAACAGGAAGATAAAACATTTTATGTTGAGTACTTTTAAAACTGTTCTTAATGTGCTATAAAACTGGATGCTTCACTTTTTCATGAACTGTGTGCAAAAGGAGAAGCACCGACTGTGAAGTTGTCGTCAGTTAGGTTTGTTTTATAGCTGCAGAGGCTGCCCAATAACGTGATCTCGGAAAAGGTAAACAACATAGTTTTAACAGTGAAAAATATGCCTAATATAAATACAGCTAAGTTCATTGCTGTTCAGAACTTGAAAAATATGACAGTAACATTACATTTTCTAGTGGAGTTAACAGAGGAGCACAGTGCAGCCTTACAAGCAATATATCTGAGACAGAGAAAATAGGTAATACATCCAACTTGGGAGTCTCTGTGGCATTCACATAGAGGAAAGCGCAGTAGCTTTATTTAATTGAGAAAATGAATCAATTACAATGATGTTGCATCATCAAATGCAAGGGAAATAGCAGATATGTCATTACATCGGGTAACAGTGTTAAAAAGTAATTGAGTGTCTTAAGCATTTTGAATCAATTCCAGGTACTGGCACAGCTACCTTAATGCAAAATTTATGAAGATGATCTCAAAATAATATGTTGCCATCAAAATTGTGTAATAAAATCTGGTAACAATGTGCGTGTGAGCAAGCACACGTCTCTCCCTCGCTCAGAAGCCAGGCCTGCTGCTCTGGCGGGTGGTTGTAATGTCGCAGGAAGGATTCTGTAATACTTCGATTTGTGTTGCCTTATTTTCCATTAGAAGCATTCAGCGCTTTTATTAGAAATAATATTTTAAATCTTGTTCTGAAATTGGATGTAATCATATCTGTGTTGAGGCTACTATAGACGATCCCACCTCTATTCCTTTTCATGACAAGACCTATTTTTCCTGTAAAGAAATGTGACTGATACTGTTCTGATGAAAAACTGAACCACCTATTCGTGTGCAGTGATCTAAAGGAGCTCAGAATCATCCCTATTGAATAAGCTGAGTCTATTTTGTCATTTAGCATCTGAAAAAAAAGGCTTTTATAGACACAAAATATTTTGCTTATTAGCAATAATGCAAAACAGCAAATTTATTCTATAGAATTGTAATAGATTGACATTGACCCTTTAAAATATAATGGGTGATTTCTATCTATTTATTAATTTCTTCCCTGGACAAATTAGCATTATACATGTAAAGTTTATGTGTATATTTGTTTACTACTTCCACTGTATTGAAAGACTTCACGTGCATAATAGCAGCTTTTTTCTTGGTGCTAGTTCTCAACCTCCTCTATATTACATTTTACTACCTGTAAAGTATTACTGGAGGATCATGCCTCTGGCTGGGTACTGGGGGAGAGCGCTTCCAAAGCTGATGGCAGCCCTACAACATTCATCATCATGGCACTATACTGCAGAGAATATTAAATGTAAGGGGCAAGCCAAGCAAACTGTGTTCGAACAGAAGACAACGTTGCCACTAAAGACTGCATTCTGTTTGCATTGTGGTTATGTTGGGATGCAAGCAACTTTGTGTCTGTTTGGGAAAAATACGTAATTAATTATCCTCACCCATTAGAAATGGTATGCATATACAAATGATCAGAACGCTTTGACTTAATTCAGACAAATAGTTTGCAGTAAAAATATTTCGTAGCTCTCTGTAGGCAACTGATTGGTCTGTTTCTACAAACTATTAATTAATTTCCCAACCAAACTGATGGTAAGAAATTTCGAAGGGTTCAGAGACGACTGGTAGCAAGTCTTCCCATTGCCATCTAAAACAGCACAAAGTTCATCAAACTTTCCACCTCACAGATGGCGACGTTCTACTTAGAGTCAAAGTAAAACCGGGTTGGAATATGTAAGAAACTTGGGTAAAAGTGGAGTATTAAAAGCTTTCCTGAGTAGCGGCAGATACTTCAACCACATAATTAAAGTTTTCTTCACAAAAAAGCGATTGCGAGCTGAGTCTGGCAGTAATCCAAAATTCTAATTTCTGACTATGATTTAATTTCAATTTTAAATAAATCGGTTTTTAATTTAAAAAGAGTGAGCTTCATAACATTAGCAATGATTGCAACATTAAGCCCAGTGTTCACAATCTAGCAATATAAAACATTATTTATATCTGAATCGTAAACAGCCTTTTGAAATGGATTATGGTTTTTCTTCCTATTCTAATACAACCTGGAGGGTACTAAAAAGTGTTGTGTGAAATTAACATTCTGCTGACTTTCGCCTATAAATGAGAAGCGAGCTATTAACATTTGTGTATTTTCATTATGTAAATTGTGTTAACACATGCCCACAAATTGCCACCAGCGATGCAATAATTTTCTCTCAGTGATCATAATGTGTCCAAGTGAGTCATTTTGATTATGACATGCTAATTACATATTGCCTTTTTTCAGATTCAGAAAAACCAGGGATCTTTAATGGTAAGCTTTATGAGTTCAGAAAAAAATTCACTTTTCTTTTTCCTGATGGCTGCTTCCTCTGCATGCTTGAATGCCTTGTTTTAAACTTAGCAAATTGCATTTTGAAGAAAATGCAAACCTTTAACTGCCTGTATTAGATTAGGTACCATTAGAAATAATAGAACATCCTGAGCATCAATGTTTTTATAAGAGTTTGCTGCTGTTGATTAATCTTGCTATATTTTATTGCATTAATGATTTTTTCTTTCCACTCCACTGTAAAGATATTGCATATAGGCTAATACTTTTTCCCTCTCTTCTTCCCATTGCAGCCTCTCCAGTTATTGCAGTGCATTGTTGATGAGGTGAGTCGTCGTCTTATGTGCTTTCACTCCTAAAGTCATTCCTAATGGAGTGGAAAGCTTATATTTTGTTTCCTAATGAAGCACAATGCCCAACATCCTCAGAGCACGAGTTGCCTCGTACAGCTTGGAGCTGTCAAACATGAACTGGCCTTGTCCCACTTTATGCTGTTGTGCTACTCTTAATATTGAGTCTGAAAAACTAGATTGTCTCAAAGGCTAGTCCTTTTAGCTATTTAGGCCTTAAAGCCTCAACCTAGTCATGTCGGCTGATCCTGTGCATTTGCCAGATGAGTTGGAACAGAGACGTTTGAGCGGTAGCGTACTTTGCGTCAGGCGTATTTAGGGGGTTTAGACAGACAAGAAGGGTGTTTGAAAGAAGAGGAGACCACAGCGTAAGTATTTAAATGTCTATTTTTTTTTGTTCGAGCAGAAGGACAAAATAAAAAGGTAAGGTGTAGAAGATCCGGGTGCGAGTAGCAGACTCCCTGTCTGAATTGAGGTGTAAGGAGGGGTTGCAACTCTTGATAGTAAAACATTTGAGCGCTTTCTCAGGTCTGGCAGCTGTCAATTTTGCTTTGTTTTAATTTTTAATATGGTGCTGTTGTTAATTAGGAACTGTGAACAAGGAAAAAGTCGTAACTTTTTAAAGACTTAACACAACCTCTAGCAGAACGTCCTTGCTGGCTCTCCAGGTTGTGGTTGTTGGCTGCTGGCATGGCCCGTTAGATGTTCGCTAGTCCCAGCCCAGCCTTTACAACGTGTTTGTTGAGCTTGATCTAAGCTCACCACCGGTGCGGTGCCCGATCTCAGTTGTGTCTCAGTCTGTAACTACTCCTTGTGTGAACCTGCTGCTCTTACCCGCGGTGAACACTTTTGTCCTTTTATTAGAGGATGACTTATTGACTTGGCTGAACTTCTTTTAAAAGTGATGTTTGGGCCTTGAGGGATGCAGTTAAATTGAAATGAACGAGTATCCTTTGTGTAGAGGAAGGAGGGAGTTCTTCCAGTCCTGGCAAGCCTCCAGCGGTGCTTGCTCTTTTACCTGGCTCTTTATGGCGGTCTGTTTCTTCGAGTGGTTTTTAGGCAATTTGATTCTTTCATCTTTTTCATCCATTGTCACTCCTATTAAGTGTGTTTTTGGATACGAGATGAGAATTCCAAAGCACCAGTCCTGGTTATACCAGTAACAAAAGGCCATCCCTGTCCTGAAGATGTGAAACTAAATATGCTCAATTTTTTACGTGTTTTGCTACTGCTGGGCAAATTGCTTTTAAATGGACTAGACAAATGTCTTCTAAATAGTAGCACCTAAATCCGAGTTCAGTATTTGAAAACAGAGCCCTACAGAGCTGCACATTATGGTGGAGCTTCTTGCATCTTTCTCACGCTTTCTTCGAGATTAGGATTGCACCAATCTTCTTACAGAAACCTTAACCGAGGAACTTGGTGTAGACATCTGAGTGCCAAGCTAGCTTTAACGTTAGCATTTTGGTATTTACTTCTTTTAACTTGACGTTCTGCAGCATGCCACAGAGTCATCATTCTCCTGAGCTGGTTGTTTGAGAGAGCACTGCGCTTGTGGGCATGTTGAGACTTCAGGTTATGGAGCATAGCTCAGCTGAAAGTTCTTTAAGTGCAACTCGCTTTGTTTTGCAACACACTCAATGTCTAAATGGAAGTTGCGTGCCATAACGTTTAGAGCCCGGGGGGAAGAGGAGAATGGATTGGCTCTGTAGTGTTATTTGCTCGGTACGTGTGTATTGTGAGGGGGTCATTTAGGAAGATAGATAGCGTTTTGATAGTGGCTGCCACACCTGGAAGTGCAAATTCTGGGCATGATGGTGTCTTGGAGGACATTTATATTAAGGTTATTCTGTTCTAGCTGATGGGCAGCACTGACTTTAACAGTTCCTCCTGCCACCCCCAGCGCTGCCCTGTACACAAAGACCTCAGAGCAAAATGTGTGTAACTTCTATTGTTTTTTTTTTCCTCCTGGCTTTGTCTTTTGTAAGATGCCCATCCTGGGGACCTGCTTATTTGGCTAATACACACTCATCCTTCTACGCAAGGACCTTTTTGAGAGGAGTCTCTGTACTACCTGCTACTCTGTAGCTGTTGTTGCTACTCTGAGCGTTAAAGATTAGCAATGTTTAGTGTTGTAAGGCTGATTATTTTGGGCCAAATTTTTCCCTTGGCTGTAAGGAGGTCCTGTAACAGGGTGTTTCCTAGAACTTGTCTCTCAAGTCCCTTAATAAATATTTTTTATGTGACAGAAGATGGTTGGGACTTTCGGCTCCTGAAAGTTGTGGTTAAACAGCTCATACCGAATTTCTCTTTGCACAGCTATTTTATCTCTTCATATAGCTTGGAACAGAGCATACGAGACCAAGAAGGGATCACATCCCCAGGGCCCCAGGCTGGCTCCAGGCTCACCCAGATAGATGGGGAAACAGCACCAATAGCTAAGACTGGTGGGGAAGGCTTTCAGCAGGCAAGGTAGTTATCAAAGGCCTTTGAATAGACCCAAAGTACCTGATAGAAACATTATTTTTTATTTTCCATTATTTGAGGCCTAAATTCAGCAAGTAACCAGGTATGCTGATCTTAATTTTATAAAAATTTGGCAGCAACAAGACTTAAGCATCTGCCTTCGGTGTTACATTATAAGTACGATTAACTGCATTTTCATAGATTCAATTAAAAAATTGTACAAGTAGATTAGAGAAAAGTAATGATATTTTCTCACGTTTTGGTCAGTTTGAACAGCAATTTTAAGAATATATTTTTGGGAGGTGGAAATTTATTCTGCTCTGTTTTTATGTAAGAAATGATCCAAAAAATCCAACTTCTCTTGAAGGTCAATATACAGAAACCAACACAGGTTGTCTTTAAAAATGATGAAACGGAAGTAACATTAAGGCCTCGGTTCTTGATAATAGTTGCTTATTGTATTGGCAGTTGATGTGTTGGGTTTTTTAGAACTGGCCCACATTCTACCAAAACATAGAGGTAATCCAAAAGTTAATGTTCTGCTCATTCATAATCATCTTTAATTCATAAGATTTGTCTGACTGAACTAGTTAAGAGGTTGCTTGTGTATTACCTACGTATCCTGGACTTACCATGCTCTGTAAGGTAGCACACCGTGGAATAAAAACCATCCACGGGTGTTTGTAGATGTTCTGCAGCAGTGAGGTTTTTTTAAGCTGCCTTTTTTTCTTTTCTTTAAACTCTCAGTGAAATATGTGAGACATAGCAGGTCACTCTTGCAGTTTGTCTGTCTGTTCGTTTCCTAGGACTTATATTTACTTTGCAGAAATTCTGCAGAATGAGGAAGTGATTTGAGGAGCATTGTAAACTGTGCCTGACAAATTTTTGTTAAATTATGTTATCGGGCTTTTAATGACATTGTTTCTGGGATGGTTTTTTTTAATGCCAAAATTAGCGAGAATCATTGTGTGAATAGGATGCATGCCTGCCAGGACCTTTATTTTTTAACATGTGGTAACTTACAGTGAAATCTGATCCAGCTACAAATAAGACACGCTCATTTAAGCAACAGTCCTAATCATAGCAGCATCTCCCACCATGATAAGACTCCTGCTTCTGGTCCAAAGATGAGGATAGACTCGTTGTTAATGTAGTTCATCCTGCAATACAGCCAGCAATAAAGGCAGTCTGTTGTTATTTGAGGTCTGAGAGTAATTTAATATTCTAGCACTCAACTTAGTTTGTCTCCAACTCACCGAAATGTTATATGGAAAGCACTGAGCAGTGCAGATGAATCCCTATTGGGAAGGACATGCATGGCTTGCTGTGTGCAGAGTCTTTCCAGAAACACTCCAACATGAAGGAGAATGGAGCCACTGCCTGGCTTGGAAGATGTCCTAGATGTGCCCCTATGTTTCAGGATTGTTCAGCCAAAGAATTTGCAACGCAGTCTACTCAGCAACAGGACCATGCTCCAAAAGCTCTAGGTACATAAATAAAATGGTATCATCTGAGTCTATTCCAGGCAATAAATTAGAAATACAAACAGCAGAACCCCAGAATAATGCCATTGATATTGCAGGCCCAGAAGTGATGCATCGGAGAAATGCAGGCCACCCAGTTTCGCTTAGTGGGTTGACTCTGAAACCTGAAGATTGCAATTAAAATTAGTGTGCTCTTTAACCTCTCTTGCTGCTCACAGTCTCAGAATGCCTCCCATGATTTTTTAATTGACAAAACACCTTAACTGCTCCCTGCCCAGCCTCCAGATCTCCAGCAACCTCCCAGGCACCAGCATGCTCTGCTTTTGTGCTCATTTTGCTGATGTTTGCAAGAGTCACTCAGTAAACTGAATTCCACTTCCAAGCAGAGATGATGAGAACTGTAGCTTTGATTGTAATTGTGCATTTTCCTTTTCATGCATTAGAAGTCTCTAAGTTTAAAGGGTAAATGAGGGTGCTGTAAATGTCCAGTTTGGTGAGCAGTGGGTTACTGGGCTCTGCGACCCTGCAGCAGAAGGCAGGTTTAAGTTTTCAGGAAAAACAGGGCTATGATCATAGGGTACTTTTGTAGTCAGTTGAAAAGTAGCATTGTTTTTGAGCTTCTCCTGACCTGTAGTTATTCATTTCACTGTTACCTTGGTGTCAAAATGCATTATGTCAGAAATTACTGCTTAGTTGCTTCCTCGGTTGCGTTCCAGATGCAATATTTCTAAAACCTTCTAAAAATGTCATTTTTCCTGATTGCCAGTCAGATCAGCAGTTAGTAAAACACCTAGGTGATTGCAGGCTTGCAGATGAAGATCCCAAAAGGCCAAACCTGACAGCTCTCGGTTTTTCAGCACATCAGCTTCCCATCCTTTCCGTCCTGTGGTTTTTGGCTTGGCAGGTAGCTGCTCTGTGGCTGGAGATGGCTGGATAAACAAAACTTGCCCTGTGGAATGCATCCAGAATGCTGCCCTCCTGATTTAAGCAACTACTTCAGATTTTCCTTAAGCTCTCCAGGGCTATTTTGTTTGACCTTTATTTAGTTAGAGTATCCCTACTAGGAAACCAATTATTGCCAGCCCCTTGGGTGGTTGCTGTAAACTGGGTTTCTCTGTACTGGAGCAGTTGTGGTCACAAGCTCTGTAGTTAAGCATCAGCTCTAGTTTGTAACCCTTTCTTCTTCATAATCTGAAACAAATTAATTTTGATTTCAAAGTCTCCCTAGCTTGTCTCAGTGTAATAGTGTCTTAGGTGGTGGTTTTTGGCTTTTTTTTTTTTTTTTTAATATGTTGAAGTAAGTAGAAAAAAAGAACCTTATTTTTGTCCATCAGTTTTAGTTAAAATACTGGGATTAGTGGACATCCAAATTAATTACATTAGAAGCTTCAGGAGGAACGGCTTTCAGGAGCAAGTCCTATTTTTGCACATAGGAGACAGCACTGAAAAATCTTCGTATTTTGATGAGTCAGGCAGAAATTTAAAAGAAAAATTAATTAGTTGTACTCGTGAATCCTTACCGTGACAGCTTCATGAGTGAGCAGTGAGAAGCTTTCCATGAGTTTCTTGAACACTTCTGTTAAGTGCCCCCACAGAGATAGTTGGTCTCACAAGACTGCAGTTTAATCTAGCTCAAGGACTTTACAAACTTCACAAATCAAAGCCCTCTTTTTTTCTTTTTAAATTCATACTCTAGAAACATTTAGCAGCATCAGTTAATGCTAGCGTAGTGTTAATGTTGAGCTATGAAGTATTTCAATGTCAATACATTTTCAAATTTTTTCATGGAAAAAATAACTGGGAATTAATACATGTTTCCTATACAGTTATTTCTATTCCCTTTTTTTCCTCCTGGTTAAATACATCCCTCTATTTATTGCTACAGCATAGCCTTAAAAATTCACAGTATGTTCAGCTTGATCAAATAACACAAAAATAAGACCATTGCCTCTTGAGCGCTGAATTTCTTAACCTTATGCATCAGTGCTACATTTTGCTGTTTCTATAAATGAAGTAGAAAACTTGACAGGCTCTGAATTAAACAATATTTTGTTTTTTTTCTTTGGAAATTTCTTCTTAGAGTCTCATGAGTTGATTCGAATGTATGGATATCTCTGTTTAACCCTGACAATTTCTGGAGCTTTGAAGATTTCCATACAAGAAGAGCTGGTGTTAGAGGATACCCACGTGTGTGTGCATGTGTACGCATACTCACCGTAATTTGTCCTGTGGATAAGTTGTTTTGGGGTATGCTTTTATTGAGACAAAAACTGTGACCTTACTAGTGTATGAGATTCAGGGACTTATATAGGAACAAGGTAAAACCACAGGTAGGAATTGCTGAATAATTACCTTTAGACCAACCTGAGCAAGAACCTTCCCAAGAGGGCAAGCTCATTTAATGGTTCCTAAAACTCAATCTTGTGGATGTCAATGGTCATGCTTGATTATTTGCAGCAGTGTTTTATGAAAAAGCAATAAAAATGCATTGGGAGTGTACAGAGGAAAAAGGGAACAATAAATGGGTTTAGTTTTTCAATTGAGTCCCTTTGGTGCGAACAGGTAGAGGCTACGTTTCATGCTGCTGTGCCTTAGCTATTTGAAATGTGCGTATGTGTGTGTATCTACCCAAAACACTGCTGTGCTCTGCTAGCTTATGATCGACAAGAGACCAGCAATGAGAAGAAAAAATTCTTATGTTTGTTTTAGAGAGAAAGCAATTACAGTTACGGTTAAAGGATTAACCTGCTTTCCAGCTACCTGTACACTTATCTGCAAGGCCCTTTAGAGAGCCTCACTAACAAGTACAAAGCTTGGTGAGAGGTAGAAAATGTCATGTTGTACACTCTAGATTATTCCTAATGTTAATTACACTCCTCGGCTTCTTTCCTTGCCCGTCCTGGGCTCTGAAAAACATCCCATGGCAGCCAATGCTGCAGAAGTGACAAGCAAATAGCTCCAAGTACCTGCTGACAAATTTAACCACGAACGTCTGCGTGCCTCCCGTACAAATGTAGGTTACTCGTACATTGTATTTTCAAGAACTTGGGGTGCAGGTAGTTCTGCCTGAGAGAATAGCTGGTTCTCACGTGATTTGAGGTGTTAGAGGTAGGCTGAGGGTTTTGGTGGATAAAACACTGGCCTTTCGACCTTGGTTCCAGTCCAGCTAGAGATCTGGAAATAAATGAGTTTACTGCTGACACTCCAATCCCAGCAGACGGAACTTCACACCAAAATGCCCCCACATATAATTTGTCACATTTGGCATCTGCTACTAAGAAAAGAGCAAGAAGCGACCTGGCGCAGAGATGTAATCATCTTTCACCTTCCTGCTAGGGGTGGGAGTATAATGGGGACAATCCAGAAATTCTTTTAAGTCTGGGCCTCTGAGCCCCCTCCAGACATCATTGCTTTCTGCAAACTTGTTACTTGTAAGAGTTCACCTACCATTAGGCTGGTGCAGGGCTTTTGAAGTAGATTGGCTAAAAGTCAGCAATGGAATTTTTTTTATATATATATATTTTTTTAGGAATGCTGTAAAAGGAAGTTGACCTTGAAGGAGTAAATCTGAACATGTACAATATTGTAATTTGCTGGTCTCGTTGAAACAGCTCTGTAACTGCAGTGCAGTTATTACACATAATTGCAACTGGCAGCATTTCTGGAACAGCTAAAACTTAAGTTTGTCTGAAAAAAAAAATCGCTATTTGGCCACAAAGTAAAAAGCAAGTAAGGGTATTATTTGAAAGCTTTAGCAACAGGGAAGCAGGAGTGCATACAAATTCTTCAGTCCTAGAGATTTGTCTAGGCTGAAGTGATAAGCCAAAAATGCTTTGTAAAGCGCACACATGATTTATTAAATACTGCCATTTCGGCATCAATGGACAAGTTGCAGAATAGGAATATCTGCCCAGAGGAGATGATAATTTCAAAGACAGGGTGTGCTGGGGAAACCCAGAGGAGAGAGTAACTGAAGTTTGGTTTACTCGGTTCTGCTAACTTCCCTCTTGTGGCCATAGAGCCATAGGACCATGGCATTTCCTTCTGCACAAGCACGCACACTGAGGAGAGAGTATTGCAAAATCGCAGTAGCTCTGGAGCTGTGGGGAATGGGGGATTTTAACCCTTCATGGAGAGGGATTTAGCAGATGAGGAGGCAAAACTACTTGTGAGCTGTATCTGTTGACTGAATTTGGGTTTACCCAGACAAACTTTCAAGTTGGACAGAAAGGAGAGGAAGGTGCCTCATCCATATTTATTTTTCTTTCCATCATTTGTGAGTTTGTACATTATTTTTCCTTGAGCCTCAGCAGAATCTCTGCTACTGCTCTGCTTGATGGGAGCAAAACAGATCAGAAGACATGTCAGGTAGCAGATTTGAGAAGCAGGGGAGGATAATGCTTACACCTGTCATTTGAACTCTTATTGCACAGACTGGAAAGGATTGGTTGACTGCTGGACACATTACTAGGCTGTTCACTCTTTGTTCAGACCTGTGGAAAAAAAAAAAAAAGATAGTAATGCCATCAGTCCTTTCAAAAGAGAGGGCTTTTGATGGGATTGTCACAGTGTTCATCTTCCCATGTCTTCATCTAAATAATGTGACTTTCCCTAACTCCGTGGAAGTCAATAAGGTTTATACCAGAGCATTGGCACTCCATAAATTAAATATTAGGATCAGTGTTTGAAGTTTAAAGCCCTCCCTCCTCCTGCTAGCTCAGATTTTCTGCTGCTGTGCTTTTTTCTTTATGCCTGAGCACCTTGCTGACAAGTGCTAATAACAAAATGCCAAGAGAGGGTCCAGTCGGAGTTACCACACATTAAACATTCTGAACTTGTCCTTTTGCTCATAGATTGTGCATAATTAATAATTAAACGGTTTCAGTTGTAATGGGTTGACCTTCTTGAACTGTTCATTATTCACAAGGCAAAGGCATCACTCAAACTTTTTTTCCTATTGCCCTTCCCCGTTCGCACCGTATGTACACGGTTTGGCTGGTTTTGAGGCTGATCACAGAGAAATCACAGAGGCTGATCCTGTCTTCTCCTGCAGCAGATCCCAGTTGCAGAAATGTTGCTCAGGGGCTTGGGACAATAGCCAGCCTGGGGAATAAACTGCCAGGGGATGTAAGAGGCAATGGGTATGTTGCCCTTCGCAACCATTTGTGACTCTGCTGCCATTTTAGCAGCATCCCCAGTATACTGTTCTTCAAGATATTGGTTAAATATGTGGTCTTTAATGAAAATGAAATGTTCCCATTCCTTTGAGAGTTAGCCAGAGTCATAGTCTGGAGAACATCATGGTAAAATACAGGCTGTGCTTATTTTGTGTAGTTTGGGAAATTTTTGCTTATACCTGATGCAACAACATCGCAATTGCTCGTGTTCCAGAGGCAGCAACAGGAACACTTCTCTTACTGGAATAGCTCAAAGTACAAAATACTCTCATCTTTCTACTACTCAAAAGTTCTTGAGTAGAACAATGGCAAAAACAGAAATATTTCAGTCACTGCTTTCCCTGGGTAGATATCATAACTGAAGGGATGTTTTCTGTTTCTGAAGTCGTTTTAAAAAGGGAACTTTTCAGCACTTACCTTTGTAAGCAGTTGAGAGCCCATGCTTTCCTGGTTCAGCTAAATCCAAAATCTGCAGCCTCCTCCCCTGACTTACCTAATGCTGTAAAGTAAGAATTGGCTCATATTTACTGGAGTGGAATTATTTATTTCCACTGATCCGTTTGCCCTCAAACTCACTTCCTAGTGAGTATTTTCTTGAGATCGATGTATCATCCCGAAAGACTTGCAATTCATCAAGTGAACGACCAACAAATGTGTGGGACGTGCAGTCTGAAATCCTTGGGAAGGCTGCATGAAAGCTTCTTGTTTTCATACAGCTGGGATGCAGGTGGTGTTTATCTCCTTGCCTCCACAATCTCTTCCTGAGCTCCTGAAGGAAGGCCAACGGAGGCCTGCCAGGCCTGGGCAGAAGAGACTGGGCCCAGATGAGGTTAAAATGCTTGAGTTTTGACAGAAAGCTGTGCCAAATTGTAGCGTTTGGGGTTTACTTTCACCTGCCTGTGCCAGAGCACCTCATCTTTTGGCTCTGTTGCGGTTCGAGAGTCACTGGGTGAAGACACCCGTGCTGGTCTTCGTGGCCTGGTCCTTGCTGCTGGCTTCACTTGGCGTAGCCCAAGGCTGGTGGCTTCAGAGCAGTTCGTCAGCCTCTCTTCAGCTCTCATAATGAAGCCTCACTCTATTACGGGTCTGTCATCTCTTTGCGATTGCAGAAATTATCACCTACCAAATTGGTGCGAAGTGCCGCGTGCCCGTCCTGCTCCCCCCGCGCGCACCATCCACGCTGGCAGCCCCGCCAGAGGGACGCTCGTGAGGAGCTCCTCGCTCCCATTGTGCTGAAACAGCGGGGGAACATCGCCAGGCAGGGCCACTTCCTCACGGAGAGGGCTCCGGTAGCTTCGCCTTACAGTTTTCAGTGATCTGTAATGTGTGCCCAGCATCTTTTGTACGTTCCTGCCCCGTGTCTGACCCCCTGGGGACAGCGGTGTTTGCCACCTCAGGTGCCAACGTGGGGAAGACTTTTGCAGGACAAGAGAAAAGGATGGGGAGAGGCTAAACCTGCTGGGCTCCACACAGTGGAAGCAAACCTGACACTTGGCTCTGCATTCTCTGTATTAATATGAATAATTTTCATGCACGGTACTTTGAAGTGGAGAAAGTTTAATTGCGCTGTTTATTTCCTTGTGTTCCTTCCGCTCTCCAGTGCAAGCCTTCCTATATTGATGTCATTTATAAGTTTAGAAACAATAACCTCTCCCTCGCCTGGGCTAAGTTCAAAGAGAATTTGGGCATGTTATATCAAACAGTCCTTGTATTTAATAGAACTCTTTGAAAATTGTAAAGCAATTTTGGCTTCTCCTTTTACTCTTCACTTACTTTTGATTTAATTGTATTTTCCAGCAGTTTCCAATTGTTTGAATTGGAAACAAAGCCTTAATAAGAGTTCTAGTTAATTTTCTGTCTTGTAATTACCGATCTCATTTTTCTGATAATTGGCCACAGCAATTATATGTATATTTACTAATCACATAGGAGGCTCTGCAGTTGTGTCTATCTGCCACCATTGATAATGGCACACACATTGCAGAGGTGCTTTTATCATCTTCTTTTTTCCACTACATCAAAGCTATTTCCTCACATTCTCAATAATGAATACATGCATGCATTTGACACAGTTGTGTGCTAGAGAAATTGTTTGGCTCCCACCAAATGCTGCACGCTCTGAGTTTCTTGCCTGCAGCGCTGGAAGGTTGTATGTAATGATATATTGCTCATCCAAATGGCCAAAGCACTCCAAAGCACAGTGAGATTAAAATAAGTCATTCCTTTGTTAATTTAAATAGGTGCATGTATCATACTTTGCAGGGTACTTTGTGTAGGGATGTCAGGGAGGAAAAAAGCCGCCGAAAGGTATTTTTAATAGCAAATGAGAATAGATGAGAATGGAGTCATTTGCAGCTGCCTGTTTTATGTGGCTCTCTTGTTCCAACTGTAGGTCTAATGAGATGACACTGTTAAAGTACTCTGCAGTGTAATTTCATTACATCCTGAGCTGTTACACTATAAACACAGTGGAGCTCTCTGTCATTCTTGGAAAAACTCCTAAATTCGTAAAGCCCTTCTTTGCAAATGGTGATGTTGTTTGTTCCCCATTTCTATATTTTTTCCTTGTGCTCTTAATTTTTTTTTTTTCTTTCATAAACACTGAGTGGTTATTTTCACTAGACTGGTAAATCTTGCATCTTTTCCCCCTAAAAAATTATTTCATCTTTTAAATCTAGAACAGACTGCGAATTAGGAGAGCCTCTAAAATGAATAAGTGTAAATAAACATGAGTGTAAATAAATAGCAAATGCAGTGAAAGAAACAAAGGTCAACACAAGAATAATTTCACAGCTCTTTGTTAATTACAAGACCATTTGTGTGTTACTTAAATAATCATTAATTTCTCATTTACACTTTCCCTACCTTCCTTTTTACCCTGTGGCTATCATTGTCCTTTTTTCACCTCCCCTCAGTGTCTTTCCACATGTTTTTACCCATTGTGTAATACTCATTAGTTGAAATTCAGTGTTTTATAACACATTCTCGGAAGAATTTGTACCTTTCTCCCTCAAATTCTCTGTGTGAAAAGGAGGCTTTGTTGAGTCCTTTTTTTTTTTTTTTTTGGCTGTTGTTGTCGTCGCTGTTACATTACTCTCCTTCTAAAAAATTGTCTTCTCTGCTTCTGACTCTGCTTCTTGTTTCAATCCAATCCCAGGAATCGCCCGTCCTTCCAGTCGGGGAGTTCTCTGAGCCATTTGTACACTTCATCACTCAATGGTAAGCTCAGTTTGCAAACATGCCATGCCCTCAATGTAAATGATACATGCCATTAACTCTGCAGCTCTGCGAGACCTTATGGCTTTCCTTGCATCCTTTCTGAGAGAAGAGGGACTTGGGGGCCTTGGGCAGATGGGGCAGCAAAGCTAAGCAAACTGTTTAAATTATGTAAACGTTATTTACACAAAGGGTCGTAAAAGTACTTACAAGGGTTTTTCCTGTTTTAATAAACCTGCCCTGGATGTGGGTGCAGTCTTGTGCAATGAGACTCTTAAGAATTCATCTGAGGGTAAAGAGGCCACAAAAACCCGGGTGTATAATATCATTATTTAGGGCTTTTTAAAATATTACTTATAAAATTGCCACAATGTTTAGAAAGGCAAGTAGCCTTGATTAATTCATTGGCTTTTCAGTAAGTAATTTTTACTGAGAATCGTATTTTAAAACACACCATTGGGTATATTTTTTCCTTAAACTGAATAGTTCATTGAAGACCATTTAAATTAAAGGAGAATAGGCAAGGAGGAATTTGTAGAATAAAAAACACACTTCTCTAGTGACAAGAGAATAAAAGTCTTATGGGTAAGCTATCCTAAAGAAACAGAGTGGAGGGAAAATCTTTTTTAACTGTCATTTACTATAATAATAATAATAATAATAGGCAGTCATTTATGTATGGCAGAAGAAACAAGCTTGAATTTTGTACAGATAGGATTTGTTTGACAGAGAAGCATCCCTTTTGTGAGCATGCACTTCCAGGATGCTCAGCTGTGCTAAGTCAGATGGAGCCATCTCAGTGTGTGCCACTGCGAGCAGCAGCCGCGTGGACGAGAGGACTACTTCAGGGATGTTTTCTCAGGGAAAACAAGGCACTCGAAACCCTTGGCTCCGCGCAGATCTGTAGGTCGGGCTTCACAGCGTTTTCCAATTCTCTGTACTGTGTGCGAGGGCCACTGCAGAAAAAGCCATCTAAAATGTTTCTATTTTAAATACCTAACGTAGGAGAGAGTGCCTTCCAGGTCTGACACAGTGTGTAACAATCAATACAGAAACAAAAAGCAGTCTGATTATCAGTTAATTAAAGCAAATAAATAATTCAAGTTTGCATAACGTAGGCCTCCTTTTTCAATAGTTTCAGTTTACAAAGGGCACCTCCATTCGGGGGATTCTGCGCCACAACTGATCAGCATGAAGCTGTACGTGTTTAATTCCTTCAAAAAGTAATGACAGGCTGTTTTGTTTTGTTTTTTTAATTTAAAAAAAAAATCTCATTGAGGCTGGGGGAGGGATAACCTGTGTTAAAATTTCCACAGATGTCAAACTGAAGCATAACTGATGGTGGCTAATAGCCTTGTTTTCCCTGGGGACGCAGCTACTTTGGACTGTCAGATTAGAACTGTTACCAACCTACTCGTCAGACAGCTTGCTTTACTTGCTCATGCCTGCATTATTTGAGGTGCGTGTAGTTATTTGTAGGGAAGGTGAATCGTATCATTAAGGCAACCTGGCTGCCTCACAGATTATCCAATATTTTAGATGTAGTGTTATGCAGGCTGTGCAGCACACAGCTCCTTTTAGAAGGAGGCGTTCCTGTTTAAAAAAGCAAACAAACGCGAAGAAATTCTGAATGCTATTTAAGCAATCAATTTCTAATAAGTATTAGAGATGTCAAGTGAGCAGCATATCGGACGTTATGACTTTATACCAGATCCGCCATAAACACTGGCTGTTTGGATGTAATCCAATTAGTCAGTAGGCAGCTCCTGATGGTCACCTCTGTGCCATGTTATTGTGTTCCTTCATGCAGCTAAGCACAGTCTTCAATAGCTAATTGCACCTGTTGCATAGAAAACTAGGACTATTTGGATGAGAAACATGATCTTATAAACAGCTTAATGCTGTGTAATGAACTATCACCCTGCAGTGTAATGGAAATGAATGTGAAAAAATTAAGGTAGAAACCCCAGGGTATTGTGTGTTTTCCTGAAGCTGTTTAGTGTTAGAGTTAAATCTCCCACCTGTTTGTATAATATGTTGTGTCAAGCTACGTAATAATCTTTAGCAAAATGAGAATCAACTTACTACACCTTCTGAGCTGATTGGTTTTCAATGATCTTTATATTTACACATACTCGTGGTTACAAGCAGTGTAGACCTATAAATAAAAGGGAAACTGTTGTCTCTACGTCTCATTCAGAGGAAGGTATTAGTAGGCATGATGTCTTTCAAAAATGATGAAAGAAACCTAGACATTTGTAGGGAACTTCAAAGATACACACACACACACACAAAAGTTGAAAATTAGATAACAGTCAATAAAATATTAATAATAGAGAAACACTGACCATGAGGGAGAGAGAGGAGAAGTTGAGTAATGTCTTGGCCACTGTTAGGAACCCTGTCTTCCATTGGTATGTGATAAAGTTAAGAAATACATTGAAATTCTAGACACAATCTGTCTCTGTTAAGGGACGCTGTCTTCACTATTTAAGAAAATGAAATAAATAAACACTTGTTTATATATGAACATTTTGTTTTATGTCACATAGCATGAAAAAGCAACCAAAGGAAAGACCAGCACCCGAAGATTTAATGGTAAGTAAAAATTCAGAGCCCTCCAGTGTGGTTTTTTATATGAATGCTTTTTATTAAGGTATAGGGAAGTGGGTTTTTTGCCATTTTTTGTGTGGTGGGCTTTTTTCAGCGTGTATAAATTTAAATCTGAACTGTTTCTGGCTTGTGCAGCAATTAAACACTTAGAGCGAACACCCAAACAAAAGGTGGAATTCTCATTCCACTCAAGGTAACGGATATTTTGCTGTTATATTCGTTATGGCCAAAGCTTCATGTGTGTTTGGGGGGAGTTAATACAGAACTTTTACAGCCAGCATCAAGTTTCAATCAAAACGATTTTGATGCTTAATACACATTTTTTTCAGTTTGTATGTCCAGGGATTACAGCTTAATGTAGGTCACTCCTTGTCATCGTTTGCTAGTCTTAACCTTTCAAAATCTGAAGATTGAAAACAGGGGATATGGTCAAAATATTGTATTTTTAATGAAATGCAGAAGCTACTGTTTTCACTTATATTCATGTAAAATGAAATTAGTTTGGCTACAGAAGATTGAGTTAATATGTGGCTTTGGTCTTTCCACAGAAAGGCTCTCAGTGTTGGAATCTGAGCTCAGAGACCACTTCTTTTTCTAGCAAATGTCATTTTTTCAGTAAGGAAGTAATGGGGTACCTGCTCTTAAGCTGGTCCCTTGTGGCTGTGCGTTTAGTGCAGAGTACTGTTTTTAAGCTACTAGAAAAATACAGAATCAAACAATTGTTTTAAGTATTTACAGTAATTTATATGGGAGATAGGAGTTGTAGTCTCCTCTGATTCACATCAAGTATCTTTGTTTTTAAGTGTTTCATTACTTTTTGTATGTGCTATGTTTCCTGACACTTGGAGATCTATGTAAAAATACTATAATTTATTTTCTGTGCGTTGAACATGTAGGAATAATTTTAGCAGACTTCAACAAGATACGGAACACGTTTGCATCATTTCCTTTTTTGCTTACAAACTACAGGTAAAATAAACAATTGTTTCTACTGCAGCGATTCTCTAGTTAAAGGCTAATCTCCGCAGATGCCCTGGGGCAGATACCTCACAATCCAGACTAGTCTCAGTGTAGACCCTGGTTAGCAAAGTATTTAACTGTGAATCTCATTTTAAGGATATTAACTTAAATAGATCCACATTTGAAGTTAGGCACCTGCTTAAATACCTTGGCAAAATGAGGCCTTGAAGTTTACCAGAGCCTCTCCACTTTGTGGTGGTGTGTGTCTCGTGCGAAAGGCTTACTCTGCCTTATTTTGTCTTTTTTATTAACTTTTGATGGTTGGAAAATTCTTGCAGTTAGTCACATCTGAGAAAACTTGGAACAGGTTCTAGAGATGTAGACACATTTACCTTGTGCACTATTATGCTATGGCTGGATAGCTTAGCTATTAAAACAACGGAATAGGGTTTCATAAAACCTGTATCTGTTTGTAAATGCATGTTTCAGTGATGCAATAGGCCTGCCACTTATAAATAAAACATCTGCAGATCGCACATACCCCCATAAGTATATATGTATGTTTGTAAGCAATAACACCACTCCAGGGTGTAGAGTCATAAAAATGAGGCCAAAGGGTGAGTGCCTGCAGTACCAGGGAAGTGCACAGATTTATCTTTACAACTACATGCCCTGGAGTGTGCTAGTCCCCTTTTAAGGAGGTATTTTGTAAAATAATTTTAAAATTATGGCAGCCCAGGAAAAAGAAGAAAAAAAAAAAAAAAAAAGCCTTCCTACTTTTTAAACAAAATCTTTTGTTTAACACATTTGTTCCCTCATGCTACTTTCTATTCAATTATAAATGAACTTGCAACAGCAAATACTAAAGCCTGAAGTAGACTGATGCTGAAATAGAGAAGTGACCCAGTCTTTGCCTGCGATGTGGCTGACCCTCAGAAGCTGGCCTAAATTCCCTCTCCCAGCCGGATAGGCTCAGAGCACCCTGTGCTTTCCTGCAGCAGGCTCTCTGCTAGCTCAGTAGTTGCTCTCACATCGGGTCCTTTGCATTCTTGCACTGACCCAACCTTGTCAAGGAGCACTTTAATTCTGATATTTATATGCATATATACGTTTGCATATATATGCAATAAATACATGTACACAGGCATATCGGAACATACGTATGTGTATGTGCATTTCCCTGCTTAGCTGGAAAATGGGGCCAAAACTGTTAAACATCGTCTGAATTCTGGAATCTGTGACTGCAATAGCCTTTCTAATTCCCCATCTTCTGTTTCTGAAGCCTCTGTTGTAATTCTGATGGCTATCTCTGTGTTAACTAGCAGTAGCAGGTAGTGATGCAGATACTATCAGTGAAATCCTGGACCTCTCAAGGTCAGCTTACCGTTGATTTCACTGAGAGCAGGATTTCACGTTGTTTGTTTTGATTTAAAGGAAATGTACTAGCAAGGACGAAAGGTGTAACATGTAATCATCGTTAGCTTCAGACAAAACAGCGGAGTGCAAGTTTTCTCCCCTATGGACATTAACCGTACTGGAAGTCACTATTTTGTAACCAATTTAGTATAATTAAAGACTGGAAGCAAAATGAAGGGAGCAGAACATCAATCTTTTTCTGCCCTCCTGATAATCAGTGAATTGTTAAATGCATTTTAAGAGCCAACTAACAATACCTGGAGTGCCAGATTGGCAACTCCAGTGAAGTCACAGGGTTACATCAGGGATGGATTTACCCCGTCTATCATGCTAAGAAGCCCTTTTTTTTCCTTTTTTTTTTTTTTCTTTTTATTACAGTCACTACACACATTTTGTTAGAAAACAGGGCCAAAGCCAAGGCTGTATGAAATTCCTGTATAAAATCAGGCTTCCTAGTACCATAGGTATTCTTGTGGAAGCGAACACCAGATTTCCATAACAGCTGACAAAAAATTAACTTCCTCTGTTTACACCCAGTCTTCCTTACGTCTGTCCACAAAAAGAGATATGTTTATAACACCAGTTTCTCTGTGTATACATAATCAGCAATTTAGTTGATTCAAAGTATTTCCAATTAGCAGACTTTTTCCACAGGAGTGTTGAAAAAATAAAAAAAAAAAAAGTAATTTTCATCGGGCAATGGGAAAATTATCCATTCTGGGGAAGAAATGATCTTTATAATTCACCAGTGGTTATTCAGAACATTGTTCTTACTGTGCCTGCTCTTTTGGCTCCAATTTGTTCCTTCTTAAGACAAGAAGGGCATCGAGTCAATTAAATTGAACCTGCTCCTGTTTCAGCACCGTGGAAATCTGCACATCTTAGTGTATTCCTCTGTCTCTCTTCCCTCCCCTTCCAACAAGAAAAGGAAGATCTCAGCAGTTCTTCTCTGTAAAATTATTTTTCCTGTGAACTTTGTGTTCATGTAAACCACGGAGCCATCTGGCATTGCAAGCCAGGCTGCCGGGGAAGCACGGGCAGGCACGAGTGGGGTGCGTGCAGTTAGCGAGCGCGACGTGGCGGCACGGGGAAGGTTCGAGCTCCTGTGCCGAGTGTATGGGTAGGCATCCGCACGCTGGTTTGGCTCAGGAAGCTGTAGATCTGACTGTATTTACGGTATTTTTCAGAAGCTTTCCATTCTAAGCTCTATTTAATGGAATCTATGCATAGTAAGTAATCAGGTCAGAGAGAAGCAACATCCCCTGTTTGAGATCAATCGCTGGCTAATACTTTATCTAGGCCACTTTATTATCTCATGCTGATTCCATTCCCATTCTCCTCCTCCTTTGTACATGCACTTCAGCTGTGGTAAAAGTACGTATCGCATACATATTAAAAACATATACCCATTCTATCTGTATGTAAATGTGTGAGACACAGCTGGATATTGCAGGAGTTTGATTTACTAATAGTTATTATCTGTTCTAGCTGTTCAGAGGCAAAGAGAGTTTCAGAAAACAAGCTAGCGCAGAAATTGCCTTTATGATATCACTATCCCGCTTTGGTAATTGTTTAAAATCTCTTCTTTAGCTGGAAGCTTGGCCTTTTATTTTGCAGATTGCATGTGCTTTTCAAAAAACCAGCAGATTTGTTGAAGTCCTCGGTTGAGTATTTTTGTTAGTACAGCATTGAACTCTACTATGCTACATATCGCTGTATAAATGAAAGCGATTTACTTAAGGAAATTGTATTTGAAATACCAAAAGTCAGGCATGTAGCAGTTATTTCTTTATCTTTTCCCATGGATGCCTAAAAGTACAGTCATTAAGATGCCATTTGGATTTCTTGAGGGATATATTAGGCAGGTAGAGGCAATGCTTTTGGTCAAGGATCCAGTCAGCTTCTGCACTTGATTCCTTTTGCACAGATTTCCTCATTTTTGTGTAGGTCTCCAAAGAGGAATTAGAGCTTCTAGCTTTTCTCCTTTTTTAACTTTAAATTACTGATGCTACTTAGGCCGGCATGTGATTAATTCCGAATTGTATGATAAATTGTACATCATCTGTGTCAAAACCACTGACTTGCTGAAAATGTGTTTGTTTGTTTGTTTGTTTTATTATTATTATTATTATTATTTATTTATTTTGTTGTTGTTTAAAATGCCTAGTGCAATATTGAAGTTCCCTATTCCTATGCATTCAGCAATCCCGCTGTACACTTCAGGAATGGCGTTGAGATCAGGCACCTTAGTCTTATTAGCTACAGTGGGCATTTTTTCAGATAGATCATTTGATATATTTAAATATGTTTTCGTAAACATTGCAGACTGTCAAAAATGGATTCTGGTTGTTTATTCCCCTATCTCCAACAAATATAGGGAATCAGAAATGAGAAGCGTTTAAGTAGCACTATTGTACATAGTCATTTTCTAGAGCATCTGACCCATAGCATTTCTTACCAGGTAGAGCTAAACTTGTTCACAGCTTGTTGTGTTAAACCATGGTTTGTAGCCTGTGGGAAATACTTCAGTGCTTTAAACAAACAAGTGGAGGATCAGCGTAATCCTACCTGAATTTCCCTGTAAACCTTCAGAATAAAGCCAATAACATACTTGCACTCCTGTTTGTCAATAACAGTGTTTTCCCCCAACAGCTAATTTGGCTTTGCATTACAGCAGTGGCATCACTGACTGAGTAGCTGAGAGCGCTGAACAGGCTGGGTTTTTTGATGACCTTAAATTTTGACAAAAAGCAGAGGGTTGTCTGCACTTTGCTTTTCATAGATGCATCCAGTAAATCTTCTGAAGACAGCTTACAGATAAATGTTTTCTGTCTCTATCTGTCTAGATGTTTATGCATCACTGCTGGATCACATTGAGCCAAGAATTTTCACTCTTTGGCTACTTACAAGCTTTTTTTTTTTTTCCCGAGTCAGTGCAGGATCACCTATCAGAGATGATTTGTCCAGCATAAAATTGTCAGTGCTTGAACCTGTGATGGATAGCTTTGTTTGCAAACATTTAGGCTGTCCTCTGTCACAATGATCCCAGTTCATTCACCCCATGACAAGGAGAAATTCTGACAGACACCAAAACACGTACCAGATGTAGAGGAAAGGGCTTTTTCCTGACTTCCTAAGGAAAAATGAAGTACAAAGCCAGGTATTTCAGCTGTTGTAAACATGATAAATATTAAACTGTGTCCTCAATCGATCACAGACACACAGTGGACAAGGAGTCCTGGATGAAATCCTGGCTACGCTGGAGTCAATGAAGAATTTATATTGACTTGTGCTGGGATTTCACACTAGGATTTGGGGTGTTCCTGTTACTGTGTGTTTGTCATCTTCCTTGGTTAGGGTAGTTGAAGACTTAGAGGAAAAAAGTACATTATTTCAGGAGGCTGCATTACTCAACCTATTCCCCACTCTACTGAAACAGGGGAAGGTGGGTTATGGATCTTCCCTTTGCTCTCTTTCCTTTGCTCTCTCTCTGCTGTTTCTGTCCTTAGGGATATGATTTGCTCTTCTTTGTCACTTGAGAAATCAGCTATCGAAATGGAGAAATACATTCTATCAGTGTCACTAAATCCAGCAATTACAGAAGACTAAGATTGTGACAAGGTTAACTTGTTAGCATTAGAGTTTTAAGGTGTTATATTCATTCACTGTCTTCTGCAGTCCCATTGCTCATACCACTGCTGACTTTTTACAGAAAATGTGAAAATCTGACTCTTTCTTTCTAACATGCCCTAAAGCTGCATAATATAGTGGCATTTTCCAGTAAAATGTGAAAAAGAAATAACTTGAGCTGGCACAAAGAAGTATTAAAGATCTAAGGAAATTGGGCAAAAACAAATTGGCAACAGCTTAGAGTGATACAGCTTAGATGACAGTTAATATTTTTGGTGACTTGAGTCTCTTGGGCTTTGCAGTTTAATTTGAGCAAATGTTTTATTTGGCACTTCTAGTTATTCTGTAGTTCTCCAGACACTTAGGCAAATATTTACATCTCACTCATTTTGGTAGCAGAATTACAAGTCTTTGAATTATGATACATTGAGAAGTTGTGCATTTATGGTATTAATATTTCTATGCCAATTGTCTTCCCTACATGTTTATTTTTTAAAAAAGAAAGAAAATGTTAATGGTTCCAACATAACAGGCATATCTGTAACTCCTAGAATACTATCCTTCCTTTTTGTTTCAAATTCATCACAGAATTTGCTGTAATGCACAGCTCTGGGAATCTATGTACAGTATTTATTTCTGTAATGAAACTGGAATTTTAAATTGATTCAGACCTGCTGGATAGACTGAAATTGCTGACATTTGTATAGTACCAGTGACAGTGGGCCTGTGTTCTGATTAGCACCTCAAGATTCTCCTGCAGTATTAAATAAGAGTAGTAATTGCCTATGAATGAGCAGAGTATAAAGCAGGAGATACAGATATGGCTTCCTATGACCTGTGTGCATTATGCCTCAAATCCCTTAATCAGATTTGTGCCAGTTGATTCTTACATCCACAGAAATTCAGCTGGAGGATCAGGGCCTAAAGTAGTAAAAAATCAATTAATACGACTTTCTAATTTGTGCAGTTGACAAAAACGCATATAAATAGGGAACATTTTTCTACTTAAGAGGGCTGCACTGAAAGATTTTTAATTGGATTTTCATTGTGATTGACAGCACTTGATTATGACAGTAACTTTATTTGGCTGGACTGTTATAGCCCTCTTGTTCGGATTTTTTCCATCAAAGCTCTTTTTTATCCGCTGAATTCCCAGCGGAGCAGCAGTGGCTGTGAAAGAGCCTTTTAGCACCTTTGTTGCAGCCATCCCTGGTGATGATTGGACCCAGCTGGTAGCAGATAAGAAAATGTCCCTCTCACAAAGAGGTTGCATCTCCCGTCCCCATGGCTTCAATAATTTTAAGAGCCCCAGAAACCTGTTGAGGATTAGAAGTAGCTTTAGATGTGAAATGAGTGTTAAGTATTAGTAATCGGGAGATTAGGGCCCTGGGGACAATGGGAGATAAACAACTGCAATTAAGGCAAATCTGCCAGAGTAAACAAAATTTAGCAGAAACAGATGCCCTAACCATTTTGGGGGATTGATTGGAGGGCACCGAGGAATCGATTTTTGTCTTGTTTACACTTTCAAACCCCTGTGATAAACTGGGAGGCTAAATATTTCATACAGCCTGATTTTAGTTAATTTTTTTCCAGCTCCTCACAGTAGGTCTGCTCTCTTCTAACAGTGACCAGGCCTGAGTTTATTCAGCGTTCACAGGGAGCAGCTAATTGTCTATGAAGGGCCCCTGTGTTTAAATGGGCTTGACAGGAATTTAAATTTTGTTTCAATCAACCTCTGCGCTCACAGCCTGCTCCAGTTTCTAATTTTTAAATTAAACATGATTTTTTGAAGCCGCGGCCTCTCCTCTGGAAGCGGCTGCCCGCGCTCCCGCCGAAGGCAGCTGCCGCAGAGCGGGAACGCGCGGGTTTATTAAGGCCGTAACGGCAAAGCACGACGAGCCGCGGCCCTGGAAAAGTTCATTGTCCCATAAACACACATCTGCCCGTTCCAGTTTAACGGGGGATGCTGGGGTGGATGCTCAGCTGGTGTAGGCCGGAACAGTTCCGCCAGAGCCTGCTTCTGCCATGAGGAGCACGGCCCTGCCGGCCTCGGAGCTGAACTTGGCTCCCAGTAGGGTCTGGGGCAAGTGTTCGAGGTGGCCTTGGTTGTTTTCACACTGACCTTCTGAGGGATTCAAAGAATTTTTGTTTTTATTTTTGCCAAGCCAACTAATGGTTATTTATTTTACGGCCTTCTCTGTATTTTTAGTAGGGTTCCGTACATTTATTTACACATAGTTTTATACCTGTTTGTCAGCTCCTGACACAATATGATTTGACTGTATGTTTGTGCTTCATCGTTTAATATTTATTCTATTTAGTCTTTTTACTGAAACCTGGCGAACATAGGTGTGTTATTTTGCGCTGGATGGTGTTTAGGCATGTAATGGGATATGATCTTGTGGAGTACTTACTTTTAAAAACAACTTGTTCATTTGCAGGAACTTCCCTATGCCAGTGAAGTGTGGGGTGGTTCATTATTCCTTTTTGTTTCCAGTCAAATCATTTTCTGTTTTGTTGTCAGTGTTGTGGTTGTTGTCAGTGTGTATGTGTATGCACACACGTGTGCTCACAAAGCATTTTGTACTCCAAAGTTGGAGGATACAGTTCCAATTTTTTCAAACTCAGTCAGTAGAAAACAGTTTCTCTAAACTTGGAGAAAACATTTTTTTTTTCCCTTCTTTCCCTATCTGGGAAATTTGTTTGAAGGAAATACTACATTTTTAGTGTTTGACTCTGTCTGCTTGGTGTCAACAGGACTGTCACAGTGAGCCAAGAGCTAAAGTACACTGCTGAGGATGCATCTGAATTAACTAACATTAGAGTTTAGGTCAGGTGTGCATTTTGGTTTGAATCTACAGATCTTTCAGAGCTACTGCACTTTCATTCTCATCACAGATGGGTCTTGAAGCTCATGAATTGAATCAATTTCAAATGAAACCAAAGCAGAAGATGTGCTCCAGGCACACACCTCATGTGCTCCAGCTACTAATAGGCACTGCATCCATAGACCAGACCAGAGCTGGTCAAAAGTAAAACCTCTTCCATCCCTGAAACACTGCACCAACCATTTCACTCTGCAGATCTGCTTCTGTTGTCGACAGCTTGCTAATGTTGACATACTCTATCAGCCTTGGGCCACTCTCTCTATTCTCTTCTACAGCTCTTCTTAACCTCAGCAACACTTGCAAAAGCACGTTCCAATTATATTTCGGTTGCCTTAGTTTTTTTTAAGAGTCATCATGAAAAATACCTTTGCTGGGAGTTAGCTCATTTTGTTAGCTAAGCACCAAGAAGCATGCCAAGCACAGTTATTGGTTTAACGGCAAATATCAAAAGCAAAACTGCTGTGGAAAGAATGATCTGCAGATGGGTGAATAGATTTGCCTGTGCCACAGCCAAAACCAAAACTCCATTGCACATTTAAGACGAGTACACACAACAGGAAGAGCGTAGCAAAAATCAGACTCACTCGTGCATACCCTGGGGTTCTGCAGTATGGGGGAACTGAATTACAAAGTCAAGTCCGTACCACAGAAGTCAGAGGAGCTGTACTAGTTGCTGCTAACCTGATCTGAAAGAAAATCACCTCTCGACTCCGAGTCTGGTGATGAGTTGCTGTCCTGACACAGTAGTCAGGGCTGCTTTTAGGGCCACCAGCACATTGTTTGGCTATGGCCAACATCCAGAGCTTCAGAAGAAGGTTAAAAAAGGGGGTTTAATCATAATGGAATATGTATATTACAGTTTAAAAGTGGAAATTTGGGTGTGATTTGTGCACAGCTTGTCTTCAGGTTAAGGTTTTCAAGTTTAAGTTTAGCTGTTGTTCCTCTGGGTCCACCCATTGTGCTTGGAAACTGTTGTTATGTGAAGACAAGTTCTGCAAATTGCAGAAGAATTTTGGTGCATCAACAAAACTACTAAACCTGCTGAAAATCACTTGCCATTAACTTTATTGTATAAAAACTAAAAGTACATTGGAAAAAGTTCATCCACAGTCAGAGAAGTAACATGGAAAAAGCGAAAGGAGTCTTCATCAGAGGAAAACAATATATATATAGGAAATTGAGCTCCAAGACTTCGTAATTTCATAGTGTTATTCATTTATCATTGTTTAGTACATTCTGCATCATCTCTTCACTATCTTAAATATTATCAGAGGGATAAAATCATTAGTGTGCTAATCTAGATAGCCGCAGTTCTAGCACTGACCTAGGCTAATCTGCCTTTGCAATTTCAAGAACTATGTTTGACTCCTCTGAAAGTAACCTTAAATTGTAGTCTTGTAAGAATTCCAGAGCTGTATCCTTCACTCCTTCTCCTAATGAGGTTATGACCAAATGCTCATTATAATTGCTTTAGACTCCTTTTAATTTTCAAGCTTATTAATCATAAGAAGAGTTATTTAAAATTGCATAAATTAATCTTAGATTAAAAGCCCATCAAAGCCTCGAAACAATTAAGAATAAGTAGGATTTCCCTGGGGCAGCAAGTTTTATTTTAATAGTGTAGTCAGGTGGATATCAGAACATTGAAGTATGGTAGTGATTAATGTATGCAAAATTTAAATGAGAGTTTTTAAATGGCAAATCTAAATCACATATTGACCTAACTGTAGGCTTTAACTGCATTGTCTGTCATATATTTAAACTGTTTAGTAATCAACATTTTAATTACAGTGTATGCTAGGGAGGCCGTGCAACAAACAAAACTCACCACTTTCCGACACTCCGCGTGGAACTGTTTAGCAGGCGAGGGCCGCGCTATTAACTGCTCGGAATAAGGAATGAGGAAAGAGAGCACAAACTTCAAGGAGACTGATGATACTAGATTTTGCTTATAGATGTGTTCTTGTCCCTGCTTCATCTACACCCAGGAAACGCCGCTGATCAATGAGGTTTCCGACCCACTTTGCTGTCCCCACCATACCCTAGGCAAATGGGTGCTTTGTGCTCTCCCAGCTGGCAGAAGCTACAGGTGGTATCCCCACGGGGTGGGAGATTCTGAGAATACTCCATCTTCTGGATGCTTTCGTCTTCTGGTTCCTGAAGCCCCTATTTGAAGACCTGTGTCTTTGGCCCCTCTTATGGGACATTTCGCTCTAGCAGCCAGTTGAGGAGGGCTTGTGGGCATGCTGAATTCTTTGCCAAGTGCAGTGAGAGGCAGCCCTTGCCCAGAGTAGTCAATATATAGAGGGTGGCAACTGGGGAGAGATCTTGGCCAGTAAACACTTGGTACAAGATCAAACACAGCCATGCAAGTGTAGATGCGAATCTGTTACTTTACTGCTGTCATCTGGCATACGTGGACCCGTCACTGCAAGGTATTTTATGAGAGAGACAAGGAGGTGACATTTCTGGGTAGCTGTGTATTAAAGCAAGGGTTGACCTTGCTGGAGCTTTAGGAAACTGGGGGCATGCTTTCTGGACACTTGTGCTAAGCCTCCAGTCACTGATGTTTCAAGCACTTCAGCACCCACCCTTTTCTCTAAAGGGTTGCCTGCCACGGGGAAAACACATCCTAAAATTGCAAAAGTGAAGCAAGGGATGCAACGGCCAGATCATACTTAAGTAGTGTCTGGCAGGGTCTTCCCACTCGTGTATGCAGCCTGTGTCTCCGTGGATCAATGTGAGCATGTGAAGCCTTCAGATTTTTTACCCCACTTGGGCCTTACAAGAGAGCGATGGAAGGAAGGCAGCCCCTGAGGAGGACTCTGACACCTTCTGTGCCTGTGAATTAACAATGTTTGGGGAGTCAGCAGCAGAGTATTGGCCTGAGGATTCCTCGCTGCTATTCCTGGCTGTGGGAGCAGAAATCGGCCTTGTGGATAGCTAGCACAGATAATTAGAACAGCGTTTAGTTTGGCTTGTCCTTGGAGGCAGAAGCTCTAGATGTAAAATCCTCCACAACTGGAGGCGGTAGGAACAAAATCCTGCATGTGCTGAGGTCACTAGAGGGGGACGCAGGGTCAGTTTGGGGTAGTTTGGGTTGCTCGAGCACTTTGTCTCTCCAGGCATCCGGGGGAGGTAAAACAGCTCCAGAGCTGAGGTTTGTCTTTGTCATTTTGGAGGTCTGAGTTGCATTCCCACTAAAGATGGGAATGGGCAAGAATTTCCTCTTGAATATGTGCCCTCATTTAATTATAAGAGCTGTAAATAGCATAAAAACATCAGCAGCAATCGGAGGACTAGCTGGGGTGATAACCGTGGTGCACTAGATTGCAGCCAAGTTCTTATTTTCCAGCATTGCAGGGCTTGCACTCCTTCAGACAGCTAGGGATGAGTTGCCAAGCAGACTTTTTACAGGTCAAGCCTGCCTTCAAACAGAGGGCACCTCCAGGGGAGTAAGACATGAGACGTCCCAGCTGATTCAGGAGCAAAAGTGGGGTGGGGTGGGAACGGGTCCTGCGGGCAGCAATGGGGCTGTGCAGAGCTGGGGCAGACAGAGTTTTCCCTGGGTCTTAACTCCACCGGCCAGGGAAGCCTTACCCGTGCCATTAGGGATGAGGGAAGGGCACTGATTCTGTTTTCATCTTTTTCTTAGAAGATGCCCCAGCGCTCAGAGCTGCCGTGTTTTTGCAGGAAAAGCTCTGCGTTGGGGCATCTGATGCGCGTGGAGGTACTCGGTGCTGCAGAGCAGCCACACGCCGGTTCTAATATTGCCTAATAAACTGCCGCATTGTCGTCTCCCTCCCCCTTTAAAAAATGGCATCAGACTCCCGTGTTGAGCGGAGAGTGAGCTTCCCTTAAAGCAGCCTGTAGCCATCAGTAATATTTATTTTCTCTATTTGTTTTAAGCCTGTGAAGACTGTGGTTTCCTCCATACTGTCCTGATGGAGCCCTGACCAGAAAGCGTGCAATGCCCCTAGCCCTAATGTGCCATTAATGATAGGTTAATGTACAGTATAATGTTTTTTGGACTATGGGTTCATTACACTTCTGAGTGCAAGGTCCTTCTGCAGAGCGCCCAAGGTCCCATTGCATTATATCATGCAATAAAAATACCCTTTTCATATCACAGGCTAATAAACTGTATTTGAAATGCTGTCTGAGGGCACTGCCATCGTCTTGATAGTCTACGTCTGCAACAGTTGGGATCTTTTTATTATATTTTTTTTTTGTGACGCTGAATTCAAATTTTTAAATGAAATGCATAATTTGTCTGTGCCTCTCCGTAACAAACGGAGCACGGTGCTTTTACGGCACGGTCCGGGAGGATCCCTGCAAAAGACAGCGTGGAAAGGATCGCCCATTTCCTAACATCCCTCGCATAAGCATGAAGTCTTTTATTGTCTTTTCTGTTTTGCCAGGTGTTGTGATGATGGTTGGGTGTCAGACAGTGGTTACCATGAGGCTTTGGGCCCTCCTTCCTCCTCCGTACCCCTCGGGTTCCTGTTGAGGTCAGTCTTTGCAGCTTGCTTCTGGCTGCAGGGAAGCCGCCGAGAGGCAGCCCCGAGCACTGGCCCTGGCCATGCAGGGTTGAAAGTCAGGGCCTGGCTCTTTTTGCCGGGGAGGAGGAAGGAGGGAGGGCAGCAGCACCCCAGGAACCCGCTTTACACCACAACCAAAGTCGGAGCTGGGTGCCTTGGGGCACCTGGCTGTGATCCTGGTGGCGGCGTGGGCAAGGCAGGCACGGCGCCGCTCATCCCCGTGCAATCTGCTGCTCCGGCCAGAGCCATCCGTAAGCTTGGGGCCACGGGACGGCATTCCCAGGTGTCCTCCCCTTAACCTTCGTGTCCTCCTGCAGGGACGCAGCTCTCCGTGCAGGTTTGAAGGCTCACGTGCCCCTGAGTAATGAAGTGAGCCAGCCCTGATCCCAGCACGTTCTCCAGGATAGCCAGGAGCAAGTTGTGCTGCCCCAATTAACCTCTCAGCGCCCAGCAAAAGAAAATTAAGGAGGTGGTGCTGGGGTTGGATCTGACCGTGTTATCAAAATAAGAGCGGTGTCCCTGGGCAGTGTTTGGAACTAACGTTCCTCTCCGTGTCCTCCATGCACCCCTCATGTCTTCTGCTCCAGGAGACCCCACGTTGTCATTTTTGGAGATTTGCAAGGAAATAGGTGGCTGATTTCACGTTGGGAATCTGCCTTGTCACCGTCCTGGTTAAGTTCAGCAGCCGCATATCTCATGGACCCATTAAACCAGCCTCACTTTGTGCTTGGAAAGTCCTCTGAAATCACAGGAGCGTTGCTTAAGCGGCGTTATTTATTGTCTGCCTGTCCTGTGGCAGTGGTTAGGGACCTGGGTGTAGGTCTAAACCTCCGTGGTGCTATCCAAATGTGGACATTTCATACTCAGTGGCAGGGGAACCCACAAGCAGAGCTGCCCCTGGGTGCAGGGAGCACCCCAAGTGCCTGCAGCCCTGCCGAGGACATGATTCAGGGTCCCTTGTGATTAGCTCTGTGCAGGTTAATATCAAAAATGAACATTTCTTAGGCCGGAGGAGAAGACCACGAAAGCAAATTACTGAATTTTAAGGGTAGGTAAAATTACGGAACTTTTACCCTTGAATAATGGCGATTTAATTGACTGGGCTAAATGATGGATGGTGTGTGGGCAACGAGTTCGAATTACCGGGGCTGTGTGTTCAGCGGGGCACTGCCCTTTTAATTTCATGTCAGATATTTAAATCATTTCTATCCCCCTCTGCGAGGTGCTCCCCTTCGAAAGAGTTAACCTGTCCGATGGGACACTGCAACTTGAGCCCTGTACCCTTTATCAAGGGAACGAGATGAGACAAGTTCATTTAAAAAGCCTGGTTTGTCATTGTTTATCTAATTTTCAGAGTTGACACACAAAATTAGGCTGGCTGACACTCACTCTGTGCCTGTCCCCGGCCCCGTCCTGCCTGACCTTTTGTGCTTTGAGCCACCGGCAGCAGAAATCGCTGCGGGCTGCGCCCGGGCAGGGCTGGGGCACGGCGGATCAGTGCCTGGCCGGGACGGGGGAGAGGTTTGGTGGTGGGTTTTGAATGTATTTGCTGCTGCTTATGTCTGTTGGTTGTGCTGATTGCCGAACATTTGTCACGGTGAGTATTTAAGAACCGGCATTTGCAAAAATGAAATGTGTTGAAAAAAGGATGGCAGCTGCAGCAAGGTACGTGCATCCCCCAAACCAAGAGTGCCGGCCTACTGCTGGTAACCACCCACTGCAGCAACAAAAAAAACACACATTTCAAGCCTCCATGCCTTCACCCTTCATCGGTGTTAGCCTGCAAAGCAAAATAAATCTACGTGAGGATTTTTAAGTCCATGCTTAGTGACCAGAATTCACTCATAGCCTCCGAGCCGTTGCAGCTTGCCTTGGCTTCTTTGTTTCCTGAAGTGTCAGCTCGTCCCAAGCCCCGTCCTGCAGCCTGGCCATGTGCTGGAGCCATGCAGCTGCATTTCTCCTCCAGCAGTTTGTTTTTTTTTTTTACCTTTTTTCCCTCGTTTCTTCCTTCCCTCCTCACCTCATCTCCCTTCCCCTTCTTTCCACGCTCGTCTCCAGTTTAATTCGCTGCTTTCCGAGGTGCGTGGCTCGGTTCGTGGGACTGAATGGTTGCCGTTCTCTAGGTGCCTGACAAGGGAGAGTCAGGGACTGGATGCTGAATAGTGGCAAAACGTGGAGAACCCGACAGGGTGACCTTGTGGAGAAGCTGCGAAGAGCAGAGGAGGCCGCTGCTGGTGCAACCATGGTGATCTGAGCCTTCGGAGGGAACTTTGATTGTTTTCCCTGAGATATTTCTGGACGCCGAGCTGACGACAAGTACCTCTTACCCAGTCCGTACCGCGTCGCAACTTGAACGTCGCTGTGAGCAGGCCAAGGGCAAGTTGGATGGGTTCGTGCATTGTCCACGGTTCTGTGCTCTTCGGGGGGTTTTGTTGCGGTTGCAGGTGTGAGTGCAGCAGCGAGGTGCTTCTGAGCGAGGTGCGGGCTGCTGAGGCCGGGTTTGAGAAGCAGGAAAGTGATTCGGGGCCGTCCGTGGACCTTGTGCACCCTGTGCTCCTCGTGGCTTCCCTGCTTGATGCGCCTGACCTCAGCGTGCCGTGGGCTGCCTGCCAAGATCTGCAGATCCAGGTCCCACTTAGCTTTGATGGAGACGTCTGTTCTCACGTTCCCCCTTAAAAACCAAAAGAAAAAAATCAGCAGCAACAAAAAAGAGCCTGGTAAAAACATCCCCTCGGCCTGCGAGAAATCCTCGCTGGGGCAGAGAGAAATCCAAGCGGTGCTTTCGAGTGAAACTTATTTCTAGGGAGAAAAACGAGTGCGTGAAACCCAAGGCTTCAGCGGAATGACCTCACAAAACAAAGCACGGGGGCGAGCCTGCGGCTTTCCCTGCGTGCTCTGAGCAGCCGAACCGCGAGGATGTGGTGGGTGGGAGACGTCTCCGCTGCGGGGAGCCTCTCCGTCGTAAAGGAGATTCATGGCAGAAGCGGACTGGCTTTTAATGGCTTTTTTTTTTTTTAATTGCCCCGATGCATCTGCTCTTCCTTGTCTGTGGGCTCGGTTGTTTTTCCCTGGTTCTAACCGGTGTCCTTGGCTGTTGTTTTGTGTGAGAGGCAAGGCAGCTACCTCTAGGCTGCGTTGCTAATAATAGGCCTTTGCCTTCGTCTTGCACCTTTTGCACCCAAAAAGGTGGTGGTGCTGCGCGAAACAGGCTTGCGCTGATCCTTTCGGCACGCTCACGGGAGAGCAGAAGCGTTTCCGCGTAGCCGTAAGGCTGCGGGAGATGCAGCAGCCTTGGGAAGTCTGCGGCAGCTTGGGGAGAAACCCCAGGACTCCCTCCGGGCCCCAGGTCGTGCGCCCTCCAAATGGTGTCCTAGGTAGGAATCGGGGTGTTTCAAAACCAGGAATGTTTTAGATTGCATTTGTTTACTTAAACAGTAAAACCCAAACGTTTGTGGGATATCTGCCGTAAGGAAGAAAACCAGAGGGTGTAGTCTTCCTCCATCGTTGTTCCTGACGTTAGTCATTCAAGACCAAAGCTAAAGATTTCTAGTAGCCAGGTGTTGGAAGGGAAAAGACGTTGGCCATATGCTCAGTGCCGCGAGCGTCTGTGTACTCAAATGCATCATTGGAAGATCATCCATCTTCTCTCGGTAGCGTGGAAGTGTCTGCTGCCATCCTCCGAGCTCTCGCACGGACTCTGGTACCTCTGGGCATGTTCTTCGTCCTCGGCGGGCTGCCTTCCCAGCTCACACATACCTGCCTGCACGTGAAATCCAGAGCCCTCGAACAAACCTCATGTTCAGGCATGGCTGAACGGAGCGATTCGCTTCGAAAAATTGGAATGTTGGGGGAAAATATTTATTTCTCTAACGGTTAAAGAGGAAATTTGGAGCGCGGCTGTGGCTGCCAGGGGCTCGTGCTTCAGAGAAACGCGGCGCCGGGGCTGTTAGGCAGCTGTCGGGGCACCAGAGGCTGTGAAATGAAACGCTTGAGACGTTTGTAGCTCTTGGTGGCGTGGTCTGCATGTGGTTTTCTGGTGGTGGACCTCCTGCTCAGCCGAGTGCCTCCACCGGAGGATTGCTTCCATCTCCTGGAAGCAATCCAGGCAAGCAACCGAGCTGCTCCCGGTAAGGCTCGAAGGGCTCCCCGCGTCTCAGACTTCTCCCCAAAAAGCCGTAGCTGAGACTCCAGCCCTCCCAAAGGGCTGAAGCAACAGCACCTCGCCCTTCCTGCGTGCGCCTTGCAGACGGCATATTTTATTCCTACGCCTCCCGCGTTTGCTGGCCCTGGCCCGCCGAGTGTTTTATTGCCTCGAGCCGGCGCTGCGAGGATTTATGGGGCTCCGTTTAGCCCGGTTGCTTCTTCATTATTCCGCTCGGTGCCATCCTACCCCGGCCGACCGCAGGCATCCCGGGCCCCGCGTCAGACCCGCTCTGGCTCTCGGCGCGCCGGCAATTCCCGCACGTTCGTCACCGTCCCCACGGGCTCCCCGGCAGATCGGCTCCGATTCCTTTCAGGCGTTGTTTGCAAAGTTTAGTGTTGCAAAAACCGAGCTGCTTTTGAGTGATTTGGAGGAGAGGTTCTCATCATCTCTGATGGTTTCTCCTGGCGATCGCTTTCTTTCAGCCGTTCGTGTAATTGCGGTACTTGGTTTCCTGTGGATTTTTTTACAGCTGAGACTCAGCTGAAGATGGCATGTTCCCATCTCTAGGAATGGGGCCAGGCTGAGGCACGAGCTGCCTCGGCTGGCTGCTGAAATCGCAGGCCGTCTTTTTGTTTAATCCTGAGACGCCGTTCTGATTTTCGGAGGTGTCTCACCCTTCCTGCGGTAGCCGTGTGATTTCAGGGGTGAGGATATTTTATTGTCATCCCCCCTTCCGTCGTACTCGGGTTCCTGCAGTAGCTTCTCCTGAAGGCCCGTTAGGGGAATGCTTAGGTGAGATTTTAATTTCTTCGCCAAAAGGACTTGTGCTCGCGTGTGTGTGCGTGAGCAGTGCCTCTCCTGCTGGCTGCTGGAGCCTGGTCCTGCGGCAGCTGCAGGCGCAGAGCTCAAGGACCAAGGAATTGGAGGAATTTACCACCGGGAAGGGCATCGGAGCTGTTCCACACCATGGTGAGCTCAAAATGTAAAACAAAACCCAAAACCTAGTGTTTTCAAGGCATGCCAGGCTAAGGCCTTAGAGAGTTTGGGTTCTCCCGGCCTTCCAATTTCTGTGTAAGTGATGTACGTGGATAATACGGATCCAGCCACAAGTCCACTGCTTTGAGTAGGTGTTTTACTGCGTTTTTATGAACGTAACTGCAGCATATTCCAGTGTATTTTCTCCAAACATTAAAGATAACAATAATAAAAAGCAACTATTTGGGTTTTCTTAGGAAGAGTTGTGCTTCTCTTGGCTAACTCCGCCTGTCCCCTTCTCCAGGGCCACCCGTTCATCATGCAGTACAACGACGGGAACGCAGAGGTGGTGTCCATGTGGGTGTGCAGGATGCTGGAGGAGCGGCGATCGACGCAAGGCCCGCAGTGAGCTGCGCGGCTCACGGCGGCGCGCACGACAGCAGCTCGTCGGGGACCAGCACAACCAGGCCCTCGCTTCGGACCCTTCAGTCTTTCCGGATCGTATTTTGCTAAGAATATTTTCTAGAAGCATCAACGAAATCTTTCGGGATGTTTGTTGATGCCTCCCTCCCTCCCATACACGCACGTTAAGGAAGTTCCTTCCCACATTTCTTTTATTGCTGAGCAGTTTAATGTCCTCAGATTAATCTTCAGTTAAACTGTACACGGCCTTAAAGCAAGTATTTTTATCTATATTTTTTGTTATTGAATGTACTGTATATTTCATGGCTCCAGAGTATTTTTTAACTGTTAGTCTTTTGCTATTGTAAGAACGACACGCCGACTGTTGGGAGGGTTTCGTAAGGAGCTGTTGGCTGTCTTCTGAGCGCAGACATCCACGAAATGCTTGTTTGAGATTTTGGTTTTCTAAGGGAAAAAAAAATAAGAAAGCGTCTGGATTTGCCCAGCCTGCGAGGAGGTGGGGGATCGCCCTTCCAGAATAAAACATGTCAGGTGTGTCAGCAGTCGTGCTCTCACGTGGCGGGCCGTGCGCTGTGCTTGCTGCTGTGCCTCGGGCTTGCTTGGAGAGCCACGCGGGGAAGGCAGCGCCCAGCTGTGCGCAGAGAGCACCCAGCCGTGGCTCGGGCACCTCGGGCTGCTCCACGTGTGCGGGAAGGCGACTTCAGCCCTCACCACTTTGCTGAGGTGCAGAGGGAGCAACCGAGGGCAGCCCTCATCTAAAAGGGGAGCAGCGGGCGGGCACGGGGAGCTGGCGGCAGCACCGAGCGGCTGTAAGGTGCCGCTGCCGCACTGCACAAGGAGGCTGAGGGCTCACAGCATCCCCTGACCTCGTGGGGGAAACTGAGCTGCACAGAGGGGCACAAGCCGCGCTGCTTGCCCTCAGGTGTTGTACTGGTTGTCACAGCAGTCTGTGGCTTGCTTGGAAGTGCCTCGCCTCTCTCCGCTCTGCCTTGGTCACTTTTTTCACAGCAGGTTGGCACCCGTTTCGCCAGCCCTTGTGTTCAGATGCTCACTGCGAAAACCCAGCGGAGAAGAGGAGGGCGACGGGCAGGGCTGGGGTGTAAACTGAGTTCTAGGTCAGCAAATCGAGCACCGTGGGCAGGGGAGGAGGCTGAGGGGTTTGTTTGCTTGTTTTTGCATTAGAAATAAACTTTTGCTAAAAGAAAAGCTCAGGTAGTTTGTTATGTACCAGCAGCCTGAAAAACACGCAGTGAAAAATTCCCACCGAAGCGCTACAAATCCTAAATGTTACTTTGGAAGCAGCCTGGAAAATATTTGTTTCCTTCCTTGGAGGGATCATTCGTCTTCTTTTGATGTATAGAGGTTGCAGGCATGAACTTATAGACTAAAGTTTGTCTTAATTGCTCTGATGTCACAACCTCCCTGGCAGATAACAGTACAATGAATGAGTCAACGGGACCAATACCTTCAGGTCCTTTTTCTAAAGTGAGACAAATTTCTTCCCTTTGAGCCAACCAGACTGCAGGCAGCCCTTTCATTTATTTATCTCTAACAGTTTGCATTAGCTTTCTCTGGATAAAAAGTCTCTCCCTCAGATTTAGTTAAAAAGCCAGTAAAACCAAGGCTTTTCCTCTCGCTTGCGCTGGCAGGGAGGTCGGGAGGGGAAGACGTCGCCCTGAAAATGGGCGCCGGATGCCAGCTGATGGGGACGTGAAAAATCTGCCGGCTAGCAGGCTGACAGTGTTATAATTCACTGGCACGCGTATTAACCTTGCCGTCTTCATCAGCGTACTTAATCAATCCAGCCATTGCGGGGGAAGTTTGGGGCCTCGGTCCTCTTTCCCTCCCCAAGTCCTTGAATTCGGTCCTGGCCTCCCCGAGCTCCCTCCTCGCGCCTGGACGTGGGGGTGAAGAGGCAGGGAGGATTCCCCAGCCACGAGGCTGAGCTCGAGGCGCTGGGTGCTGCCCTGTCCCCAGGGGCTGTGCTGGAGCCGTGGGGACTCCACCAGCAGCCCTCCACCAGCCCTGCCGTGCTTCGTCCCCTCTCCCCATAACATCAGTCGTAGCGGTACCGGGGGTGTATGGGGAGCCCCCAGGCTCTGAGACAAACTGGGCATGGCCACCGGTGCCAGGGCCTCAACTGTTCCAGTTTTCTCTGCCCCTAATCCTTGCCAGGAGAAGCTCATCCTGGGGTGGTTCGCTCTTGCACGCGGCGCAGAATCAGAAAAGATTTTGTTTCTCGTGTCCCGTGGCCAAGTCCATCCCGCTGTCAGCTTTCCAAAGGCAAAGCGGCAGGCTTTGTTTTCCGAATAACAGCCTGAAAAGCTGCCCGTGTGCGTGTGTGCGTCTGCGTGCACGCGTTCATCTGGCAAAGACACCGCAAAGTGGGGATCGCGGCCGGCTGCGGCTTCCAGGGCTGCGTGCGGTCCCCGTCCCGTCCCTCGCCGTGGGCTCTAAGGTCTGTCGGGCAGGGACAGCACCGACCGGCCACCCACTCGTGTTAATAACCGAGCAATCACTGGAAACGGCGCTGAGGAGCTTCGTCTGATCCTTCTGACATCAGAGAGCAAAAGGAAACCAGAGCACGAAATCTGGGAGCAGCTCGTGGAGCTCCGTGGTCCTACAGGGAACTTTGAACCGGGGGCAGCAAGGGGAAGGGGACGGGTTGTGGGGTACCCTCGGCATGATGCAGGGAGCCCGAGGGGCACCTCTGAAGCAAAACCTGGGGGTTTGGGTCTTTGTGGCAAAAGAAAATAGAACAATCAACCTGCTTGCTGAGAGCGAAGGCTCAGGGCAGGAGCTGCTGCCTGGTGGCGGGGGGCTTGGGCTGCCTGTGGGGTGGGGGCGATGCCGCTGGTGCTGGTGCTGCACGCTCGGTGCTCAGCACCTGTCCCTGCTCCTGCTGCCTTGGGGCAGGATGGCAGAGGGGAGACACAGGCACCAGCCCCCAGGGCTGCACCCAAGGCCCCCAGGCAGGCTGCGACCTCAGGAGAGGAAGAGGAGGGAGGAGGCGAGCGGGGGCTGCTGCAGGAGCCACGGAGCCCCCAGCCAGCGGCCGGCTCGGGGGGGTCACCGCCGGTGGCTGCTCCCCGCGGCGCAGGGGCCAAGGGCAGCGGAGGCCCCCTCGGAGCCGCAAATCCTTCTGCCTTTGCAGGGATTTGGAAGCAGGCGGCCCCACGCTGCTCCCTGCAAGAGCTCCGCAAGGCGCAGAGCGGCTCGGCCTCCTGGGGACAAAGCGGCTTTGTGCAGAGGCTCGGCCTGTGCTCGCACCGAGGTGTGCAGCCCCCAGAGCCCACGGGCGAGACCCCACGGGCGAGACCCCCGCTCAAACAGCACCGCCAGGAGCCGGCCTGTGCAGGGCTTGGCACCCGATGGGCTCCAGCGGTGCTGAGTTAAAGGCGTTACAGACGTCCCCAGTGCTTGGAGAGCCACAGAACAACAAGCTCCGGACTCCCGGCTTCTCCCGTGGGTGCTCAGGGTCCCTCTCCTGTTGTGCGAGGTTATTTCTGGGTGGCTTTCCATTGCCTGCTGCAGCCCTCCAGCTGCACAGCGCCTTTTTTTCTGCTTTCCCTTGGCCCTCCTGCCCCGCACAGCACTCCCCCTGCCCCCAAAAGCCCCCCCTGCCTCACACAGCCCCCCTGCCCTGGTCAGAACCATCCTGACCCCAAAAACCCCAGCATGGGGGGGGCAGCAGCCGGAGCCGGGCCCTGGGCAGCGGAGGGGCTCGGCGGCACCCAGCAGGAGCCGTGGCGGTGGGGTGCTGAGTCACAGCCGTTATTTTTGGATAACCCATCCTCAGCCTCCAGCGGGGACTTTTCGAGCTGGGGGAGGCTCACAGGGAACAAATCCGGAGGGATCAGAGCCTGACCCCGCTCACCCAGCTCGACGGTGCTGCAGTGCCAGGTCTGGTGGGGGAGGAAAAAAATAGAAAAAAAAAAAAAAAATCTAGATATTTTGGGCTGCAGGAGGCTGCCCCGAGGCTGGTTTACCTCCAGCCGGTAAAGGGACGGCCGTAAAGCATTTATGGGGATTTATGGGGTGAGCCTCGCTGCCCACCGGAGCGGCTGCCGCTCCCCCGGTCCCCCCACTGCGGCTGCTGTCTCCGCGGCGTCCTGCGGCGAAAGTTCAAGGTTTAGAAGGAGCCGCTCAGCCCCGGAGCCGCTTAATGGCAAATGGTTCGCGGGGGGGAGGTTGGGGAGGGGGGGGGATTTCGTGGCGGCGGAGACAAAGCTGCAGGGGAGCCGCGGCCCGGCCCCGTCCGTCCCGTCGGGGGCCGCAGCTGCGGGGAGCCGGGAGCTCGGGAACGGCCCCAGCAGCCCCCGAAGAAATGGGGGGGGGGGTCCCGAGGTAGGGCCTGAGAGGTTCGGGGGGGTCGCAAAGGTGAAGGGCAGCGCTGCCGTCGGGGGGCGAGGGGGGATGTAAAAGGGGGCGAGGGGCTGAGGAGCATCGAGGTGGTGCAGAAAGGAGGGCATCGAGGGGGGGGGGAGCAGTCGGGGGGGTCACAGCCAGGGTGCTGGGAGGGGGTCCCGGGGGTATCCCTGAGTCCCCCCCCACCCAGCGGGAGCTGAGTACGTCGGGGCGGGTGGAGTGTGCCCGGCCTGCAGAGAGCCGCCGCCCGCTTTCCTTTGTCAATGTCCAGTAATTAAAATGTCACCGTTTAATTTTCAGGCCTCTCGGAGCAATCTTTTCCTAATAAAGAGTCTAATCGAAACGCTCCTTCGTCCCCCCCCGCCTCCCCGGGAAGGGCCGCGGAAGAGGCTGTAAATGCGCAGAGCCGCTGCGGATCGATAGAGAGAAGCCCGGATTGATCGGCCTCTAAAATTAAATTTATTGGGGTCATGGTTTTATATGGTGCTGATACAACTGTTAAATGGGGAACATTCATTTCCAATAGGAGGCGTTTATTAAACTTCCACTGAATTAGACCGCCGTGATTTATGTGGCAATCTCGGCGCAGCCCTCCAGGAGAGAAGGGCCTTTCGCGGCCGGCCCCGGGTGATTATTTATTTATACACCCGTGACACGGCTCCCTAAGTTTTAACCTAAATTATCCGCCGGCCTCGCCCGCGAGCGGCACGGCCGCGGGGGTCCCGTCGGGGCGCAGCTCCCGGCCCGCAGCCCCTCGGCGGCCGCGCACCCCCGGCCCCGGGGGGGGGGGGACCCGGGGGGGACCCCGGGGCGGCGGCTCCCGCAAACGTCCCGGCTCTCGCGTGCGGCGATCGTTGAGCGTTAATTAGAAATTCATTACAATTAAAAGCCGCGCGCACACGCCTTAATTACATCTGATTTTTAATTCCGAATCCGTGTTTACACAGTAAGCGAGACGTACCTCCTGATTATCCCCAATACTCTTTATACTGTACTAATTATGTAAATTAAACCTAATTAACTGACAAAAACTGCAGTCAATTCAACTGTTAAAAGATACGGAGAGGAGCGGGGCGCCGGCGGGGAGAGCGGCCGGAGCGGCGGGGCCGGAGCGGAGCTTCCCCGGCCCGGGGCTCGGCGCTGTCGGGGCGGCCGCGGCCGGCTCCGGTGCGGGGAACGGGGACGTGCGGGAACGGAGCCCTGCGGGGAACGGAGCCTTGCGGGGAGCGGGGACGGCCGGGACACGGCCGAGGAGGCCGGGGCAGAGTCGCAGCCCCCGGCCCCTTGGGGCCCCCCGACGTGCCGCCCCGCATCCAGCCCGGGAAGGAGCCGCCGGTGCCTCGCAGCTCGGCGAGCAGCGGCAAAAGGGACCGGAGCCGGGCTGCCGCGGCCCGTTGGGGGGGCTCGGAAGGCACTGCGGGCATCCGGCCCCCGGGGACCACCCGGAGACGGCGGACAGAGGGGCAGCGCCGCCAGGTCTCCCGCCGCCGGCTCCTGCGTCCGCGCGGCTGGAGGACGGGGAGCGGATAAATAATTAAAAGGCGAGGAATAATTACCGGCTCGGGTTGCCATCGCCGCGGGAAGGCCGCGCTGCAAGGCCCGGCCGGCAGCACCCATCCCGTGTGTCCTCCCCCCCGACGGGGCGTCCCGGCCCCCCGCTGCGGCGGGGCCCCGGGGAGAGCGGCGGCCGCGCTCCGGCCCCGTGCTGCGGGGAGCGGGGGGGGGGGAGGGGACGCGGAGCGGGGTCGGCCTCGGCCCCGCAGCCTCCGGGACCGCGGCATCGGCGGCTCCGCACCTGCGTTTCGCTCCGCGCCGGCTCCTCCGCATCCTCCCGGCGCCGGGGACAAAAGTGATAGCTGGGGGCGATCGGCGCCGTTATTAACTTCTGTTTGATCAGTGTAATTGCGCCGATCGCGGCCGGACGCGATGATTAATTACAGTTTAATTAACGCGGCCGTGACGAACGCTGCATGCGGGAACCCACCCAGGGCGGAGACGCGGCTGCGGGGCCCCCTCCGCGCCGGTAGGACCCGGGGTGTCCCCCTCGCTCCGCTCCGCCGGCTGCCGGCGTGGAGGGGGCCCCCGGAGCGAACGAAAACCCGCGGCCGTGCCCCCCCCCCCGCCGCTTCCGCCCGGCGATTTCGTTGCCGGCCCGGTGCCCCCCCCGGCTCCCATCCCCGCCCGCATCCCCCCGCGGCCGGTCCCGCAACCGCGGAGCGCTCAGCCCCGGGGGCGGCGGCGGCGGCGGCGGCGGAGATTTCGATGGGGCCCCTCCGCCGCCCCCCCCGGGCTCCTCTTTTCGTTGCCTCCCTCGCCCTTCGCCAACTCGCAACGAGCCGCGGCTGCCCCCGCCGAGCCCCTCCCGGAGGCGGCTGCCGGGGGGCGCGGAGGGGGCTCGGGGGGGGCTCGGTGGGGAGCCGCGGAGCCCCGCGCAGGTGGGGCCGGGGCCGGGCCGCGCTCTTACCTCGGGCAGCCCGGGCGGGTCCCGCTCGGTGGCGGCCCCCCGCGCCCCCCCCGTGCCTGAGAGCCGCGCCGTGATTGACTGGAGCGCGTCGGTGATTGACGGCCGCGGGGTCCCGGAGGCAGTTAATGTAAATATGCTGGTGCTAAGTGGGTGTGTCTTCCCGTTATTTTAGCTGTCACCGGATCAATGTGCGGCGGCTCCAAGTACGGCTCCGGATCCTCCCTCGGCGGCGCGCCTGGCCACTCGCTCTTGTTGCATCTCGCCCGGGCGGACGAAGCGGCGGCGGCCCCGGAAAGCGGCCGGGAGCCTTCAGCCGGTGCCCGAGGCCCTCCCGGCTCCCCGCGGGGGCGGCTCGGAGGGGCCGGGGCCGGGACCGGGGCGCCCCCCCCTCCCGCCCGCCGCTCGGCGGAGCGCGGCCCCCGGCGGATGGCGGCCCCGGCGGCGGGCAGCGGAGCTCCGGGGCTGCGAGGCGGCCGCTAGCCCCGAGGAGAGCCCGCCCGGCCGCACGTCCAGCCGGGCTCGGCGCCCCGGTAAGTGCCGCGGGGCTGCGGGGGGCCTGGGGGGGTTACGCGGGGCCGGGCTCGTCCCGGGGAGCCGCTGCCGGCGGTTCGCGTGATGGCCGCGGAAGCCGCTTAGTGCCCGGCTAAGCCCATTTGTGTGTGTGTGTGTCCAACCCCGGGCTCCCTGCGGAGGCTCCTGCCCGCCCCGGGCCCTGAGTCGCCGGTACCGGGAGAAGGGAAGCCCGCCCCGCTCCGAGCGGCAAGTTTCGGCCCCGCCGCACCGGGACCCACCGGGACCCACCGGCAGCCTCCGCCGGTGCCTTTCGTTGGAGCCCTCCCGGGGCTCGCCGGAACGGCCCGGCTCGGTTCGGCTTGGCACGGCTCGGCGAGCCGCCACAAAGGGACGCGGCTCGACCCCGGGGTCCCCCCGCACCCCCCGGGCCGTCCTCGCCCCCGGGAGGCCGCTGCCATCCCCGTGCTCCCGGGGCCGCCCGGCTGCGGCGGGGCGGCGGGGCCGGGACCGGCGGCGCTGGGGATGCGGGGCGGCCCCGGGCCGGGATGGGAGCGGCGGCGGGGCCCCGGGAGCGGTGGTAACCGGCTCCTTTCCCCGATTTTGTTTTGCAGGGGCGTTTAGGGGGGAATGGAGGCGATCGCCAGTCAGATGGGAACTGGGAGAGACGCAAGCTCCTCCCCAAATTCAAAGCAAGAGCTGCAGCCGTACCAGGGCTCCAATACCCTCAAGCCCAACCAAGTGGGTGAGACCTCTCTGTACGGAGTGCCCATCGTGTCCCTGGTCATCGACGGGCAGGAGCGGCTGTGCCTGGCGCAGATCTCCAACACGCTGCTCAAGAACTACAGCTACAATGAGATCCACAACCG